>JACAXG010000391.1:33535-157408 GCA_018881555.1 Amblyornis subalaris | reverse complement strand
CCCCTCTTTGGCTCCAGCTCTGCTGCCACAGCCCGGCGAGGGCCATCCTGACGGGGACGGGCTTCCCCCCAAATCCCGACGCAGCCTCCGCGGCACCAGCTCCGGGTGCGGCTCGGGGCAGAGCCCGAAGCCCCCACGCTCGGGGCGCTCCCGTCCCGGGTTGCCCGGAGCCCCGCGGGGGGGTGGCAGCGGCCCCCGGCTCCGCGCGGGGCTGGCAGGTGCCGGGTCCCCGGGCCCTCGCGGCGGCGGTGGCACATGGCGCTGCTGCCGCAGCTGTGGCCCCGCGCTCGCCGCGCCGCCAGGGCAGGAAGGAGGCGGTTACCCCCCGGCGGGGCCCGGCGTCGCCATCGACCGCACGCGGCCCCTGCCACCTGCGCTGCCGCCGAGAACGCCGCGGCTCCGCGCTGCCCCTGCCCCGCGGTGAAACCACAGAGGGGGGGCACAGAGCCCACTTTATTTTTGGGGGACCCACCTGGGAGTGAGGAAGGGGAGTGACTAAGCCGGGACTGAGCACCACCGAAAAACAAGGGTTTCAGGAGGGGGGAGCGGGAGGTCCCCCGAGGTGTCGGTTGGCTGTGAGTGTGAGGAGGGGGCTGAGCCGCCACCCCGGCAGTGCTGAGAAGTGATAGTGGCAGGCGAACAGCCTGTGCCCTACGGGGTGACAACCGCAGCAGTGCAGTCACCTCCATGTGCCACCAGCCTCCATGTGGGACCGGGAACCTGCCACCTGCCGGTGTCCTCGTGTCACCCCGGGATGGCATGGGCTGAACCCTGGTGCGCCTGCGGTGTCCGCAACGGTGTCGCATGTCCGTGCTGTAGCTGCCTATTCCTCCTGCCCGCACGGAGACCCGGCCGGTGCTGGCGGGAGGGGACGACCCGGCTTCCTCCCTCACCGCGGCGGGCGGGGACCCTCCCAGTGTGTCCCGGCGACATTGTCAGCGCCTGCCATCCTACACCGCGGCCCTTCCATGGAGGTGGCAGATTGACACACGAGCTCTACACTCCGGAATCCTTCCCGCGTCTCCTGGAATGGAGTCCGGGGAAGGTAGGGGGGAGGAATGCGAAACCGGGGAACCACGCGGGAACCGAGTGCGCCGTTGCCTCCGCTGGCCACGCCCCCTGCCCGGAGCCCCCGCCCCGCGGCGCCACCTCCGGGCCGGCAGGGGGCGCCCCGCGCAGCCGCGACTCTCCGGAAAGTGCCGAGCGGCGGCGGAGGCGGCCGAGCCGGGGCGGGCGGCGCGGGCGGAGCGGGCGCGATGGCGCAGCAGGTCGAGCAGCTGCGTGCGGACGGCGTGGACAAGGAGGTGCTGCGAGAGGGTACCGGGCCGCTGCCGGACTTCCGCGACGGCACCAAGGTCAGCGCCGCGGGGGGACGGGCGGGGTGGGGGGATGTGGGAAGCGGAACGCGGGGGGGGGCGAGGCGCGCATGCGCGTCGCCCCTTCCCCCCCCCCCCGCGCGTCGCCATGGTGACGCCGCGGGCTCCTCTTGCCCGTTCAGGCCACCTTCCACTACCGGACGCTGCGGTGCGGCGATGAGGAGACGCCGGTGGACGACAGCAGGGAGCGGGGGAAGCCCATGGAGCTGATCGCCGGCAAAAAGTTTAAGCTGCCGGTGTGGGAAGCGGCGCTGCGAACCATGCGGCCCGGCGAGCGCGCGCGCTTCCGCTGCGACGCCAAGGTGGGCGGCACCGGGGCGGGGCCTACCTGGAGGGCGGGGCTTGCGTCTCGGGGGCGTGGCCTACGCGGGTGGGCGGGGGCTCGTGGGCGTCCCGGTGCGCTCCAGCCCCGGGGTGCGAGGCTGCAGCATCCCGACGTTCTCCCCCCTCCTTCCCCAAATCCCGGCTCCCTTCCCTGCCGCAGCACGTGGTGCTGTACCCGCTGGTGTCCAAGAGCCTGCGGAACATCGCAGCAGGGAAGGACCCGCTGGAGGGGCAGCGGCACTGCTGCAGTATTGCCCAGATGCATGAGCACTACTCCCTGGGGTACCCCGACCTCGACGAGCTCCAGAAGAACCCCCAGCCCCTCATCTTCGACATAGAGGTGCTCAAGGTGAGGTGCCASCATGGGGAGCTCGGGGCTGGAAATGTACAAAAAACACATAGATGTGGCACGTGGGACGTGATTTAGTGGTGGCCTTGGTGGTGCAGGACTTGATCCTAGAGGTCCTCTCCAATCTAAACGATTCCATGATCCTGTTCTCTGATTCCATGATGGGGTGCTGGCAGGTGGAGCCACCCGGCTCCTACCAGCAGGACCCATGGGCCATGACAGATGAGGAGAAGCTCCAGGCCGTGCCCCAGATCCACAAGGAAGGCAACGAGCTGTACCGGCAGGGCAAGGTGCCTGAGGCAGCTGCCAAATACTACGATGCCATCGCCTGTCTCAAGAACCTGCAGATGAAGGTGGGTCTCTCTGGATGCACACAGGCATCGCTCTGGAATGCAGCGCTGGAGAGCTGCCCCTCACTCTCTCTGCTCTGTCTGCCGCAGGAGCAGCCGGGCTCTCCGGACTGGATTGAGCTTGACCAGAAGATCACACCCCTGCTCTTAAACTACTGCCAGTGCAAGCTGCAGTGCGAGGAGTACTACGAGGTGCTGGACCACTGCTCCTCCATCCTCAACAAGTACGAGGGTAAGGAGCCATGGGCCATGCCAGGCGGCTGCGGCGGGCACCGGGAGCCCCCCGCGCTCCGCCGACCCCGGCTCTCTCCCCGCAGACAATGTCAAGGCCTACTTCAAGCGGGGCAAGGCCCACGCAGCYGTGTGGAACGTGGCGGAGGCGCAGGCTGACTTCGCCAAAGTGCTGGCCCTCGACCCCTCGCTGCGCCCCGTGGTCTCCAGGGAGCTGCGGAGCCTGGAAGCGCGGCTGCGGGAGAAGGACGCCGAGGACAAGATCCGCTTCAAGGGCATCTTCTCCCAGTAGAGTCCGCGGCCGCAGGGGAGAGCCCAGCGCTCTCGGGACAGGTTTTTTTAGATATTCCACATGTGGAATGGTCATGGATGTTTATTAATGTTTAATACAGATTTTACTTATTTGAAGTCAGTGGAAATGGCTCCGGAGCTCACCACGGCCCCGGGACATGGCCGGGCACTAAAGTGGCAGCAGAAAGCATCGCAGCGCACGGCTGAGGCTCTTTGCTGGGCTCTAGACTCTGCGCATCATCACGGCAGGGACGCAGGGGTGACACGAGCCCGCTGCTCCCTGCCAACTTTTATCACTTACTTGATGTTTTTATACTTTATGGTGGCCATGGGGGGCTGCAGCCCCGAGCCTCAGCTCCGGTTCCAACCCCTTCATGCCTGTTCTCCTCCGTGCCACGCCCTTGTCACTTCTCCAGGCTGCTGCTATCGTCCCCAACCAGTGTTTCCTCTCGTCATGTCAGCATCGGGAATATTTTATATAGAATAAGAGCTTGTTCCTGCTATCTCTATAAACCTCTGGTTGTGCTATGCCGAGATAAACTGAAGTAAAACCAGTCACAGCCCCTGGTCGCTACAAAAGTTTGCTGCTAGAGGGAAATTGAGGGAAAACCAAGTTGGAGAGAAGCAAGAACAGGGAGGGGGAAGGGATTGGCATCGGCACAGCCCACACACCCCAGGCTCTTTTCCCTGTCCTACRTTGCTCATGACCTAACTGCAGTGCCCCATGGCCACCTCCCTGCGGGACATGGTGTCCATGGAGGCTGCCGAGGGCTTTCCCAGTGGGTGGGAGCCCTGGTGCCATGGGCACAGAGCAGACATGTGGGTGCTGGCGCCTCGTCGTGACATTTCTTTATTCAACACCGAAACGAAAGGGGGGGGGGGAACAGAGGAACCACTCTGGAACCCCAACCTGGCCCTGCCCCACGACATTGGACGGAAATAAATAGGGGGGGTGCTGCTCGCCCCGGGGCACAGCCACAGCCCCCCAGTTCTGCACAGGGACAATGACCCTGGGGTGCAGATCTCACTGGGCACTGCCCAACGGCCCCAAAAGACCAGGGGGGACGGGGCTGGGGACAGCAGGGAGGACCCAGGGTAGCTCAGCCCTGAGGGGATCACTGGTCCTCAGTGGGGCTCAGAGCTATCTCCCAGCACCCCTCGGTCTCAGGGGACCCAGCACCCTCATCTCCTTCCTATGGGCTCRTGGCCCAGCACTGGCTCCGGCCCCAGGTGTTCCTGGCTGGGAAATTAGGGATGCATCGGAGGGGGAATGTGGCCGTGCCACCCTCACTCCTCACCCTCCAGCTTGAGGCTGACGCTGCGGGGCTTGGCCCGGGACAAGCCTGGGGGTGCAGAGGGGGGSCCCCCATCCCGCTCCGCCTGGCTGGAGCCCCGGGAGCGCAGGAGCTGGCTCTGCTTCCGGAGGAAGTCGACGGGCGCCGGGCAGCCGTAGGTGCCTTTGCCCAGCACAGGTCGTGGGGGGCCCTTGGGGGAGTGGGCCAGGGCTGCGGCTTCCAGCTGGGCCAGGTGGGCGACATAGCCCTCGGARAGGAACTGCAGGACACACAGACAGCCTGAGCCGATGGCCGCGGCCAGCTGGTGGGGGCAGCCATCGTGCCCTGCATCCCCAGTCTGTCCCCAGCCCTGCCACCACCATACCTGGCACTGGTTGTGGAACTTCTTGACGGCCCGTCCCACAATGTAGATGTGCGCCGGCGCGAGTCCCAGCGAGCTGTAGACGGAGACATCCTTGGTGGAGCCGTAGCCGGCGACTATGGAGATCTCTGCCTGCCCAGGGACAAGAGCGTTAGGGCAGGGAACAGCCCTTCCCACAGGGACAGCTACCCCCAGGAGCTGGGACACCCTCTCGTTGTGAGGGAGCTGCCCTGAGAAACTTCCAGCTCCACCGTGGCAGCGCGGTCCAGCTGCCCTGAGAAGCTCCCAGCATCTCCACCGGGATGCAGAGGTGCGCAGGCCTCAGCATAGCCCACGCCACCCCGACAGCAGCCCCGCGTGCCCCCCGGCCAGCGTCCCCGCCCGCACCTCGGTGCGCAGGCTCTGCAGGAAGGCGGCTTTCTGGCGCAGCGGGTCGTGGGTGAGCCCGTCGCAGAAGGAGACGGCACCGTGGGGGAAGTTGTGCTGGGAGAGCCAGGCCACCACGCGATGCTTCTGCATGTCGGGGCGCCCGGTCACGTAGATGATCATGTACCCCGAGTCCTGCCAGTGCCTAGGAGGGGACATGGGGGGGCTGCCAGGAGCCTGCGTGGAGACTCCTGCTCTGGGAAGCTGGGATCTCCCAACCCAGCTTGTGTAGGTGCTGCCTCCAAAACGTCCYTGCTCTGAGGGATTTTATCAAGGGGGAGGCACAGCAGAGCTCTGGGGATCACATCCAAACCCGGGGAGGATTATTTTCCACAACAGGGCGCAAGCATAGAGACGATGTGTTGGGGGCAAGGCAGTGGTGGGACATCCTCCCCCTTGTCCCTGCTCCAGCATTCCCCAACTGGGATGTTCATGACACCATCAAAGACGGGGAGATGGACTCCCTGATTGAAGGGCACCCACCTTACAACGTCCACAGCCCCCGCTCGCACTTTGGGGTCACTGCCCATGATGGAGACGCTGGCGGTGAAGGAGCCGTCGATGCTGAACACAACGGACTCGGTGCCACGGGCAACCACGGTCAGGTATGCCTCGGCATAGCTGTGGTCCCCCCTGGAATGGCAGAGGTGGGGGCTCGGCACCGGCTCTGCTGCCAGGGCAGCAGGGGCAGCTCTGCCAAGAGGGCTGGAGGAGGAACTGAGGCGACACCTCACCTGACCACCATGCGCACAGGGTAGATCCCGATGGCCAGAGCCTTGTCTGGAGGAATGGTGAAGGTCAGGCGCCCGCTGCCACTCGTCACCTCGGTGCCATAGTATAGCCACTTCCCCGACAGTGGCTGTGTCATGATGTAGATGTCCACCTGGGAGAGGGAAACAGGCTGGGCACGGGCACGGGACACCCACATTCTGTTGTGTCCCCACCTGCGAGTCCTTACGACCTTCTCCCACCATCCCACACAGGGTCCTGTTCACCATGTCCCTCCCCTACTGCGGCTGACACCAGCCCCCTGCCCCATCCTGGACACCCCACCCTGTCCGAGGGGGTCCTGGTGGCCCCCTGAGCCCAGCGGTACCTTCTCCCCGGTCAGGGTCACCACGTCCAGGGGTCCGTACATGAAGCGCCCGCTGAGGACCTGCGCTTTGCCCTCGCACACGATCACGTCGCAGGCCCGGTGGTTGGCCGTCACGTTCTGCGGGCACACGGGGCGCTCAGCAGCTGCCCAGGGAGCCCCTGAGGTGGCACCGGGACAGCACTGGGCTGTGGGATTGTCCCAGAACCCAGCTGCATCGCGGCATGGCCGGGCTCTGCCCACACACCCCAGGATGCCCCAGGCGGGCTCCCACTGGCCACGTACCCGGATCTTCACTTGGGTGCGCTTGCGCTGCCACTTCTCCCGAGGGATGGCGGGGCTGTAGATGGAGCTCTCCTCGCTCTCCGCCGGCTGCGGCCCCTCCTTCTCCATCACCTGCCGACGGGCACGGCCCCGGCTCAGCCCCTGCCGGCCCCGGCTCGCCACCTGCCCGCCCCACCCTGCCCGCCGTACCTGGCGCAGGATGAAGGCCACCACGTCGGAGGATTCCCAGTAGCTGGCGTGGAAGAGGTGGGGCAGGGTGATGGTGGGGAAGGCAGTCAGGGCGTCGGGGCAGTACAGAGAGTAGTCAATGCGCTTTGGGCCCCACCAGCGCTCCAGGACTGTGGGGACAGCTGGAATGAAGCCTTTTCCTGACCTCATCCCATGTCGTGCAGCCCGAGGTGCCCGCATGGGATGGGGTGGGTAGGGATGACACTTACTCTTGACAACCTCGCTGGTGCTGGCGGGAGTGGGAGGCTCTGCCAGCTCACTGCCCTTCCAGAAGCCCCCAAAGCTGCCGGTGGGAGTAGGGGGGGCAGCCACATCCACTTTGGGCAGGAACAGGGCAGAGTGTGTCTGCAGGGCCTCCGCTGCAGAGAGAGCCAGGTGAGCACACCCAGAGCCCCCAGAAACACCCACCACCCAGGGACCCCCCTCCAGTACAGCCCCAGAGCAGCAGGAAAGGCTTGCACATCCCTCTTCCCCCACCCAGCCAGGTTCTGGGTGCTCTGGGTATCCTGACGTGGCCGCGGGGCACCTGGCACCAGCCTGGTGGGGATCTGCTCACCCAACAAGGACGAGGTGCCATCACCCAGGGGGTACTTCTGGTATCGGGGCACGCTGAGCGGGGGCACAGCGTGGAAGGCCTTGGCCAGGAGGGGCTCCAGGCGGGAGGCGCAGGGATCGGCGGCGTGGAAGAGGTTGTAGATCTGCTCACAGGCAGGACGCAGCTGGGCCACTGCAGCACAGAGCGGGGTCAGGAGTGCCCGTGAGGGCTGGGGGGCACCAGGAGCAAAACACCCGGCAGGGGTAAAGCAGGATACAGCGAGAGGAAAGGTTGGAGTGGGAAATTCAGAGCACCGGGGACAGGCTGGGGCTGGCACAGAGCRGGGACACTCAGCCACCCACCAACACCCACACAGCCAGGGCCAGGTATGCGAGGGACTCAAACCCAAGCAGGGCTCTCTGGGGCAGTCCTGGGGACTCAGGCTTGCAGGGGGAGCACAACTCAGGGATCTGAGCCCTGCAGGGAGGGTCAGGGGCTGGCACAGGGGCTGGCACCGCGGCGGGCGGGGGTCCTCACCATCCAGAGCAGGCATGACGGTCTTGCGCAGCGCGAGCACCAGCCCCAGCGGGGAACCAAAGAGGAAGAAGCCGGATACCTTAAATTCGAGGCGGGTGCTGGCACCCTCTGCCCCATCCAGCACCGTGGCACCRCTCCGGGGTGCCTCTGCCTCCAGCAGGCCCTCGCTGGCCTGCAGGCTGGGACAGAGGAGACAGTGGGCATGGGRAGGGATGGCAACACCCCGCTCCCACCATCCTGAAGGCAAAGCTGTGCCTGGTGTGGCCCCGTTATCCCAGAGGATCTCCAGCAAGATCCCCCCAGGGCAGAGTGGCCCCATGAAATGCTCCTTCCCAGCCTGGAGCAGATGGGAATTGCACCCTTTCCATACAGCACAAGATAGTCAACCATCCCCCTTGGGCTCACCTGCACGAGGAGCTGTGCTGCTGGCCATCCCCCTGTGCCCCTGGCGGCTCRGGGCTGGCCGGCGCTCCCTCTGTCCCATCAGCCAGCGGGTCCGGGCCACCGCACTGCTCYGGGGAGATGGGCTCCGTGCTCTGCTGGGAGAGGCAGTGAACTCCCAGACCCCATGTAGCCCCCAGTGCACCCCCAAACCCTCCCCAGAGGGTGTCGGGGTGCAGGCACTCACCAGGCTGCCGCGGCGGCTGCTGCTCCGGCTGCCCCCTGAGCCCGCCCGGCTCTGGCACAGMGCGTCGAATCCCAGGATGCCGCCCACGCAGTCCCCCAGCAGCACCACCTGCCGAGAGCACGGACCCGTAAGGAGGGTGACACCCCCAAACCCTCCATGCAGGGCCACAGCCAGACCCCGGAGCCAAGCTTGCCCCCGAATTCCACCTCACCTGGCCGCAGAAGCCGGCGCCCTCTCCGGAGTGCAGGAAGGCCGCGTAGGCCTGGTTGGCGCGGGCGATGACGGTGCCCACGGCGTGCTGGTAGGTGCCTGAGGAGGTGGCCAGCAGCGGAAGCGCTGCCAGTGGGATGTGGTCCTGGCTGCTGGACAGGCTGTCCCTGTCGTGGCTGTAGGGGCTGAGCCTGAGGGGGACACAGGCAGGGATGAATGGGACTGTACTGATGTCCTCATCCCACTGCATGGTACTGGTCCACCCTGGGATGCTGCACCAGAAATAATCCCCATCCCATACCATTCCATCCCACCACAAGACACTTGCTCACCCGGGATGCTGTATCCTGCGTTATCCCCATCCCATCCAATTCCATCCCATTCCATGCTGCCCTGATGTCCTCATCCCACTGCACAATGCTTGTTCACCCCAGGATGCTGCACCAGGAGTTGTCCCCATCCCATCCCGTCCCGTCTCATCCCATCCCACCCCGCCCTCCTCATCCCACAACAAAACACCTGCTTGTCCTGGGATACCGCACCAGGAATTATCCATATCCCACCTCACCACACAACACTTGCTTGCCCCAAGCTGCTGCACCAGGAGTTAACCCCCATCTCATCCCTTGTCCGTAATGTCCCTCCAGGAGACATCAAGTCCCCTCTCCAAGGCTACCAGCTCCCCGGTCCCCTGCTTTCCCGGCGGGAACCCGTACTTGGAGACGAGGGCGTAGGCTGCGGCGCAGATGGGCGGGCACGGCACCAGGCGCAGGGCCACGTGTCCCAGTGCCTCGGGAAAGTGGACGCGGGTGACGGCATCGAAGGTGGCCGCCAGTGTCTGCACATCTGCCTGCTTGGAGCCCGGCTCGCCCGCTCCCTGATCCAGGATGTTCCCACTGTGGAGGATGAGGAAGAGCACGTGGATCCGGCACATCTGCTCCGCGCTCTCTGCCACGCCGCCCTGCGGGAAGGAGAGAGCTGAAGTCGAGGGGCACGGCCGGGGACACAGCCCGAGGAAGGGGATACGCACCTCAGGGAAGCCGGATGTTCCCAATCCTTCACCATCCCCCTTGGCGGCGCTGGCTCCGTCCCCTGCGAGCACGCAGCCCTGGTGAGCCATTTGGGGTCTCCAGGTGGGAATCAGCCCCCTCCCAGGATACCCACCCCAGGATTTGGGACCAGAGTTCCCCCAGCACTCACCCAGTGCCTCGTCCAGCTCCACTGGCCGCTCAAGCGTGTCCAAGAAGTCGTTGGAGCTCCACTTGGTCATCTCCTTGGCAAAGACCTCATCGCTGTCAGACAGATCCTCTGTGGAGGCAGGAAGGGGAATGTGGTAGGGGGAACCTACCTGCACCTGCACCCCCATCCCAAGACCCCCTTGCCCCCCATCCAGCCTGTCCCGAGATGGTGCCAGTACCGTGGGCGTCGAAAAACTCCTCTTCGGAGCTGTTCTCGGAGTCCCGGGCGATGTTCTGCATCCGCCACTCTGACAGGCTCTGAGGAGACACCCCCCCTGCGACCAGCAGGGGCTCAGCACCCAGAGCCCCTGCAGAGACCCTGCTCCTGCCCCACAGCTCCCCCTTGGTCCTGGACCCAGACCCCCGAGGGAGATCTGGAGCCATCCCTGTGTCACCCAGAGTCCCCCCTTGGCAGATCGGTGACCACCCCCAGGTCACCAAGAGTCCCTGTGGGAGATCCAGGGCCACCGCTAGGTCACCCAAGGTCCCTTCAAGAAATCTGGGACACCCAGAGCCCCACCCCAGGAGACCCAAGCAAGGCAAAACAGTCCCCTGGCACATCTCCTATGGAGAAGAGCAGCATCCGGGGCATACCCACACCAGACTTGGTCTCTCACCTCCATGCTGGGAAGAGTACGAAGACCGGGAAGATGTGGACCACTGCTTGGCAAAGGTATCATCGGAGGAGGTATCGGCCCCCCCCTGCAGCTCGGGCCCCTCCTGCCCGCCAGGCTCGCCTGGCTCCGGCCGCCCCTCGGGGCTGATCCCGGCCGCGGGCGGCTCCTCGCCCTCGCCACACTTGGCCATCTTCTGTGCCAGCATTCGCGCCGTCTCCTCCTCCAGCTGCCGGATATCCTCCATCGTCAGGTCCGTCCACTCGTCCTGCCAGCACCAGGCTTGGCGGTGGGCGCGCAGCATCACCTTCCTCAAACCTGGGTGGGGGGGAGGGGGGCAGCGAGCCCAGTGCGGCCCCACGGCTGCCCAAATGACCCTCCAGGAGCCCACGGCTCCCAACTCACCCACGTCGTGGATGAACTGCTCGATCTTGGACTGCATTCCCCAGTAGCGGAACTCCACCTTGCAGAGCTTGTAGGCGCACATGAGGGGCCCGCCGGCCGCCGCCGCCTCCAGCCAGTCATCCCCCAGCGGCCCCCGGCCCGTCTTGGAGGAGTGGTAGAGTTTGGGATCCTCCTCGGGCTTGTATTCCCCGGGGGAGATGGGATCACGCACGATGTCGATGGTGTCTGTGGGGGGAACGGCGCTTGTCACCCCGCAGTGCTCGGCGAGGAGGCATAGGTAGAAAAACAGGGAAAAAAGGACAAAAACAAGGTCAAGTTATCCCCACGAGCCATGCACYCCAAGTAGCCAGCACACTCTCTGCCCTAGGATCCTAAAATCCTGGAGTTCTGGAATCACAGAATCCTGGAATGGTTTGGGTTGGAAGGGACCTTAYGGATCGTCTCATTCCACTCCCTGCCATAGGCAGGGACACCTTGCACTATCCCAGGTTGCCCCAAGCCCCGTCCAACCCAGCCTTGGACACTTCCAGGGATGTGACAGCCACAGCTTCTCTGTGCCAGGGCCTCCTCACCCTCACAGGGAACAATTTCCTAATAAAACATATAAAATCTTGTGGCTGGAACATCGCAGACAGCCTTGGTGTGCAGGCAAACACATCCCGTCCCGGCGTGGGATCCCGATCCGGCGCCGCAGGGAGCGGCACAGGGAGGGAGGGGCCAGGAGCACGCGGAGAGCCGGGGCTGACACACATACGCGCATTAGCCGGGAGATCTGGCAGCTGCACAGCGATCCCGGCCACCCCGGGGGACGTGGGGGCCGGGGACGAGGACAGCGCGTGGAGCAGATCCCAGCTCCCAGCTCCCCTGCCCCAAAAAGCCCGAGGGTCCCCCCAAAACAGGGCACGGCAAAGCCACCATAGGATGCAGGAGCCYCCAGAGAGCTGGGGGTGGATGGTAACGAACCCCATGCCCAAACAGAGGTGACCTCTCCCAAAATGAGGGTGAGCTCCCCCCAAAGGAGGGTGACCTCCCAAAACTGGAGAGAGGCTCACAAATGACACCCACGAAAAAATGATCCAACAGCCCTTGGGGAGCCGTCTGGGCTCGATCCAGCACAAAATCTCCTAAAATCCGGCTTTTCCAGCCCTGTCTCCAGGTCAAGTCCCTCCAGCCTGGTCTGGGGGATTCCAGTGCACCGTGCTGGCTCCCAGGACTGTCCTGCAGCACTGTCCCCGTTCCCAGGCTGTGCCAAACTCTGCATATATTTGCCCCCCTTGACGTCCCCAAGGTGCTGCCAGCCTCTTCCCCCAGCTTGCGCTGAAAAAAGGGGGAAAAAGGAAAGTAGAGATGCCCTGAATCCACAAAAATGATGCAATGCATGACATGATGCCAAGCATCTTGGATAACAGCAGCAAAGAGCTGGGATAGGACCTGCTGTCCCCAAGCAGCTCCTGGCAGTGTCATTCCCATCACAATCCAACTCCCTTTGCATTTACCACTGGGAGAGAGCTGCCAAGGAAGCAGCTATCCCTGTGGATGACCCAGACCGTGTTATTCCATCGCCCTTTGAAACGTGAGAGGGGTTTAAATCTGCTGGTGCTACAGGACACCAGGGCAGAGAAAATCCCGGCAAGATCCACACTGGGGCTGGTCCCACTCCAACCCTGCTCCGTGTGGAAGGCAGCAGCCACTGGAGATGCCGAGTACCCTGTGGAACACCCACGGGACAGGCCCTAGAGTGGAAAACCAGGCAGCGGACACGGGGCCATGCCCCGATGCTGTCTGCTTGGCCCCAGTTGCTTCCCAGGGGCGGCAKGGGCAGAATTCCTGCCCCCAGGTCCAAGCCATCGGTATCCCGGCCGGACATCCCCAGTGCCGCAAGAGCCAGGGAGAGAAATAGGTCAGATGAATCATTTCCTCCGAGTGCCTATTTTAGGCCTCCATTTTAAGAGCCAGCGCGTCACACTCCACACTCTGGTGCCTGAACTGACCACATCCACACCACCAGCAAYGGGAACCCAACGGAGGGGGAAGAATCCCACCCTGAGCTCCCAGTTCTGCCCACCAGTCCCCTGGGAAAGAAGCTGGAGAGTGATCTGGAGCGAAGCCCTGGGGAGAAGGGAAGCAGGGCAGGGAGTAGGAAAACGGGGACATGCTTTCCCGGCTCTSCCTGCTCCAGCTGATCCAAAACACCCCACAGGACCCGGGTGTGGGGTCCCCTGTACGCCAGGAGAGACTGAGAAGGCAAATCCATGCCAGAACAGGACTGGGACATGGAAGTAGAGGAGAGCAGGCTGGCACTAGGAAGGGGAAGCTGCAAACAGAAATAGAGGCAAGGGAAGAGGCAGAGGACAAAACTGTCCCTGAAAATATTTTTAATGCAGAACTTAATTCAGCAGCGCTGAGAGGGAGCAGGCGGGGAGCCAGGAGCAGGAAGCCTGGGGCACAGGGAGCTTGGGGCAGGGAGCTCAGGATCCAGGGAGCTCTTCCCTTCCAGTGCCCCCAAAACATGAGGACCAGCACGGAGAGTGAAGCTGAGCCCCTCGGGCCCCATCACATCCACACACCCATCCCGGGAGCACCACGTGGGAATCTCAGCAGCCGCGGGGTCCTGCCCAGCACCCCAAGCCAGCCATACCCACCCAAAATCCTCTGCCTCTTCTCCGCCGCGCTCAGGTTGAAGATGTTGGTCTGCTGTCCCGCGTCCGGGCGGTAGTACGTCTCGATCTCGATGGAAAACTTCTCCACAAAGGGACACGTGTACCTGCAGGGGGACAGGACTGAGCCCGGGCACACGGCCAGCCCCGCAGCCCACCCCGCCGCCTCCCAGCTCCCACCTGGTGCGCGTGTAGGGATAAGCGTTCCAGGACTCCTCCTCCACCTGGAGCGCGGCTTTGGGAAGCAGCGCCCGGAACCAGCTGGGGATGTGGGAGCCGACGTGGTAGATCTTGTGGGTGTACTGGCCGCTGCCCCCGGGGCCGTCGCTGTAGGGCCGGTTGGCCAGGATCTCCACGCCGCTGCCCTCACCACTCGACTCTTCCCGGCTCTTCTTCTGCACAGAGACGATGGCTCAGTGCAGCCCCTCCGAGCCATGAGACCCCCCCCGTCCCCCCATGTGCTGGCATCCCCCAGCCCCACACTTGTTCCTGCGATTCCCCGCTTGGCTCGGTGGCCCCAAACCTACCCAAAGCCTTGCTGACACCCCTGCAACCTGCCAATCCCTTGGGATCAGCCTCAGGCCTCTCCATGCCCCTCTCCAAGGCTCCATGCTCAGCCCTACAGCCCCCCAGTTCCCCACACTCAGCCCCACAGCCTCCCTGCAGTCTCCAGCACCCCATGCTCAGCCTCAAAGCCCCTGTGCACCCCCCTGCACCCTTCATGCTCCCCCACAGTCCCCTGCACCCCCCAGGCTACATTCTCCAGCCTCTCACAGCCCCCTGCACCCCCTCAGTCTCAGTCCCCAGATTCCTGCGCCCCTCCAGCTCCCCCTGCCCAGCCCCACAGCCCTATGCACGCCCAGTCTCGGCCCGTGGACCCTCGCACCCCTCAGGCTCAGTCCCACAAACCCCAGACCCATGCAGCCCCCGGGCTCACGGCTGTAACTCTCAGTCCCCCCCCCCCCCCCCCCCCCCCCCCCGCTCAGCCCCTCAGGCTCCCGGGCGTATCCCCGCGCACCCCCTGCGTCTCAGCCCCGCATCCCCACCTGGATCATGTAGAGCTGTGCCACCTGGTACTCCTCCAGGCTCATGGGCAGCAGGATGTGGTACTCCTTGATCAGCATGGCGGCGGCGGGGGGCRGCGGGGCACAGCGCGGGCAGCGCCTGAGGGGGCCTCTGTTACACCGGAGCGGACCGCACCGACTTCGGAACAGCTCGGGCCGCTTTGGCACCTCTTCGGAACCGCTCGGGGTACACTCGACTCAGCCCGCTACGGCTCGGCCCGGGTTCGGCCCGACTCGGAACCGCTCCGACCCCGGGTGCGCCTGAGTTCGGTACCGCTCGGCTCCCGGTTCGGCTGAGTCCGGTACCGCTCGGCTGCGCTCGGCGCCCGGTTCGACCCAGCTCGGCCCCCACGCTCGGCTAAGTCCGGTACCGCTCGGCACCACGTTCGGCCCCAAGCTCGGCACCGCTCGGCCCCGGGATCGGCTGAGTCCGGTACCGCTCGGCCCCACTCGGGCCCGGGTTCGGCTCGGCTCCGACCCGCGCGGCCCGGGGTTTTGGCCCGGCGCGCCCCCACGTTCGGCTCAGTCCGGTACCGCTCGGCCCCACTCGGCCCCGGGTTCGGCCCGGCTCGGCCCCGCTCGGCTCGGCTCCGTTGCCATGGCAACGCGGCTCCCTCCACTCCCCCCCGCCCGGTCCCCGCCGCCCCCCGGCCCCGGCCCCACCGAACCTGCGCCGCTCCGCACCGGCCCCTCGGATCGTGACATCACAGCCCGTTCCCACGGCGACAGCCGTGACGTAGGGAGGTGAGGGGGGGGCTCGTGACGTCAGAGAGCGGAAGGCAGCGAGCGCCACTCACGGGCGCTCCGCGTGTACCGGCACCGCCGCCCCCGGAAAAACCCGGTGTTTTATTTAAAAAGCCACTTTTTAAAATGATCAAAGGGTGGTCTGATCACTCCTGCACCTCTCGGCTCCGGGACACCCACCCAGGGCGGCTCCAAACCCTTCCCCGATGCCCCCAGCTCTACCCCGCGTCCCGCCACCACCACCGCGACCCACCCCCGTGGGGACACACCGAGGCCAAGTCCCAACATTGTCCTTTATTTATAAAAACACGCATTTATAAAGAGCGGAGAGCGCGGGGAGGGGGGGGCTCGGGCAGCGCGGCGGCCCCCCCGCCCCCGCCGCCACCACCGGGGGGTCCCGGGGGGTCCCGGGTGGCAGCTGCCGTTACGTGCGGGCGTTTCGCTCTGTCTCTGCCAGGCACTCCCTGACCAGCGCCCGGGCGTGGATGATCCCTGCGGGGAGAAGCACAGGGACACCCCCGATCACCCTCCGCTCCCTCCCCGCGGGGCTGGGGAGCCTCGGGGGCGCAGCCCCGGGGGCCGCCCCGTTCCCCCCGCGCCCCTACCCCGCTTCAGCCGCTCCATGGCGCTCTTGCTGCCGGCGTAGGTGGGCCGGATCTCCTTGCCCATCTCCTCGATGACCGAGAGCAGGTCGGTGTAGGTGCTCTGCGAGCCCTGCGCCCCAGGGGGCTTCATGGCCTGCGGGGACAGCGGGACACGGAGGAGCGGCGGCGCTGGGGGCCGCCCCCGCCGCCGCCGCTGTGCCCGGCCCCAGCGGCCCCGGCCCCGCGCCTCACCTGCACGTAGCCCATGGACGGCGGCCCGAAGTCATTGAAGAGCGGCCGGAAAGGGGCGGCGGCGCCGGGGACGGAACCGGAGGGCGATGGGACACTCGTGGCTGCGGGAAACTGAGGGTCACGGCCGCACTCCCCTTTCCTCGGTACCTCCCTCACACGGTACCATCCCTTCTCGGAGCACCCCCCCCCTTCTATCGCCCCGGTCCCTCTGCGTTCCCGGCGCTCCCCGTCCCCCACGGTTACCGGGGGGTTCTCTCACCGGCGGACGGTGCCCCGGGCCCCGGCGGGGCGGGGCTGGCGCTGGCGGCTCCGGGGGTAGCGGGGGCGGGAGCGATGGGCTTGTAGGACATCCCCGACGGCCGCCCGCCGCTCCCGGATCCCTGGAGCCCCGCGGCGGGGGTCGGCGTGCGGCCCCCGCGCTCGCCCCGCCGGTTGTATCGCCGATGCCCGCCTCTCTTCAGCTCAGCTCGGCCCCGCTCGGCCCGGCGGGAAGCCGGGAACCGGAGCGGAGCGCGGCGGCCCCGGTTCCCGGTAGCGCTGCGCGGCCCCGGCCTGACCCGGGTCTCTCCCCCCTCCGCCGCCGCCGGCGCTCGCGGTGATGACGCAGGCGCGTCACGCGCGCCGACGTCACCACGCCGCCGCGCGCCCGCCGGCCGGTCACCGTGGAGACACGCGGCGTCGGCCCCGCCCCCTCCGCACCACCCCGAGCACGTGACTACGGCGTATGCCACGCCCCCTCGCTCGGCGGGCCCCCCGGGTCACGTGACCGACTGTCACCGCCTCCGCCTCGAGGGGGCACCGGGAACGGGGGCGGCACCGGGAGCGGCACCATCGGCCCCGCCGGGCTGCCCCCGCCGCGCTGCCCCCGCCGCCAAGGGACGTCGGTCACCCCCACGACCCCGAGCCGGCGCAGGTCAGGGCGTCCCGGCCCTCTGCGGGGGTGAACCCCGGCTCGCACCTTGGGGGGGCATATGCCGCCGCGGGTCCCGGGAAGCGGCCTCACCGGCCCCCGCCGCCAAGGGACCCCGTGCAGCCCCCACAGCCCGCCCAGGTGAGGGGGTCCCGGCGGTCCCGGCTCCCTGCAGAGGGGGGCAGGGGCTACCCCGGGTGAGCCCCTGACAGGCTTGTTGGGGGGATCCTCCGCTGCGGGCACCGGGATCCGCCCCACCGGGTCTCTCTGCCGGCTGTGCAGCCCCCACAGCTCTGGGCCTGCCCCGCTGAGGGGGTGCCCGGGATCAGGGCTCCCGTGAGACACAGTGGGGGACCGGGGTGTTGGGGGATACCAGTGGATGGCATGGCACGGTCACCAATAAATCCTATGGAAACAACATAAAACACAAAACAAAAGTCTGTAGAGAGAGTTTTATGATTTCAAAAGGGCAAAATTGACCCCAAAACTGCAGCCAGGGCGGGGAGGGGTACCTGCAGCAGCCCTGCCCACAGCTCGCTGAGGCCCTTCCACTCAGTAATGCTTTATTTCTCTCCTCAAGGGTTTCCTGGCCGTGCTGCCAGGAGTCTCCCGTGTGCTGGGGGCTGCCAGAACACCCATGAGAGTCTGTGCCAGCCCCAAAAGAGGAGGGACGCCTCACCCTAGGCGGATCTGGGGTTGGTCTGAGCTCAAACCACGGTGATGGGGCGGGCTGTGCCATGCAGTCAGCATTAAACACAGCGTGGGGGGAGCCTGAGGGGCTCAGTGTGGGATAGAGTGGGAATGGAGGATGGAGGGATCAGCAGCAGGGACGGGGCACAGCTGAAGGAGAGGGGACCGCGATGGTTTGACTTTCAGGGTGAGGTCAGGGTGGGAAGGGGGATGGTGCAGGGAGAGAGCAGAGATGACGGTGAGAGTGCCCGAAGCTTGGCCGAGCCTGTGCCGAAAAGGGTCCYGACTTTGGCTCCGGCGCCTCCTGACAAGGTCGGACCTCGGAATGGGAGCAGCTCCGGCGCTCAGCCTCGCCCCGGGCTCGAGCACCGCTGCCCCAGCACCGCCCCGGCCCCTGGAGCTGGGGGTCCCTCCACGGCCCCCTCCTCTTCGTAAGGCACAGGGGGCGCGGGTCCCGCATTGGCACGCACCGCCCTCAGCGCGACATCATCCGCACAAACTCTGCCGGGGAAAACACACGGGAACATCCCAGATATCCCCAGGGGTGCTCCCAGCCCCTTCCCTGGTCCTACCTTCGAAGTCCACCAGGCCATCGCCATTGAGATCCACGTCCTTGAGGATCTCATCCACCTCCCGGTAGTTGAGCTGCTGCCCCAGGAGTTTGCGCATGGCCTCCCGCAGCTCCGCCATGCTGATCTGCCCGTCCCCGTTGGTGTCAAACTGCGGACAAGGTCCCGTTGCCACTGGCCACTCTCGGCACACTGGCAGCCTGCCCGGCTGTCCCCCCCCATCCCCGTACCTCACGGAAAGCATCACGCAGCTCCTTGATCCCAATCATATCCGCCGTCTCTGCCAGCATCTTGGGGCCCATCAGCTCCACGAAGTCATCAAAATCCACCTTGCCTCCGGCTGCAGCAGGAGGGGGGAGTCAGCGGGGCAGGGGGCAGGGATCGCCGGGGACCCRCCACCCCACCACGTACTGATCTGCTGGGACAGCTCGATGAGCTCCATCTCGGTGGGCATGTAGCCCATGGTCCGCATGCACTCGCCCAGGTCCTTGTAGCTGATGTAGCCGTCGTGGTCCTTGTCAAACTCCCGGAACGCCTGCTTCAGCTCTGGGGACACCGCGGCGTCACCACCGGCACCCCGGCACTACCACCCACCCGGGCGGGACCCCCTCCCCAGCRCCTCACCTTCGATCTCCTCGGGCCGCAGCTCCCGGTCCTGGGGAAGAGAAARCGGGAGGAGACGAAGGAGGGGTCCTACTCCCGGGGATCCCACAGGGATCCTGCCCTAAGCCCCCCCAGGAGCGCGGGCGGCACACGGGGAGGGGACGGGCGCGTACCCGCTGGGTGATGGCGATGCTCTGCCGCAGGAAGATGCAGGCCGGCCCCACCAGCCCCTGCAGCACCGAGTATCCCTGCAGCGGGGGGGTCTGCGCCGCGTCCAGCATGTCCTCGGGGTCCCCTGCGCCGGAGCCCGGAGCACCCGAGCGCGGTTTCCCATCCTGCGGGCGGAGCGGGCGTCAGCAGCAGGGGTGCCGGGCTGGGACCCCCCTCCTCCTCCTCCTCCTCCTCCTCCTCCTCCTCCTGCTGCTGCCCCACGGGGTATCACAGCCCGGCCGGCTGTACCTTGGGGAGACGCCGCTCAGGGGTCTTGGTGCAGTTGCCCATGGCTGGGGGCTGCCCCCGCGCCGCAGGACATGCCTGGCCCCGGGGGGGGCTGGCTGGCGCAGACCGTGGGGCTGCCACCGGGGATTTGAGGTTTTTATGGAATATCTGGGGATATGCAGGGCAAGCGCGGGGGGGGTGTGCCGCGCCCGCGCGCATAATCCTACGGATTATTCCCYGCTCGGCCGCCCTGCTCCAGATGTGGGGAGCCGCCCAGCTGTTCCCCAGTCCCGCAGCCTCCCCGCGAGGGCACGCAGGATCCTCGGCACCCGCCGTGTCCCGGCCCTGTCCCCGCCACCCGTTACCTGCCCGAAAGCGGGGGGCGGCCGGGGCCCCGGCTCCTCGGCAGCCCGCTGACGCTCCATGGGGGACGCACCACTACGGCTCAACCTCCCCCGGCTCCCCGCGGTGCCGCAACACCAGAGCCGAGGGGCCGGGCGGGAGCGGCGGGCACCCCTCCGGCCGGGGCCGTGGGGCCGGGTTGTGCCCCGGCAGGAGGGGGGCGCGGGGCTGCCGGTGCCGCGCCGCTGCGGCCCGCGGAAAAGGAAGAACATGCCGCCTGCTCCTGCTCCTTCTCCCCGCGACCGGGGCCAAGCAGGAGGAAACCGGATCCCCCCGAACCTGCGTTCGCCCCTCGCAGGGACGAGGCCACCGCTGTCCCCGGGCCCCGCCGTGTCGCCCAGGAGACCGGGTGGAACGCGGCGACCCCCCGGGGCGCTGTGGGGGCAGCGGGGCGCCCCGGGGGGCTCCGGGGGGGGCGGACGGGGGGCTCCGGTTTCAGCGCCGAAACCCGACCCGGCCCGGGCGCGGGGCACGTGGCGGCGCGGCGCCAGCGAGGCCACGCCCCCTTCTGCGACCACGCCCCATCATGCAAATACAGACCTGTGTTGGTCACGCCCCTCCAAGGACCACGCCCCGACATGCAAATACAGTGCGTGTTGGCCACGCCCCTCCAAGGACCACGCCCCGACATGCAAATACCGTGCCGTGTTGGTCACGCCCCACCAGGGACCACGCCCCGACATGCAAATACCGTGCCGTGTTGGTCACGCCCCACCAGGGACCACGCCCCGTCATGCAAATACCGTGCTGTGTTGGCCACGCCCCTCCAAGGACACGTCCCGAACCAACCCTGGTCCTGCCTCTCTCGCTGACGTCACCGCCGCGCCGGCGGCGCTCCCGCTGACGTTACCGCGGGGGCGCCTGAAGGTGACGGTGGTCGGTCCCGGTGCCGGTGGCGGTCCCGGTGCCTCCCGCCATGGCCGGCAGGCAGCTGCTGGCGCTGCGGCGCCTGCCCGCCGCCTCTTTCTCGGTGAGTGGGGACGGGGCGGGGAGCGCCTGGACCATCCGGGACGGCTGCCGGTGGTCCCGGTGCTGAGTCCGTGCGTCCCCGTAGACGGCGCCCAAGAAGACGCAGTTCGGGTCGCTGCGGGATGAGGACCGGATCTTCACGAACCTCTACGGGCGGCACGACTGGCGGTGAGTAGCGGGAGCAGCGGGAGCAGCGGGGGGGTGCCGGTGCCCCGAGCCCGGTGCCACCGTGCCCGGTGCCCGCAGGCTGCAGGGCGCGCTGCGCCGCGGCGACTGGTACAAGACGAAGGAGATCCTGCTCAAGGGCGTGGACTGGATCCTCGGCGAGATCAAGACCTCGGGGCTGCGGGGCCGCGGCGGCGCCGGGTTCCCCACCGGGCTCAAGTGGAGCTTCATGAACAAACCCCCGGACGGGAGGTGAGAGCGGCACCGGCCCCCGCCCCGGTACCGCGGCCCCGCCCCGCGGGGAGCACCCCCTGACGTGAGCTGCCCGCAGACCCAAGTACCTGGTGGTGAACGCGGACGAGGGCGAGCCGGGCACCTGCAAGGACCGGGAGATCATGCGGCACGACCCGCACAAGCTGGTGGAGGGCTGCCTGGTGGCGGGGCGGGCCATGGGTGCCCGCGCCGCCTACATCTACATCCGCGGGGAGTTCTACAACGAGGCCTCCAACCTGCAGGTGAGGGGAGCGTCCCACGGCCCGCCCGCGGCCCCCCCCCGGCGTGGCACGGCGCTCCCAGGCTCACCTCCCGCCCCGCTGCAGGTGGCCATCCGCGAGGCGTACGAGGCCGGGCTGCTGGGGCGCGACGCCTGCGGGTCGGGGTACGCCTTCGACGTGTTCGTGGTGCGCGGCGCCGGCGCCTACATCTGCGGCGAGGAGACGGCGCTCATCGAGTCCATCGAGGGCAAGCAGGGCAAGCCCCGCCTCAAGCCGCCCTTCCCCGCCGACGTGGGTACGGCCCCCCAGCTCCGTCCCGAATTTCCGGCTGCCGCCCCAAAACGGTTGTCCCCGGGACACCGTCCTGCTGCAGGGACACCACGGCCAACACCACATCCACTGAGAGCTCCCACTGTTGTATAGAAGGGTTTGGGGTGGAAGGGACCTTACACGACGATCTCGTTCCACCTTGCTTCCGTAGGCTACCTTTCGCTACCCCAGGTTGCTCCAAGCCCCATCCAACCTGGCCTCGGACACTTCCAGGGATGGGGCAGCCACAGCTCCTCTGGGCAGCCTGTGCCAGGGCCTCAGCACCCTCAYAGGGAGGAATTTTTTCCTGATGTTTTCCCAGGGGTCTTTGGCTGCCCCACCACGGTGGCCAACGTGGAGACGGTGGCGGTCGCCCCCACAATCTGCCGGCGCGGCGGCGCCTGGTTCGCCAGCTTCGGCCGGGAGCGGAATTCCGGCACCAAGCTCTTCAACATCTCGGGGCACGTGAACACGCCCTGCACGGTGGAGGAGGAGATGTCGGTGCCGCTGAAGGAGCTGATCGAGAAGCATGCCGGTGAGTGCCGTGGCCGAGCCACGCCGGCCCGGAGCGGGGCCCGGAGCCGCCGGTCCTGACCCCCTCTTTGCAGGGGGTGTCCGCGGGGGCTGGGACAACCTGCTGGCCGTCATCCCGGGCGGCTCCTCCACGCCGCTGCTGCCCAAGTCCGTGTGYGAGACGGTGCTGATGGACTTCGACTCCCTGGTGCAGGCGCAGAGCGGGCTGGGCACGGCCGCCGTCATCGTCATGGATAAATCGGTAAGGGATGGGCCCCTCCCCGACCCCCGGGCTGCACTGAGACCCTCACCTTCCTCYTCCTCCCTCCCCAGACCGACATCATCAAAGCCATCGCGCGCCTGATCGAGTTCTACAAGCACGAGAGCTGCGGGCAGTGCACCCCATGCCGGGAAGGTGAGCGGGGTGGGGGGCTGGGAGATGAGGGGCTGCGGGGCGGGGGCGCTGCACAGACCCGTCCCCATCCCGATCCCGATGCCCGCAGGCGTGGACTGGATGAACAAGGTGATGGCGCGGTTCGTGCGGGGYGACGCGCAGGCCGCCGAGATCGACGCGCTCTGGGAGATAAGCAAGCAGATCGAGGGACACACCATCTGCGCCCTGGGCGACGGCGCCGCCTGGCCCGTGCAGGTGAGGGGCCCCGGGGGCCTGGGGGGAATACGGCTTTTCCCCACCCCATTAACCACCTCCTCTGCTCCCTGCAGGGCCTCATCCGCCACTTCCGCCCCGAGCTGGAGGAGAGGATGCGGCGCTACGGCGAGGCCAAAGCCCGAGCGGCGTCGGCGTAAGGATTCACCGCCACACCTCCATTCTCCTGCCTGGAAGGGGTCTCTGGGGTGCTGGCAGGACTTAGGGGTTCTCCACAGGGTCCTCAATAAATGCTGCTGTGCTCCCAGGCTCCGCTGTGGACATAAAATGGTGGGAAGGGACTGACCAGACACGGGGGGCTCCGGGCCCTGCCTCCACCGGAGCAGGGGATACCCAGGGATCATGGGGTCTGGATACCCCAGACAGGAGAGATCCTGGCTTTCCATGAGGCTCCATGGCTCCTCTGTGGGACTGGGCGAGGGGCAGAGGTGACGGTTGTGGGGTATTACACAGCCACAATCCCCTCTTTGGGGACCCCRCGCTCCTTGTCCCTGCCATGGTGTCCCAGGACTCCTCCTCCTGTACCCATGCCAGGGGACAGCTGTCCTGGCCCCGCTCCACCACTCGGGAGCCCGGGGCAGTTCCAAACATGGCTTTTACTGAATCACAGTGTGCGACATCACCGCTGGGCTCGGCRCCGTGTCCCCCCTGCACGGGTGGAGAACCGAGGCACAGGGACCCCACACCCACCCCCTGCCTCCCCCTCAGGCTTTCTGGGGCGGCACGTGGGTCTTCCTGCGGTAGCGGCCGGGCAGCAGCAGCTCCAGGGTCAGCTCGGTGAYGATGGCCGTGAGCCCCCACACCTTGTGGGGGCCGTTGAGGAACACGGGCAGGGTGTAGGTGTAGCCGCTGGCCGTGCGGAAGTGCGTGTAGCCCTGGTTCTCCTCGCGGAGCAGGTGAGCCAGGGGCAGGGTGAACACCTCCTCCACCTGTCGGCACGGGCCGGTGACGGGGAGCGGCCGCCACGGGAAGGGGGAGCAGGCCCCGGGGAGGGGTCACTCACCTCATCGGGGTTGGGGGTCAGAGTCAAGGCCTCCAGCGGCCCCAGGTTGGCCACGACGGGCGCCACGGTCATTCCGTACTGGAAGGTGTGTCAGCGAGGGACGGGGTGACACCTGTCCTCTCCAAAGTGCCACCCACGTGCCCTCACCGCCCTGCACCCAACGCAGGCACCCACCTTGTGTGTCACCCCCTCACCTGTGCCACTGCCTTGGGTCCTGTCACCCTGAATGACCAGAACTCGTCACCCACGACCCTGCTGACTTGTCCCTGTCACCTGTAACCCATCAGCTGTGTCCGTGTCACACCAAAYCTGCCACCTGTGTCTCCGCCGCCTTGTCCCTGTCACCCAGAATCCCCATCCCCTGTAACACATATCACCTGTGTCCCTGTTCCCCTGAACCCATCGCCCACGACCCTGCTGCCCTGTCCCTGTCATTCTGAACCCTTGCCATCCGCAACCCCACTCACCTGTGTCCCTGGACCCCTGTCACCTGCACACTCTCACCCATCTGCCTGTTGCCTTGTCCCTGTCACCCAGAACCCCTGCTCTGTCACCCGTGTCCCTGCTGCTTTGTTCCTATCACCTGGAACCCCTTCTCTGTGTTCCTGCAGCCTGGTTCCTGTCACCCCAAACCCCGGGCGCCTGTGTCCCTGTCACCCCAAACGCGTCACACCGGAACCCTTGTCCCCGTCACCCATGACCCTGCCGCCTTCCCTGTCCCCTTGAACCCATGCCCGTGTCCCTGCCGCCCGCCCATTTGTCCTTGTCCCCGCACGCCCGCGTCCCCCCGCGCCTCCCCGCGCCCCCGAGCCCCGCCGTGCCCCGGTACCCGGTCGGGCAGCGTCCGCAGCTGTCCCCAGACGCTGGTGGCTGCCACCGCCACCCCCAGCTCCTCCCGCGTCTCCCGCAGCGCCGTGGCCACCGCGTCCCCGTCCGCCGGGTCCCGCCGCCCACCGGGGAAGCTGCGGGAGGGATCGGGGGGGGGTCAGGGCCGGCCCGGCCCCGGTGCCCGCTCCCCCCGCCGGTACCTGACRTCGCCGCTGTGGCGGCCGGCGAGGCGGCGGGAGCGCAGCGTGAAGAGCAGCGCGGGGCGGCCGCGCACCGAGCACAGCGGCACCAGCACCGCGGCCGCCGCCGCCGCGCCCCCCGCGCCCCCCGCCGCCAGCCGCGCCCGGCACCGCCGCTCGCTGCCGCCGCTCAGCACATCCCCGGGATCCCCGGCACCGCCGGCACCGCCCGGGCCCGCCATGGCGCCGGCACGGGRCGCGGAGTACCGCCGGGAGAGGAGGGGCGAGGGAGGGACCGGCACCGCCCCCCCGCACCGAGCCCGCCCCGGGGCGGCACTGCCGTCCCGGGAGCGCGACAGCCTCCTCCGGCGTGCGACGGCCCCTGCCCCGTACGAAACCACCCGCCAGCCTGGCCCTGGCCCTGCCCCTGCCCGGTGTGCGACGACCCCTGCCAGGCGTGTGACCCGCGTCCCACCTTTGCGACGTCCCTGCCCCGGCCGTGCCACAGCCCCTGCCGGGTGTGCGACCGACCCTCCGGCTTCGCACCAACCTTCCCGCTCCGCCGGGCGTGCAAGTCCTGCTCCAGCTGTGCTATAACCCCCCCCAGCTGTGCAGTAACCCCCCCAGATGTGTGCATCCCTCTGGCCAGGTGTGCAACGCCCACCTCTGACCCCCCCATGGGCCTCGCAAGGACCCCACCAGATGTGCAGCGACCCCTTCCAGATGTGCGGTGACCCCTTCCACGGGTACAGTCCCGCCCCCTTCTCACAGCCCCCACGTGCCACCGGCCCCCCTTCTGTCACCAGCCTCGTGTCCCCTCGCGCCTGGGGGTGTCAGGGAATTTCCCCTGTGGAAAGGGCCTCCGTAAGTGTCCGAGGCTGGGAAAAGGCTCCTGGATCAACCAGGGAACGCTGGAGATGGGCCAGCCCCGCTTCCCGGGAAACCCCCGCGGACAGAGACTCTCACGCCTGCACCTTCAGCTCTCAGCAGGAAATGATTTTTAAAAAACTGTATAGAAATCAGCACTCTCCATGATTCTTTGCTCCCGGAGCCCGGCATCGGCTCCACAATCCCACTCCCATCTCCGGAATCAGCGGAACCTCCGCTCCTCCCACACGTATCGCTTCCCCACTGGAACCTTGCGGAAGAACAGGCTGTTCCCTCGGCTCATGTTGCCCTGGAAAGGGAGAAYGACCACGGATGGGCCCCGCGAGATCCAGGGGGGTCCCTCCAAACCCCGTGGGGCTCCCACCCGGCTCCTCTCCGTGTCTCGGCATATCCCGGTGCATCCCAGCTCCAGCACTTACCTCCCTGTGCAGCTGGCTCCAGCAATCCAGCCAGGAGGAGTAGGTGGGTGCGTAGGGAAGGAGACCCCCGGCCAACCTGGGAAAGGGAGGAAAGACCCACCGGGAATCATTCCCACAGGGAATCGTTCCCACCCGGGGAGGTGGGACCCATTCCCTCCACGGCTCCACACTGGGCTGAACCCCAAAATGACGCTTTCCCACTTGAACCAAGGAGGGATCAACTCTGTGGAGTGCTGGAAGCACCTCTTCCATCTGGGAATTTTGGAAAAGCACTCCCAGGAGCTGATCCGGGGCAGAGGGACACGGATGTCAGGGGGATTAGGGACTCACCCGCAGTTGTTCACAGCCATCAGGTTGGACACCAGGACGAAGGGATAGGTCAGCATGCTGGCGAAGAACTGCAGGAAAAGCAGGGATCGGCGGGATGTTCCCTCTTCCCTCCATACAGGGAGAACCCCTGGGAGTTTCACCCCTGGGAGGGAGCCCACTCCTGCCACCTCCACAGGGTCACACGTGTCCTCCACGGAGCATCCCTTGGCCTGTGGGCTGATCCGGCTGATCCCAGCCTGGCTCCACCCCCACCCTGGCAGGATTCCGGGAACACACCGCTCCCTAGGGAAAGGACCCCACTCCCACCCGTGGCTATACTCACCCCAGTGACCGCCTGGGAGTAGCTCTTCATCTCAGTCATGGTGGAGACCTGCGGAGGAGCAACGGCACCTGAATCCCTCCGAAGCGGGATCGTGACCCTCGGAACACCCCGGGAGCTGCCCCCTGGAGCTCCCGGCCCCCGGATCCCGAGCRGAGCCTACCCCGTTCTCCAGCGCGTACGTGTTGATGAGGTAAGCCAGCATGTTGCACAGCCAGAGGGACAGGATGTCGCCGAGGAGCCGCGGGATGAGGCCGCTGGAAGGGAACAAACAGCGGGAATGTCGGCTGAGGATTCGGATCCCGCTGTGCGGAGAGCTGGGAATGGCTGGTATGGGACGGGGGGGTGGCTGTTCCCACAGCAGCTGGCTGGCAGGGAACACCCMCGCCTGGGAGCGGGGATGCTCGGGTGAATGATCCGGACAGGACACGGGAGCTGCCGGAGGGATCCAAGGTACTCCCAAGAAGGGCTTTGGGACCTTTACACCGATGTCACCCCCACCGCTGCCCCTCCCTCCCTTTCCCGGCACTCACGCGAAGAATCCCAGGATTCCCTCTTCCCGGTAGATTGTGGCGAAGGCGCTTAGTGTCCCGCTGGGATAGGGAGGAAGAGGAGGGATGATGTCAGGGGGATCCCGGGATCCCGACACCCCCCCCCTAGAGCCCCTGGAGCCCCCAGGCCATACCTGTACTTGGTCTCACGGCCGATGAACTGCACCATGCAGCGCAGGGTCATCACTGCGGGGACACGGGAATGGCATGGGAATGGCATGGGAATGACACGGGAATGGCTCAGGAGCGACAGGAGGCAGCTGGCACTGCCCCTCCCGGCCCCCCGGCTGGGCAGGTCACCTACCGTGGAAGGGGTGGGTGATGAGGGTGGCGGCGGAGCGGGCGACCATCTCCCGGGAGGTCTGGGAACAAACGGAGCGTCACCGGGAGGGGACGGGGCTGAGACATCCCAGCACCCACCTCCTCCTCCTCCTCCTCCTCCTCCTCCTCCTCACCTCCTTGAGCACCTGCTCCAGCGAGGACACCGGCTCCTTCTTGCTGGCTCCAGGCTGCAGAGGGAAGGAGGAGTCAGGTGGGAACAGCCCCCCAGAGAGGGGACGTTGTCCAGAGCACAGTGGAGTGCTCCGGATGCAGGGATGGGGCTGCCCGAGGCCGGGGAGTGTGGGGAGGAGAGAGGGAGAGAAGGGAGAAGGAGGGAAGGAAGGAAAAAAAGAGAAAAGAAGAAAAGATGCAGAGGAGAACAGAATGAAGGAAAAAGGGAATGAGAAGGCAGGGAAGAAGACAGAAGAGGAGTAGGGAAAGAAGAAGGGAAGAAGAGAAAGAAAAAAGGAATGAGGGCAAGAAGAAAACGAGAAAAAGAAGGGAGGAATGGAAGAAGAGAGAAATGAAGAAGGAGAAGAGAAAGAAGAACAGAAAAATGGAGAGATAGAGAGGGAAGAAGGGAGGGAAGGAAGATAGAATGGATGGATTCCCCGTGGGAAGCAGCTTTGCACCCACCTCAGCCTGCTCCGCCTCCTGRTATCGCTGTGGAGCAAAGGGCAGGGTCAGCGCACGGGCAGCGCTGCCGGGGGCAGCCGGGAGGCCCCGGTGTCCCCCTGTCCCGGCGACAGAACCGCCGGTGCCCGCAGCGCCCGGGGCCCGGCGCCCCCGCCCGTGCCGGTACCTGCAGCACTTTGCTGTGCACCACGGTGCCGATGGCGCTGGAGCAGAGGCGGGGGGCGAGGCCTTTGAAGAGTCCCGCTCTCCCGTCCACCTTCACGATGTGCTTGGCTGGGGACAGCGGGGACCATCAGTCCCGGGGGGACCCCACGGCGGCACCGGGACGGCACCGGGGCGGCCCCACCGGGGCGGACTCACCGTAAGAGAAAAGGCCGGGCAGCTGGTACACCTGGCGGCCGAAGATGTTCCTCCCCAGGGTGGGCGGCAGCGGCTCGTAACCCACCTGCGGCGGGGACAGGCGGGCTGAAGCCCCTCCGCGGCCGGTACCGAGCCGGGTATCCCCCTCCCAACTCCGCCATCCCCGCCCTTACCTGCACCAGCACCTTCACGTACATGAGCGGCTGCGAGAGCACGGTGAGCCCCGAGCCCAGCAGGACCTGCGAAGCCGCGTCCGCCATGGTGCCGCCCCGGCGTCACGGCACAGAAGGACACGGCCACGGCCGCCACCGCTTCCGCTTCCGCCTCCCGGTACATCCGGYGCCGCCGTGACGCCCTTCCGGCCGCAGGGGGGCGCCCTGGCAGCGCTGCCATGGAAACGCCCGGCGGCGCCGCGGGGAGTTGCCATGGCAACGGGGCCCGCGGGACTGGGGCCCCCCGCGGGGCCTGAGGGGGGCACACCGTGGGTAGGGAGGGAACGCCGTGGTGACAAGGCTAAGGAGACGCCACGGTGGCAGACTGAAAGTGACAGCACAACCCTAGGGCCCAGGCTGACACCATGGTGGCAGAGCTGAGGTGACACTATAGGCTGTTGAGGTGACAGCCTGGTGGCGGGGCCCAAGGCAACACCACAGCCACAGGGTGACACCATGATGGCCCGGGGCTGGGTGCCAGCAGCCTCTGGCAGGGCTGGGGGACAAGGGGACCCCCGAGGGGACATCACGATGAGAACAGGCAGCACCAGGCAGGGACACAGAGGTTGCAGCATCTTTACTGCCGTGTGCAGGCGCAGTAGCGCAGGGTCACCGTGGGGACAGTGAGGGGACGCGCCCTCTCCCTGGGCCTGTCCACATCCCGCCGACAGGATGGCCCTGGGATCGTTCCCCCAGCGGGATCCTGGGAGGAGGCACTGGTGACACCATTCTGGTGGCGGCGCAATGGTGGCCGGCGGTGTGACATGGCGCTTGTACCGCCGTCTAGCTGACACCTTCCCATGGTGGCACAGCGGCCATTCCCAGCTCCAGCTGCCCTGGGAAAGGTGACACTGGAGCTGGCTCTGGGCTTCTCTCCTGCAGTGCTGCCTCCACTCCGGATGTCAGGAAGAACTGGATGCCTGCGGGTCTTGGCCTGGGGGGCACAGGAGAGGGGTCAGACCCACATGGGGGGCAGGACAGCACTGAGGACAAGTGTCCCTGCAGGACTGTCCCCTCGGGGCCTGGATGGAGTGTGGTGGTTCCAGGCTCACCAGGATGCTGGTGTGGCTCCGGTTTGTCCGGCGCAGGGCATTCCCCCCTCTCCGTCTCCGCAGCCGCTTCCTCCTGCGTGGCTGTGCCGGATGGAAAAGTGGCGCTGGGACATCTGCACCCTGCGTCACCTTGTGCCAGCCCGGCACTGCATCCCTCCCGCCCCAAAAGTGGTGGCACACGGGGACTCACCAGCCGGTCTGGGCTGGGGAACTCATCTGGGATCSCGTCGGACACGGAGCTGTCGGAGCCACTGGTGCTGTGGGGGGGAAAAACCACCTGCAGCCCCTGCTGGTGACACGGGGTGACGTGGGGTGACGGGGGGTGACATACCTGGACTCAAGCTCTGAGGGGAACATGTCGCTCCAGCTGCCACCGGAGTCCAGCTCGCAGCCCGTCCGCCGCCGCAGCAGCGCGTCCACCTCCGCCAGGCACTGCTGGAGCTGCGGGACAGCACCGGTGTCGCCGTGGCCCTGCGGCACCCAGGGGCACGCGGGGCCGGGGCCGAGCCCACCTTGGCAGGCGCGGGGTCGCAGAAGTCGAGCAGGGTGTCACAGAGCAGGCGGCCCAGCGACTCCAGGTCCTCCACGCTGAAGTGGGAGCTCCTCCCTCCTGCAGGGGACAGGGACAAGGAAACAAGGGGCAGCTCCCCAACCCAGGACCGCCCCCCCGGCACCGTCCCCGTGGCCACRGCAGCCCCTCACCCAGCGTGGAGCCACTGAAAGCCACCTCCAGGGTGTAGCTGTGGGACACACCCAGGCGCCACATGGAGACCCGGCCTGTCCCCTCTTTGCTCTTCTGCACCTGGAACTTGCAGCTGGGGAAGGAGAACTGGGGGGGCCTAGGGTCAGCAGGGTCCCAGATCTCACAGGGACACCTCGGGAAGCGGCACGGTGGCTGCATTCCCGGTGTCACCCTGACACTCGGCTCCAAGGATGGTGTCCCGGTGTCCGTGTCCCACCTTGTCGGGGGCGTTTTTGCTCAGCATCAGGGGGAACACRCGCTGGCGCAGCCGTGTCCCGGTGCCGTCCCCGCCGGCATCGCAGCCGTACATGAAGACGTTGTTCTTCCGGCTGTGCCCGTGGAAGTCGCAGTACAGCACCACCTCCCGCTCCGCCAGCAGCCTGCGCACGTCAGGATATGGCCACCGGCACGGCCGCAGGAGCGGCCCTGTCCCACCGGCTCCCCACGCCCGCCTCACCTCTGGACCATGGCCCGCAGGTGCCACACGCCGGGGAAGGAGCTGGGAAGCACCGTCCCGTAGGCCCTGTTGGGATCCCGTCCCGCCAGGGAGCAGCGGGAGTTGCCCACCACCACCCCGTCGGGGTTGAGCATGGGCACCACCTTGAAGACGAAGAGGCGGCGCAGGAGCTGAGCRTCCGCGTGGGCGCTCAGCAGGAAGTCGAGGAACCCCCTCATGGCCCAGGAGCCTCCGCTCTCGCCGGGATGGGCGCGGGCGCTCGCCACCACCGCCCGCTTGCCGGCCACGCCACCGGGGCCGGTGATGGTCAGCAGGTACACGGTGTTGCCGGCCAGGCTGCGGCACAGCGCCCGCACCGCGCAGTACCGCGAGCGCGCCGGGTCGGCCGCCAGCGCGCGCAGGTAGCGCTGCAGGTCGGAGTAGGTGTAGGGGTAGCAGGGTGCGAAGTAGCACGTGTCGCCGTCRTGCGGGAAGCGCACCGTCCAGCTGAGCCGGAACGCCGGCGGCTGCCCCGCACCGCCACGGTAGTAGCGGACGTCGGTCCCGACCCGGCGCCAGCCGATGCCGTGGCTCTGGGCRTCCCGCTGGGAGTAGAGCAGCGGCCGCAGGCCCTGGCCGTAGAGGCTCTTGGGCTTGGCCATGTTGGYGATGGTGAAGCGGTAGAGCGGCTCCCGCCGGGTGTTTTGGACGCGGAAGTAGAACCACTGGGTGTGCTTGGCCGTGTACAGGTCCGGCCGCAGCGTCAGCACGTACTCGTAGGGACCCCTGTGCCGTGGGAAGGGCCAYGCTCCGGATCCCGGCCCTACACTGTCCCCCCGTGCCCCCCAGCCCCTCTCTTACACCTTGATGGCCTTCTGGAGGTTCCCGCTCTCGAAGCGGGACTCGAAGAGCAGCGTGGTGTCCTGGGGACCCTCCAAGGGGGCTGCCGGTGAGGAGAGGGGCCCCGGGGCRCCTCCGACCCGAGCACGAGTGAAGCAGGAGCCTTGGAGCACTGCGGGGGAGCAGGGACAGTGGAGGGGGTCTGGGGAGAGCCGAGGCACCCAGGGGTGCTGCCCACGCCCCGGTACCTGGGCTGGAGTGGTAGACGATGGTGCCCTGCTCCTCGCCGAGCGCGTCTGGGGCCTGCTCTGCGCCCGTGGGAGGGCAGAAGGGCTCCGGTTCGGGGGGGACCCACTCTGGGGGAGGGGGGGGACACAGAGACAAGCACCGTGGGCACAGCGGGGGTCTGGGGCAGGGGTGAGGCGGGGAAACAGCCGGAGCAGCCCCTCACCGATGTGCTCGATCGTGTCCCGGATGACTTCACACTCCACAGGCCAGCGGGGAGCAGGGAGAGGTCCCCACGCTGAGGGGAGGGAGAACGGAGCCCTGCTGAGGGGGCCAGCCTGCCCTGGTGGGGGGTCTGCTCCTGCGCCCTGGGGGCTGCAAAAGCACCAGGAAGGGCTTCCGGTGTGGTTGGGGCAGGGACATCCCCCAAAACCAAGGCAGGGACAGGGAGAGGCCCTCCCACCACACTCGCCGTGCTGCAAGGACACAGCGCTAGGGGGCTGTGGGGTCTCACTCACGGTTTGGCTCGTGCCCAGGACCTCGCTGCCAGCCAGGGCCGGTGCTGCCTGTGGTGGATGTGTTGGGATGCTGCCTGGAGTGGTCCCCCGGGAACATGGCGGTCTCTTCCCTGCCTGTCTTCTGGCCTTGGGGAGAGCAGCGCTGCAGCCCGGGGGCAGGAGGGAACACAGCCCSGGGACAGGAGGGGACACCCCGCCGMAGCCAGGGCTCACCTCGGAAGTAGCCATAGAAGCGGAGGTGGGTGCGGATGAAGCTGTCGTACGGCTTCAGGACCGGCCCCCCACCAAACCCCCCCAGAGCCCCCTCCCCTCCCTGGGCAGCGCGGTGCCCCGCAGGCTCCATGGCTGCGAGAGCTCCGGGAGACCCGGAACAGCCGTGGCTGAGCYGGGGCCGGGCTGGGACACGGTTGCTGAGCTACAGGGAGGGACGGGGCGGTCCTGGAGCAGAGCTGGGAAAGCAGCCAAAGGGATTTCACAGAACCATTAAGGCTGGAAAAGACCTCCAGGATCATCGAGTCCACGCTGTGACCGATCCCCACCTTGTCACCCAGCCCAGAGCACTGAGTGCCACATGCAGTCCTTCCTTGGACACCTCCAGGGATGGRGACTGCACCACCTTCCTGAGCAGCACCTTCCAATGCCTGACACCACTTTCCTTGAAGAAATTCCTYCTCATGTCCAACCTGAACTTCCCCTGGCACAGCTTGAGGCTGTTTCCTCTTGTCCTGTCCCTGTTCCCTGAGAGCAGAGCCCGAACGCCCCTTGGCTGCCCCCTCCTGTCGGGGAGTTGTGGAGAGCGAGGTCCCCGCTGAGCCTCCTCTTCTCCAGCCTGAGCYGCCCCAGCTCCTTCTGGTGCTCCAGACCCTCCCCCAGCTCGGTTCCCTTCTCTGGACAGCCCCTGAGTGTCTCCCTTGCCAAGAAGGGTCCAGAACTGCCCCCAGGAYTGGAGGTGGCCCAGCAGTGCCAGCACAGGGGATGGACACTCCCCTGGGCTTGTGGTCACCAGTACTGGGACAGCCCAGGTGCCATTGGCCTCTTGGCCACCTGGGCACATCTGGGCTCGTGTTCAGCCACTGTCACCAGCATCCCCAGGGCCTTTTCCAGCTTTCCAACCACTCTTCCCCCACACAGAGCATTCCACAGGGTTAGTGTGACCCAAGTTTAGGACCTGGCACTTGGCCTTCTTTACCCTCACACTTTTAGCCTCAGCCCCCCAATCCAGTCTGTCCAGATCCCTCTGCAGAGCCCTCCTGCCCTACGGAATCCACACTCCCACCCAACTTGTATCGTGGATTACAGGGGATCTRTTGTGCTCCGCATCCCCATCTGCCACCTGCCCACGGCAGGATCAACAAGATGGCACTTCCCAAACTGCTACGATTTATTGGACAATGCTCAAAGGAACTGTACATCTGTAAAAAAAAAAAAAAAAAACCAACAAAAACAAGAGAAGAGAACCAGGCACGGCCCTGTGCACCTCATGTGCTCGAGGCGGTTTTCCTGCGCTTCAGCCGCGCGCGCCAGTCCTCCGGCAGCGCCTCAAAGTTGGCGTTCCTCTCTGCCATGCCACTGCAGGGATAAAGYGGGACGTCAGCACCCAGCTGGCCTTCCCATGGATCCCCCACCTTTGCACGGGACGAAGAAGTGTCCCGGTGCCAGCCCCAGGGTTTGTACCTCATCAGCTGCTGCTGCTTCCACTCTTCGATGCGCCGCTGGGCTGTGGTCTCCCGGTCCTCCTCGCTGGAGCTGGAATTCTCCTCCTCATCCAACTCCCGCTGGATACTCTGCCACTTCTTCACCAGCGACGGCATCTTCGTCTTGCCCTTCTTGCCCTGCGCCACAAGCACAACTGTGGTGAGTGCAGCTGGAAAGAGAGGAGAGGGGGAAGGGTGCCAGCGAGCGACCACCCGTCCAGCCTACCTTGTCCTTGCGCCCCTTCCTCGGCTTCTCCTTCTCCGGCGGCGGCGGTGCCTTGGGGGTGGGCGGTGGGGGCGTCTGTGGGGGCGGCGGGGGCGGGGGCTGCTCGGCCGCAGTGCCCGTGGCGGGCAGGGCTCCCCGTGCCGGCGCTGGCTGCGTGGTGGTCGTGGCCGCCAGGCTGACGGGCGCGGCGCACTCCGAGTATCCCATCACGGAAGGCGCGGCAGGTCCCGTCACACCCAGGTAGCCGGGCTGCAGCCCCAGCGCYGTGGGCTGAGGGCCAGCGTGGCCCGGAGCCATGCGGAGGTTGGGGCGTCCCTGGATCTCGCTCTGGAGGCGCTGGCGCGGCCTCAGGGAGGCCAAGGGCACGGCCGACGGCTGGTACTTGCCCGTGGCCATCAGGGGCTGGCTGTAGATGACGGGGCAGCTGCCAATAGTGGCCGTGCGCTGCATCAGCCCCGGGCTCATCTCCACGGCTTTCCTTTTCTGAGGCTTGGCTGAGAGCAGCGGGGCTGGGCTCGGATCGACGGCAGCCTGGAAGAGAGTGCCGAGGTGAGTGCTGAGCCGGGAGCTCCATTACACACCCCTTTCCCAGATCCTGACACTCTGGGATCAGCAGAGCACCGGCTTCCCTGCTCACCTGGCTGCTGCTGGCAGCAGGGCGCACCAGGGACTTCAGGGGAGCATCTTCTTCCGTTCCTGGGGCAGGCGGCTCCTCGCCCCCCTCATCTTCCATCTCCACTTCCTGGATCTCCCCATCTTCTCCAGGCGGTGGGGGTGGTGGTGGAGGCGGCGGGGGCGAGTCTGGGGGAGGCGGAGGCGGCGGAGGCATTTCCAAAGGCAAGGGAGGTTGGAGAACCGGGACGGAGGACTGAAGCAGAGTCCAAAATGGAGTGAGCGGCATGAGAGACGTAGCAGGAACTTGGCCTGAGAAGGATTCTTTACAAAGGGAGCCTGAAGAATACACATCGACATGGGCTTGAACACCCGGCCCACGGACCACGCTCCCTGCCCCTGCCCCCGGTCTGGCTTGGGCCACCGGCTCCATCTCCGGCAGCCAGGATAGCTGGGACACCGAAGGCACCGCCACCAGGGACTGCRCCGCCCCCCCACACCYTGCTCCSGGGCCAGGACCCCCCGCTGCYGGYGACCTCCCGCGCCCTCGGCCGTACCTGCGGGGCGCTCGGAGGGCTCCTCGGCGCACTCTCCTTTCTCTTTGGGAGGGGGCTTAGGAGGACCGTCAGGTTTTCTGTCGGCGCTTCGCTGTCCCTCCTCTTCGTCCTCCCCGTCGGGGAACTCCCATTGCGACTCTCCCGAGCGCTCGTTAACATAGAAATAGCGTCTATGCTCCCTAGATCACAAGAAAGAGAAGGAGGCTTCAGCTTCCCTTCTCCGCCCCCGACACTCCGAGGCGGGCCTGCCCACGACAGCGGTGCGCTCTCGCAGGGGAGACCCTCGTGCAGCGGGGCTGCCGCTCTCCCACACGCAACAAACAACTTTGAGGACAGAGGCAGGAGAGGCCCGAGCCGACTCGCTCAAAGCTATTTGCTATCGCTGGCTGCGGGAATGTCGCCCTGAGCCCCCCGCTCCGAGGGAGGGGAGGGCCGGGAACGCCGGCGACGTCTCGCTAACATCGGGACTTTCAGCACGGCCTCGGCCGAAAGTCGCCCTCCGAGAAGAGGCACCGGGGAACAGCCCAATGGAGGGAAGCGGCTGCCCCCCTACCCCGTGGTGCGCGGAGGTTTTTATGATACTCTTGGTGTCAAACACACAGTGAATGCTAGAGAGAGGGAGCAGATCTGGGAGCTGAAAAACAAAAGAGCAAAGATTTCAAACAAAGGAAAATTAATCAAGAAAGCCAAATAGACAAAGAAATGTTTGGGTCTGACCTGCTGGCAGGAGACAGAAATCTTGTTCTTCGTTCCGTTGGTGAGCTGAAGTTTGTCCTTTGGAAGAGCTGTTGGTCAGAAGAGTTGATCCAGAGATCCTGCAAAGTTCACAGAGCTCTCGCATGCGCGACCCCCCAGGCCCGCCCTCCACAGCGCTGGACACTCGCGAGAGGGACAACCGGCTCTRTCCGTCAGGGAATCGGCTCCGTCGCAAAGCACTGGGCACTTCGTTTGGATCCTCCAGTTTGGCGGCCGGCCCAAACTCTGCGAGTGCCGGACGTTTCTCTGCCTGCCCAGCACTAACAGAAGCCGCTCTCAGTCTGCCAGAGGGACGGCGCCAGCGTCGTCGGGTGGTTGATGGTCACAAATCATGTCTGAGATGTCAGAGATGAAAGGTGAGAAAGGAGGAGAGCGCGTACCTGTCCCAGTGGCAGGACCAGCCTTTAGGGGTGGCGTTTATTTCGTATTGTTTAAGCTGTTCGGCTGCGTCTTGGAGTTTGCGTTTGAGGTAGTTTCCATTGAGAGCACCTTCTCGCCAGTCTGCAATGCGGGTCTAGAGGGCAAGAACCGGGGGAAGCCGGTGAGGTGGGCTGCGAGCGGCCCCGGGGGGGACGGGACTCGAGGATCGGGAGGCTCCCTTCCGGCGCGGGACGCGGGGGGCCAGGAGGAGGACACCCCGCCTCCGCGCCAAGCCACGCTCTCCCCCCGCCGGGGAAGGGAGGGCCCTGCGCGGCGAGGCGCCACGAGGCTCACGCAGCACCGGCGCTCGGACGGCGGATTGCATCCGATCCGCTCCGGAACACGAGGCCGCAGCGAGGGGCGAAGGCTCGGTTACCTCTGTCTGCAACAGCAACATGTGGAAGTTGGAGATAGATTGTCTGTTGATGCCCAGGAACTCCAATTTACTAGTCAGAGTATTTGCCAGCTCTCCAATCTGAAACTGCCAGGAGAAAGGGCAGAGTCAAGAGCCGCCCTCCGGGAACGGCACCGGGCGGCTGTGGCCCCGCGGCTCTCGGGAAACACCGCTCGGGACCGCCCATGGCCCCTCAGCCTGGCGGGACTGGGATGTGCCCTGTGTGCCTGTTACTCCCTCTGCTAAGTCCCGCTAYGTCCTGCACTCCAGGGACAGGGCAGTGGGTGGCGGGGTGACACCTCCTCCACAGACTGTGCTCGACCCCGTGCAGAAGGACAGCATGGGCTCGGATTGCCCCAGTACTTTGGAGTCACAGCAGAACCATTGCCATGGCAGAAAGCATTAAATCTAAGAATGTTTCCCAAATAAATGGGCCACGATGTCTTTCCAGGTTCTGTAAAGAATCGCTTTCCAGAGGAACTAGGTGGAAAGCACTGGAAAGGGATAACAGCTCTGGATTTACTCTGGAGCAGAGGGAGCAGCTACATCAAAACTCAGGTCAGCCCACGGCGACCAYGGCTACTCAACCCCAGCGTCCCATGGGAGTGAAACCTCCAGTCTGGGGACAGGGGGATCCCTGTGTCCATTCCTCTGACTGGAGGCACTGCACAAAAGCAGCCACAAGCCAGAAAGGAATAAGGAGCAGGAACAGGGATGCCTACAAGTGACATCACCACTGCTTTAAGGAGGGCTCTAAAAATGTCTATTTTTAGCTTCATTCCTCAGAAGAGGCTTTGGAATGTCCACCAAAGCCACCAAGGCAGCGTCTGTCTCCAGAGAGGGGACAAACCAGACAAACAAGCCCTAGAGAAGCCTGAGGCAGGGATATGAATTCCCATGTTAACGTGGCTCTAGAGAAGCCAGGGAATATCCCGGAGCAGAGAGTGACTTGGCAGCAGTGGCCCCAGCACAGGTCCTGTAACCAGAGAGATTCCAACCCGATGAGCAAACGGTACCGGTTACCCAGGGAGCCGGCATTCCTCCGACAGCTCTAAGGGAATCCTGCATGGAAAAGCACCACACGGTCCGTCACAGTGCCCGCCAGGACCGGAAGGAGAGGGGACAGCACAGGGGACCAGCGAGTCCAGCCCTGCCACAGGCTTTTATTCTTTCAATTTAAATAAATTCATTTAAAAATCAGGTCTTAAGTGGATGCTGCACTGAGGGAGGCTCAGTTTTGGGCTGGGAACATCACATCTCAAAATCCTTAAGGAGTTGTTTTATGGGAGAGATGTGGGATTTACAACAAGGACAGCCCCAAAACCCTTCCCTTTTGCACTAGAAAAATTATTTAAGTGGTGGGAAATGAGGACAGGGATGGGCAACTCTCGCTGCAGGTTCCACTCAGGCTCCACCACAAGCTGGCGATTCCCCATCTGCCACAGGGAGGTGACATTTCCCAAAGCAGGGAATTATTCCAGAGCCAAATTTTATGCTGCAGGAGGTCTCAGGGTAACAAGTGACCAGGGGACCTAAGGACAAACGGGAAAGATCTCCCCTACTGCTCTGTCATACTTCCCAGAGCCTGGAGCTCTGCTATAGATCAGGGAATCAAGCCGGTGCAGCCGAAGGAGCAAACCAAGGCTCAGAGGAAAACTCTCAACAGGATGCTGCAGGAATCCCCAGGGCTTCCCCAGTCTGCATCTAAAAGTAATGCCGGGCAAAGGGCAGGGCGGTACCGTCAGCCTCAAGAAACGGAGAGATTACGGACGAGGAGTCTTCAGCCTGGAAACGGGACGACTGACCGGGCCAGAGACTGGAATATCGTTATTGGTGAAAACAAAGTCAAGATCAAACTGGTTGTTCTCTGTCACAACAMCACCCAGGGCTCAGTCTTTGCCCCCCCCGCACCCTCCTTCCATCCAAGCTTTTGCTGCTGAATCCTACTGAAGACAGGATATTGTCCCAGTCCTGCACGGCCCTTCCTTCACAAGCTGTTCCCACAGCCACACTGGGACCTGGTCTTTAAAAGTTTCAGCTGGGCCAAATCCAGAGCCCAAAGCTCCGGTGTTCCCAGGGAAGAGGTGGCTCGGAGACCCAGCGTGTCCCTTGTCCCTGTTGGCAGCTGGAGCACCCATCACATCCCTCATCTCACCGACATGCACGTCTRCCTCTCCATACCTTTAGGTCCTGCTCCTCCTCTTCCATTTTTGGAGCCCCTTGTGATTTGGCTTTTTCCTGGGGCTCCTCAGACTCTGGCTCTTTGTCTGAGCTCGGATCAGTTGCTTCCGTGCTCGGGGCTGCAGGAGAAGGAAGGGCAGGTCAGTCCTCGCCCCACCACCACCCTGGCAGTGCCAGCAGCTGGCTGGACACTGTGCCCGGGGCCAAAGCCAACGTGCGAARCAGCAGAGAAAGAGCAGGGACCCACCACAGCCGGTGGCAAGAGCCTGAGATTAACAAGGAGAGATGCTGTGCTTTGGTGGTGTGGATCCTTCCAGAAGGGTAACACGGGAAGGGGAGAATTGGAGCTGCTACAGTGCAAAGCAGCAGCGAGGCAAGGCCTGGAATATGGGGCATCAGGAAATCAGGAGAGACTAACCTCCAAAATCTGTCCGTTTAATTATCTGTCGATAGTAAGTACTAGRTATTAAATAAGTTAATTATCAAAGACTGAAGAGGTCCCCAAAAGCTGCCAAGACCAGAAGGTTTTGCCTCCAGATGACTAATTCACTGGCCAAGCAACCATTTCCAAGGAGGGAAGTTTGTGACAGAATCYCACAGCCCTCAGGGGAAACAAACCCCAACTCCCAGCGTGTCCAGGTGCTGAAGGGCAGGGCTCTTCCCTAGATCACCCTCCAACAGCGGGGTGCTCAATTTAAACTGCTTATTTTGGACTGACAGCTCACTGTTCCCCAGGTTCAGGTGGAAACTGCTGCTGCTGGGAAGAGCAGGCTTCAGGGATATTTGGAAAGCCTTCTGGCAAAACCACTCATTTTCCTATGGAAAAATGGTATCACTGATCTAATGCCAGAGTTGTCACCCAGCTCCTGCCCCTGCCTGAAGCAGAGGYGCCTCAGGGCCACAAGAACCCTGGGATGGGGCAGTCACTGACTCCCAATCTAGGCAGGGCACAGCCTGCTCCACACGCTTTTTTACCAGGTTTTCCTAGAAAAAGCAGTTTCGTTCAGCTTTCTGTGCCGCATGCACAGAAGTCTCATGCTGGGAAGGGACCGGCACATCCAGAGAAAAGGAAGCTCAKGTGGGACCTTCTTGCTCCCCACCAACCCCCTGAGAGGAGGGTGGAGTCAGGCTCTGCTCCCAGGGAACAAGTAACACGACAAGAGGAAAACAGCCTCAAGTTGTGCCAGGGGAGATTTAAGTTGGATATTGGGGTAAAGTTCTTAATGGAAAGGGCTGTCCAGCCCTGGCACAGCTGCCCAGGGCAGTCAGGCAGTCCTTATCCCTGGCAGGATTTTTAAAAGCCATCTGGATGTGGCACTTGGGGACATGGGTCAGTGGTGGCCTTGGCAGTGCTGGGGGAACAGCTGGACTCCATGACCTCAGAGGGCATTTCCAACCTGAACAATTCCACGATTCCACAATCTGGGAGTCCCAGAGCTGCTGGGCACCGAGTGTCCTTTAAAATGCTACAGCTGGTGCGTTTTGGGAAGCACAGCTCTGGAAGGTCGAGCAAGAACACGAGGGGTAGTTGTGTATGACTGATGGATCCACACACACCTGGAACTGAACCAGTCCCACAGGAACTGGGGCTGCCTTGCCACAACAGCTGGAGTTATGTTCCCTATGCACTGAGCACAGAGACCTGGAGTGGCTCCGGGGACACCTGAGCTGTCTGGAATTTGGCCTCTGTTACCAGGCAGCTCAGAAACTGAACTTTAGAAGTGGAAGGTGACAGTTCCCAGTGTGACACAGGTTGGATTTGTGATGTTGGGAGGAACTGGAAGGCAGTGGGATGTGAGGCAGCTGTTATCTGTGTTGCTTCTCCCATGACACCACTGAATAAGAACACTCTCCTTACACAATTAATTAGAATAAAGAAGAGAACGTGGCAGAGGAACAGCTTATCCCAGTGAGGCTGGGCTGTGACACTGGTGACAGSCACCCCTCAGCCTGTTCCCACACAGCCCACGTACCTCACGGCCCTTCCTGACTCCGCTCTGTAGGTCTTCAGGGAAAGGAGGCCCCCTGCTCCTCCCTCCAAAGGGAGCCTTTCCACTTACCTGCTTCTCCTGCTTCCGGGCTCTCCCTGCCCGTTTTGCTGGAGCCTCGACTGGCAGATTCGGGGCTGGTGGCTCCCACAAACAGCTTCCATTTCCCTCGCTTGGAGGCCAGCCTGCGGGATGCATCCTGCGAGGCCGACTGGCTCCCATCGGAGAGTGGGCTGGAGCCTGAAACGCTGCCGTCGCCTTCCTCCAAGGCACGCAGCTCTGCCTGCCGAGACATTACATCCCAGTTTATTCCCAGCACTGCTTTGGCTGCGTACGCGGCCTCAGTTCCGGGACAAATGTCTCTCCTTCCTTACCTTCTTCCTCTCCAGCACCATCTCCAGCTCGAGCGTGTCTTGCTCCTCCTCCTCCTCCGCGCTCTCCCCTGACTGCACCACGCTGCACAGATCCTCCTGACCCGTGTCTTCCAGGGGGTCCCTGCTGGGCTCCGGCTCTTCAGGGGCAGCCGGTACCTCTTCCGCTTTTGCCTCCTCTTCCGGAGGCGGCTCAACCTCCTCTTTGCAGATCACCTTCCTCCTCCAGCGCTCCTCTTCCTCCTTCACTACATCGGGCAGGAGTGGAGCCAGGAGGGCGGCGGCCACTCCCTTCCTCTCCTCCTCGCTGTTGGAGAGAGCCTGCACACCCTCGTTCACCTCCTGCAGGATGAGCTCCGTGTGAGCTTTCTGGCAGCCGCCAGTGAAGGAGCCCACGCTGCCAGGCCCCTCCAAGGGCTGTGGCTGGAGCAGAGCATCCCACCTGCTTCCAAGGAAGCCCAAAGAGTGCCTACAAGCCCCATGGCAACCAGAACCCSTGTGACTGACCTTCTTGACCTCCCGCTTGCCGAGGCTGGTCCCGCGGCTGGTGCTGCCCGGGGTCCCCTTCTCCTGAGGGAACGGTTCTGTGGCCGCCACGAAGCTGCCGTTGGCACCCGCAACAGTGCTGCTGAGGAAGAGCAGAGGGAATGAAGGGTGGAACTGGACAACATCCCACAGGACAATATCCTGGAGGTCTCGCCCACCTGTGCTGGTAGTGCTGCAGGCCCTGGACCTGAGTCGCCAGGTACTGCGGCAGCTCCCAGGTCACCTCGTTGCTCTGGGTGTTCCAGTAATAGTAGCAGCCAGTGTTCTCATCCCACACTTCCTGCCAGTCGCCCATCTCCAGCTCTCCCACTGCCAGGAGGACAAGGACAGCCCGTCACCCSCCTTTCCCCGGCAACGCCCATTTGTCACTCCCCCTCTGGAGCCGGGAATGGCACTCACCTCCAGCCAGCGAGCACTGGGTGTCGTACTGCCACTCCGGGGCCGGCGCCGAGCCCGCGCCGTTGGCCGTGCCCGAGGACTGGCCCGTGCCCGAATCCTTCGGCTCCGGGCGGGGYGGCGTGGGGGGCGGCACGGAGGAGGAGGCAGAGGAGGCAGCAGTGGGCTCGGTGGGCTGCGGAGGGGCCGTGATGGCATCGATCTCCTGTAAAAACAGCATCCCACAGTGAGCTGCATAATCCCAAGCCAAATCAAAGCACTTACTGGAAGAGGACCATGTCTTGGACCATGAAACTCCCCATCTCCCACCACTCCTCCTCCCACAAAGACCCCCTTGCTCTCCCCGGAGCRGCACTCACAGCCAGGAAGTTTGCCAGGGTGCTGTCGATGTCAGTGGAATTGCTGCCGTTGGCATCTGTGGAACGGGCCGGCTTCTCTGGGGTCTCRCCCTCCTCATCGTCACTGTCGGCATAGGCACCCAGCAGGCACAAACCCCCTGGAGAAGGGAGKAGTGGATCCTCAGTGGGATCCTCCTGCTGCCACAGGGAATTGGATCCGACCCCCCACTGTCACCCCAGGGGGAACAGCCCCCATACAAGTGGCAGGGTCAGCTTGGGGGGAAYCAGTACAAAAATGAAGAAGAAAATGCATTTAAAGATGAGCAATCGCCCCTTGGGAAATAAAAACACAATTAAAATAATTAAAATGGAGACAATTGCAGCCCCAGAGTGAATTATTTAGGAAAGGGTTAATTGTCTCCCTTTAAAAATAATAGTGAGATGTGTGTAATTGCCCTGTTCTAAAAATAAGGGGTTATGGAGAGGGAAACAAACATGATCCCACAAAAAAAAACCTATGTTTAGAACAAAACTCCCCATACTTAGGACCAGCAYCTCCAAAAACCATTTAGAACCTCACAGCCCTCCACTTTTAGGACCAAAAAACCCTCGTGGTTACGATCAAAAACCCACATAGGATCAAAAGAATCACACTAAGGATCAAACCCCTACATTGACGACCCCCAAACCCTCACGTTTAGGATCAAGATCACCTAAACTTAGGACAGAAAGCYACTTTTAGGACTAAACAGGCCATATTTCGGACTTAAAAAACAATCACATTTTAAACCCAAAAAATTACATTGGAGAATCAACACCCCCCCAAATTTGGGACCCAAACCCCCTAAATTTAAAACAAAAAGCTACATTTAGAATCAGAACCACCCSCACTTTTTATCATTATTGTGCATCGGGGGCCGCCCCACTGCTAAATCCTGAGCTTCTCCCCCTAGTTTTTCAGGAGGGTTTTAATCTCGCGTCTCACYCCACAGCGTTCCCTTACCTGTGGCCTTGACGGCGGCGGGCGCGGGAGGCGGCGGATTGGGCGCGTTGCGCGGGGGCTCCGCCACCGTCTCGGGCTCATCTGCGGGGGTAGAAGCGTCAATTACGRGGGGCTCAGGCCGCGGGTCTCGCGGGTGAGAGCGGATGGGGGCCCCTCGGTCGCCCTAGGCCACGCTAGGCCGCACTAGGCCGCGCGCCGCCAACAAAGCGTCTCCCGCTTCCACCGGCCTCCGCCGCCTTACCCGGTTCGGAGCCCGAATCGCCTCCCTCGCCCGCGGGTCCMGACGCCTCGTCGCGGCGCGGCGCGGGCGGCGAGAGCTGCAGGATGGGCCGGCGCCCGGGCGCGGCCCGCGCCTTCTTCCCCATGGCGGCGGCGGCGCCTCAGGGCTGCGGCCGCGCGCGCGCGCTGGCGTCACARAGGGGCGGGGCCCGCGGGGGACGCGCCCCCAGGGGCGGCACCCCGGGCGCGCGCTCCCGGCGGAAGGGGACGGGCGGGAAATTACGGTCCCGTGCGGACCTGCAGCTCCATCCTGCCCTATAGAAACGGGATGGATTTGAATTTATACCACCACCCCCCCGCCCTATAGACCCATCCTGTCCTATAACATGGTCCTGCCCCTTGATCCTATAGCTCCTCTTATCCCAGAGCCCTGTGCTGCCGTCCAAGGTTTTGGCCCCATCCTATCCTATAGCACAATCCTATAGCTTTTCCTGGAGCCTACAGCCCCCTTCTTGCCCTGCGCCTCCTTCCCTTGAGCCACCTTTGAGCTATGTCCATTGGGAATATAGCTCTGTCTTTCCCTCGGCCCTACAGCTCCATCGTGCCCTATATCCCAGCCCTAAAGCAAGGGAGGTATGGGGATCATCCCAGGAACGAAGCCCTACAGACTCCACTTGTCCCACCACATCCTTATGCACATCCGGAATACCGTTTCCATTTTATTAAAGTTGATCCAAAAACATACCAATAAATAAAAGAAATTCCCAAGAGTTCCATGTCCGGAGAGTGAGGGCGGGTCGTGGCCACACCCCCCAGCTCTGCTGCTCACTCACTGCCCGCACAAGGGACAGCGAGGGGACACGCCCACGGGGCACTCCACCTCCCCGAACCGATCCTTACGGAAAAACATTGGGTAAATGCAGCACCGCGGGGTGGGATGGTGACGCTCCTGTGGACGTCACCTGGGCTAGGGCTGGCAGTACAGGCGATCCATGGTGGCCACGCTGACCTTCTGCTGGTAGTCCTCCATCCTGTCGTTCAGCTTCTCGTAGAGCTGGGAGGGACACGAGTCACGAGGGATCCCASCCCATCCCACCCGCCCATCCCACCGTGTCCCCCCATCCCGGTGCTCGGGAGCCGGGTACCCACCACGACGCTGTTCTCGCTGGCGCTGCTCTCCCGCAGCGCCTGCAGCAGCTGGTCAATGGCAGTGTAGGGAAGCCACATCGTGGGAGACGTTGGGGACAGAGGCACCTGGAAGGGACAGGAACCCTCGATTCGTGTCCCCAGGGAACATCCCGCCACGCCCCAACGGCAGGCGAGCTCACCTCGATCCCGAAATACTGGTGCCCTTTGCCCAGCACAGCGTCCACGTACTCCAGGACCAGATCCACGGCCTCCTCCAGCAGATCGTAGTTCAGGTAGAGGCGCAGCAGCTCGGCAGCGTCCACTTCCTGCCAGAAAGAGGGAAACTCAGCCAGGGAATGCGASCAGGACTGGGACCACGCTGAGAGGAACTTGCTCCGAGCCTCAGTACGGGGCATGGAGCACCCAGCACCGGTGCCTGGAGCTGGGAGCAGGTAGGTAGGTGGGATGAAGCCGGCAGGTGTCCATTGGAGCAAGGGTGATCCAGCAGCTCTGGGACAGATGGAATTCTGGGGTTTTTGGGGACAGCTGTCTCCCTGTTCTCACCTTGTAGCTGTTAATGAGCCAGTTGGGCAGGGGTATGCCGTGTGCCAGGAGCTTGTTGATGACGCAGCGATGGTACAGGCTGTTCTGGGATGGGTAACGCTCCAAGTAGGATGACAGCAGCCTCCAGGCTTCATCTGTGGCACTGCAAGGAAACAATTCCCCGTGGAAAACGTGCCAGCAGCTCCCGCCGCTGTCTGTGAGGCACGGTGTCCTCCAGGTGACGTGGGGACAGCSTGGAAGCACAGCTCTCCCCATATCCCAGTCCCACAGTTCTGCTTTAAGGGGTTTTAAGGACCTGTGACCCTGTGGATTCCCACAAAGCTCTTATCTCCAGGTCCTCCTCCTCCCGAACTGAGGACAYGGACCTACCTGGACTCCTTGGTGGTGACCAGGGCTGAGAGCTGGTTGGCTGCCAGCCAGTCCCAGGCCTTTGCCTGCGCTGCTTCCCCTCCCAGCTGGAGCTTGATGCACCTGCACACCAAAAACCATGGGAAGGTGGGTCCCTCCAGAGCCCAGCCCTTCCCCACCAGCATCAAAGCCACCCCTCGCAGCGCTGTTCCCAAGGAGCGGCCCGGAATCGGCTGGATCGGCAAGAAAAGAAGGCTCTTGGGCGAGTTCTATCCCTGAGCCACTGCGCCCCTCCGGCCCCGCGTCCCCCGAGGTGGGGGAACACCTGGAYACGCACTTGAAGGTGAGGCCCTCGAAGATGGGCGTCAAGGGCAGCTTGAAGGTCTGGCACAGGGTGATGGCGGAGTCGAAGAGGCCGGCCCGGACCAGCAGAGACACCGTCTCCTCGGGCGTGGAGTTGCCTGAGGGGGAGGAGGAGGAGCAGGTGAAGCCTCTCTCAGCAGCATCCTAGTGCTTACTGGGGCCTCAGCCCGCGTTAGCCATCGAGAGTTGCGGCAGCAGGGCGCCRACAGCCTCCAACGCCCCCCAGCAGCGCTCCTGAATCCATGGCTGGAGGCTTTCCTGGCCTCCAGAGCATCCCATGAGCCCAGGAGTGATCCCTGGAGGGACTGCACAGAGCAGCTGTGACCCACGGAGCTGTCCCTGATGGGGCACCAGCCGGAAAAGGACTGGAGAAGGACACAGGCAGCAATATATGGCCTGCAGGCAAATGCTGCTGCTGTTCAGGATCACGGGATTTTTAAGGTTAGAAAAAGACTTCCAGGATCATCGAGGCTAGGGAGGGGACAGCCTCCTCACAGATCTGTATCCAAGCAAACAAGCCATCAGCTCAGCTCTGCCAGCACAGAAATTGCGGCACTCRGCTCCCTGCGTCTCCACTCTGCCCTCAAAGCAGCTGTTCCATCCTTTCCCTGCAATCCCTTGCTGGGAAGTCACCTCCTCCTGACATTTAGAGGGGAAAGATGTGGACACACTGTGTAACTCATACCAGAGATACCAAAAGGCTCAGGGTGGGAGAGTTGTACCTTCCTGTTCCCCAAAACAGAACAACTCTGACAACTTTTTAACAGCATTCCATGAGGCAGGATTGTTCAGGAAAATAATCGATTCAGCAAGTAAAAAGCTTGGACTTGGTGATCCTGGAGGTCTTTACCAACCTTAATGGCTCCATGCTTCCATGATTTCCAAAATGCCTTTTTTGTCCCAAATCTGAAGCTCATCCCACCCCTAGTGCAGACCACCACAGCTTGGAAAAGCCAAGAAATTGTGGAAAACTCAAAASCGGTTCTCCTGCTGTGCCTCTCGGAACCTGCTGAAGTCAGTGGCCGGATTTCACGGTAGGGATGGGAATTGGGTGGTCCCTGCCAGGTTCTGGGTTTGTCTCTGGGGCAGGACAGAGCAGCTCAATCCCCCTCACCTGCCACGGCTGCCGCCGACACGTCGTGTTCCACCAGGGTCAGCCGGATCCGCGCCAGGAGACATTCCCTCTCCAAATCCTCCAGCTCCAGGATCTCGATCTGGCGAGTGGCTGGAACAGAGGGACACTGGGCTCTCAGCATTTCAAAAACGGCTCTTCGGGCACTGTGCACAGCATCATGGAATCRTGGAATGCTTTGGGTTGGAAGGGACCTTAAAGCTCATCCACTTCCATGGGCAGGGACACCTTCCACTACCCCAAGTTGCTCCAAGCCCCATCCAACCTGGCCTTGGACACTTACAGGTAYGGGGCAGCACRGCTTCTCTGGGAAAMCCGTGCCAGGGCCCCACCACGCTCACAGGGAAGAATTTCTTCCCAATATTTCATCTAACCCTGCCCTCTGGCAGCGTGAAGCCATTGCCCCTTGTCCTGACAATCCGGGCCCTTGCCCAAAGCCCCTCTCCAGCTTTCTCACAGCCCCTTTAGGCACTGGAAGAGGATCCAAGGTCTCCCTGGAGCCTCCATACCCTTGTAAAAGCATCTCTACACCCCTCTCCCATCCTAAGAGGAGCTGTACCCCAAAAAGCATCAAAGGAACGATCAGGATTTGCTGACCCTTCCCTGCTCTCTTAGCTGTGCTTATGTCCTTGATAYCATCCTCCCATTCCTCCTCCTCCAGATGTTAGATAATATTTGGGAACAGCTGCTGCTTTGCCTGCCAGGCACATGCCACAAAAAAAACTTCAGAAAAAGCAGGTTTAAAAATACCTGACCTTAARTTTTCCTACTGGAACACCGAGGATAACCTGATCCCACATCCTGGGCTGTGGCAGACACAYGCAGAGCTTATTCCCGACAGGATTTCCAAGGGCACAAAAAGCCTTGAACAACTAGAAATTGCCTCAAAAAGCTGCTTTTGTTTTAAATTACAAGTTATTTCCACTGAAAAAAAAGTGCTGTCAAAGCATCAAACTGTTGGGAGCAGGCACAGGAGCTCCTTGGGGAACAGCTGTTTCCTCAGGGAAATTGCTGTATTCCTTGGGGAATAGTTGGCAGCGTGTTGCAACTGGGAGGCACTGGGAGAGTTACTGACCTTAAAATCCCCCAAATTATTGATCTGACAGAGGCGGGAGCTGCCCTGAGCCATCTCCCAGCTCTCATGAGAGCGGCAGAGAGGCTGTGGAAACTCCAGAGGCACAGGAAGAACCAGGACTGGGCACTTACTAGGAACAGCCATGCACTCCCCGTCGTGGCTCCTCTTCGGGGATGCTCCCGGGCGCTCGTACTTGCAGGAAAAAGCAGACAGAGGGTTTATACCCACCTGGTTTCTAAAGGATAAATCACTTCAATAGGATAAATCCCGACAGGAGCTCTCCCTTTCAAGCCTTCATTTGGATTAGGGAAGCCGTGCAACCCCTTGGGAACTCAGGTTACTTTATCCCTTGCTATCAGGAACATCAGGATCAGGTGACCAGGCTGCAGCCACCACCTCCCTGAGTCCCGGGTGGGATTTGAAACACAACCCCTGTTACATTCTAACTCTCCTCTGGACTGGTGTTCCAGCTGTTCACACTCCCCAAAACATTCGCCGTCTTCAACACAAGCTGATACATTCCCAGATACATTAACCAGCCCATTCCCAGAAGTTACCCTGCTTCCACCCTGCTCCAAAGAGGAGGGAATGGCACAAGGGCGATGGACAGGGTTGCTGAGCAGAGCAAGACAGCTGGCCAAGAGCAGCAGATTAAGAAGCCCAACACGGGAAAGGATTTTGGGAGCTCCTTTACAGGAAGCTCAGCATTCCTACCACAGCTCCAGAGGCTGGCTGCACTATCCAGGCGTATTCCGGGCGGATCAACCGCAGGCAGTTAATAGCGGCCAGGAAACAATTTCCCTGTTTCTGGAGCCCTCGGAGAGTCCGCACTTCCCTGCCCAGGCGCATGCCGTACTCGAACATCACCGTTCCAGCTGAAAACAGGGAAAAGTGCATCAGCCAAGGGCCCGGAGAGGCCACGCAGCCGCCAGGGGCAGGGAAGGGGTGTCCCAGGCGGGCGGGCAGGTGCGAGGTGCCACCCCAAGCTTCACCTTTCCGGTAGTTGTGCCGGAACACGTGGAAGGCGTAGAGCAGCTCGTAGTAGTTGTGAGTCATCAGATCCACTGCCCGAGCGTGGGACTCGATGATCCCAACCACCTGCAGCACAAGGARGCTCCAGTGGGTCCATAATCCCTTCAAAGGCAGGGTTGTGGCCTGCCCCCCCCCCCAAGCCTGATCCCAGCGCAGGATTACCTCATTGTGCAGGTTCACGTAAGGGAATTCCACCAGGTCCTGGAGCTGGGATCGCTCGCAGAGAACCACCACTAGCTGGCGTAGGCAGTCCAGCTGCCTGTGGAGGGAAGCACAACCCTTTGGAGGAGCRGGGATAAACCCAGGAGCAGGAACAAACCCAGGATTTAAGGCACGAAAAACCACTTTGTGGCAAGCTCCTGCTTCGGGATGAGCTCCGCAGGTTTTGTCCTGGCTTAGAACCAAGCTAAACCTTCAGATTTCTCCTGTGCTGGAAACATTTCTCCTCTGGAAAGGCCCCTCAGGAGAGCAGTCTCCCTCCCTCAATCAGTTAAAAAGCATTCCTATTTCTCCTCTGTTATTCCAGCTTTTTTCTCTGCTAGGATAAAGCTTCCTCTACCCAGTTCACTTTCCAGACTGAAAACTCAATACCAAATCTTGTCTTTATTAAACTACATCGACTTGGCTCCTAAAGCTTTTAAACACATGATCCTTCAGCCTCTTCCCTCTCATTTTTCCTCCCATTTTCCTCTTTTGACAGGGTGCCAACCCCAGGTGTCCTTCAAATGAATGTCCAAAAATGAACTCTACCTTTGTAAACCCAACTTTACACATTAACTCTTAACACAGCAGCCACATCCTTCTCTAGTGTCGTTTTCCTTTCAGTTTCATGGAAAAATGGGACTATGGACCTCAAACAAGGGCATAGGGCTGCCACCCACCTGCCTGGATCCGGGTTTTGGGTTAAGGCTACGTAGGCTTCGCTGTTGTGTCCCAAATCCAAGTGATGTTTGAAGATGCAGGTCCTCAAAGTAGCCTGAAAACAGCACAAACCAGTTAKAAAGCCAGCAAGAAATTCCTGCGGAAGAGGTTCCTGAAGAAACAGCTTGCTGGGAGAGAAGTGAGCGTACCTGGCTTCTCCAGTCATCCGCTGATTCCATGATGGCCAGGGTGGCCAGTTCGATGACCAGCTCTGGCAAACCCACCATCTCCAACAAGCGAAGGACCTGGGGGGGGAAACACTCGAGTGAAGAGTTGGCAAGAGGGTTTTTTTGCTGGGGTTTTTTTAGGAGCTGCTCCTGCCCCTAAAGACTTTCCCACTGTTTTAAAGGATCAGATYGAAAAAGGGAAGATTTGGGTAAACCACAGGGATCTGGATGAAATCCCAGCACAACAGGACCAGGTTACAGCCTCTCTGGAGGATTCACTTCTGTACATGGGGGATTTTTGAAGCATTTCAACACTAATGAATTATTTTCTGGATCCTAAATCCAGGGAAACCCTCATCAGGAGGCCAGCTCCAGGCCTGCAGCCTGCCTGAACCATGGCATTTGGCAGGAGAAAGATCCTATCTCAATTTAAACACATTCGTTCTAATTTGCCTCAGAGCTTAGTAACCTTCCCCTTAGGCAGCATCTTACATCGAGCCTGGACATGTCTGGCTTCTGCTTCCAGCTGCTGGATCTCATCCTGCCTTTTTCTGCTGGATAACAAAGTCCTCGGCTATTAGGAAACTAATAGGTGGAAAGTACCTAAATTTCACATACTCAGCTTGTCAYCACCCCCAAAACAAAGTAAATAGAGTACAGAGGTTTCACTTCCTAAAAATTAAGTTTTCTGAGGCTCAAGTCACTTCCTCCAAACCCAGGAACCAAGCAGGAATTCTCCCTCCTGTGTGGAAGGATATGGKGCCAGTTGACCTGCTCAGGGCTGTACCTTGTTGTAGTACTGCAGGCGTGGTGTGGAGACCACCTCGCCCTCCTCGGGCTGGATCAGCCTGTCCAGGAACTCCTCTCTTCCCACCTCGGAGGCAGCTTGGCAGAAGCAGTCCAAAGCCTGGAAGCAGACGAGGAATCAGCTCGCTCTCCCCTCAGGTGACTGATCCACCTGCTGTACGGGTGAGGGGACAGTGCTGCCTGTCCCAAGCTCATGAGCTCTTCCCCAAGAGCAGATCCCACGACCCTGCTCCAGCCCCATCCTTTCCCAAATGCGGCAGGGCCGTGCACCTCCTGTGCACCTCCTCCCTCCCAAGGGAAAAGGTCCCAGATCCCAGGAAGGARATGAGGGAGGGCCTCACCTTGTGCCCCTCGCCCATGACCAGGTAGCACCTGCCCATCATGAAGCAGCAGGAGCCCATGTTCACGTGGCACCAGGGCTGCAGCAGGCGGATGTATTCCTGCGGGAGAGAAGGGAAGGGAGTTTGGATTCAGGTCAGCGCTCGCTCGTCATCTGCAGGCACCTGGTACCAGCRAGGTTTTGGTGGCCCCTTGAGCTGCTGTGCTCAGACAAATCCTGCTTCTCCAGCTCGAGGGCTGGTTTTCCCAGCCCCAAAGCCCTTTGGATGCACTGATCATAGAATTCTGGAATGCTTCGGATGGAAGGGATCCCTTAAAGCCCACCCAGTCCCACCYCCTGCCATGAGCAGAGACACYTTCCACTASCCCAGGCTGCTCCARGCCCTGTCCAACCCGGCCTTGGACTCTTCCAGGAATGGGGCAGCCGCAGCTTCTCTGGGAAACCTGTGCCAGGGCCTCACCACCCCCACAGGGAAGAACTTCTTCCCAAYGTCCCATCTAACCCTGCCCTCTGGCAGTGGGAAACCAYTCCCCCTTTATCCTGTCAGTTCAGGTCCTTGCCCAAAGTCCCTCTCCAGTTCTCTTGAAGCCCCTTTATGGACTGCAAGAGGCTCCCAGGACACCTTGGAGCCTTCTCTTCTCCAGGCTGAGCATTCCCAGATCTCTCAGCTCTCCCGAGCAGAGCTGCTCCAGCCTTGCGATGGGGAGACATGCCCCACATGCTCCTCGAAAATGACCTGCTCTGAACAGCTCCACAGTTTGTACACAGCACCCCAGAAACAGCTCCCAACATCCCCAGAAATCAGACAGGATTCCTTCTACATCCTGTTGCAGGGAATTGCAGASGAAACGTGGACAGAACACGGAGGGCAGAGTGAAGGCAGAGGCACAATGGGCAAGGCAGGTGCTAGAAGAGGAATACCTGTGCAGGAGAGGGCCAGCAGCCAAGGAAGCACATGGATTACAGCATGTGGACAGGGAGGGAGTGCTGATGCCACTGATGGCACAGATAACGCGAGATGACCCAGCCTGGCCCCGAGCCAGCGGAGCGTCCTCGTCATCCTTGGAGAAGCAGCCACGTCCCGCTAGCAGGGCCACGGGATTTGGCAGGAATGGGGAGGAGAAACCAGGACTTGGAAGTGAAATCACCTCTGCAGGTGCACAAACCACCAGCACCTCTYGCCTCACCTTCCCCGGCCACGAGCCCTCTCAAAACCACGTGGCGACGCATCCGGAGCCCGGATTCACCGCCCGGATTAGCGGCTGCAAGGGATAAACCCTGCTCCAGCTTGTCACACACAATGAGCAACACGGAGAGGCTTGGCCCACGGCCCAGGCCTCTGCTTGGTCACCAGACCCTCCCCGTGCCCRCCTGCTCCTCGCAAGGAGCTTCCTGCACCTCCACGATTTGGGTCACCGTGCTCACAGCAAAGCTGCTGTTATCTCCCCGGGGTCAAGGCACTTAATCCAAGTTTCCGTGACCGACTGGGATGAGGGAGCGGAACAGAAGGCAGAGGGGAGGAGGAGGAGCTGGGCTCTGTGGAGATAAAAGCCTGGAGGAGTCACCAGCGAGGCGAAAGCAATGTGAGGAGATTCAAAGCCTGCGCATATGCCAGGAGGGAGAAYGATGCTGCTCCAATCTTGGCATTTCCTGGCTCAAAAGCTCTGAAGAATTGAAATTCTTCTCTCAATTCTTCTCAGCAGCAACACAAAAGGAAGCAATYCAGCCCCCAAGGTATGAGGGGCTGGGAGGATAAAAGGCTCTGCTGAAAAACAGGTTGCCACTAACAGCCTGCCTGGCCCCAGTGCCTCCAGGAATACTCAGACAGGGATGAAGCGGAGCTGCAGACACGGAATTGTGCGGGTCAGAACCAGAGCACAAGCAACTCCAGCTGCCAAGAGCACAGGGAGAGAGGTGGAGCAACAGTGACCTGAAATACAGCAGTCTGAAACCCCTGGAAATCAGGAGTGCACTGGTCCTGCTGCCGGGATGTCGGGAGCAGCCAGAGATGGAATGGTGACGAGTGTGTCTAACACTAGCTTTTATTAATAAGGACATTTAAGAAATAGATGAGCCCTTCCTGGGTTGAAGAAATCCTTCTGAACCCAGGTCCCGTGGGCAAAGGTGGCACAGGAAAGGCTGTGGGCACACCAGCAGCCAACAAGCTCTGGGATTGCTGGGATATTTGAACAGTGTTTCTGGAGCGTGGCATCACGTGGTCGGACAAGCCCTGGGAGACTGAACTCCTCCATGGAAAGGGAATAGAATAAACCTGAGTATCTGGATGCTCTTGAAAACAGATGAAAGAGAAAATGCAGAAGATGATTCCCCCATGGCAGGGGAGTGGAACGAGATGAGCTTTAAGGTCCTTTCCAACCCAAACCCTTCTGGGATTCCATGATCTTAAATCATTCCCCATCAAACACTCTGTGGCATCGTCTGAGCTCAGAAAGCAGTGATTACGGGTGGTGGTTTCAAACTAAAACAGGGCAGATTTACATTGGATATTGGGAAGAAATTTTTCCCTGTGAAGGTGGGGAGGCCCCGGCATAGGTTTCCCAGAGAAGCTGTGGCTGCCCCATCCCTGGAAGTGTCCAAGGCCAGGTTGGATGGGGCTTGGAGCAACCTGGGGTAGTGGAAGGTGTCCTTGCCCATGGCAAAGGATGGAACAGGATGAACTCTGAGGTCCCTTCCAACCCAAAGCATTCCAGGATTTCCATGACTAGGGGAAAGAGGAACTCCAGCACATGGGAAGATGAAGTTTTGGGGAGTTTTCCAGCACCTGTGAGAGGTCCAGCGTGATGCACTCACCTGGAGCTGGGTGTACTGACAGCTCCCCATCAGGCACTCCGGGAAGAGGAAGCTGGGATTGCTGGGCCATCTGAGCAGAGGTTAAGGAACACAGGAGAATCCCGTCTGGAGAGCTTGGAGAACTAGTCTGGAAGCCAACATGCCTCTCATGCTCCATTTGTGGGGGGAAAGGAGAGAAGATTAAGCTGCTCTTTATACAAGTCATTATTCTGTAATAAGATTTGTCCACATTAGAACAAAATCACTGGTACATCTAATCCCCAACTCCCGTTACCCCTCCAAATCTCCCAGCATCCCGTCCTGCCGAGTCAAGGAGTGAGAGCTCAGGGGCTTAAAGTCAAAAACTCAAATCCTTTGTCGTGCACCTAAACAGGATGAAATCTGTGAAATCTTAAAATACTCACAAATCCCATTAATGCCAACAACCTCATTCCTTCGGGAGGCTTGTATTGGAAATTTGAGGGTGGAAAACTCAYGTTGGAATGGCAGGAGGCTCAGTGGCAGCGAATTCACAGCCAAGGATACAGGAGAGGCAGAAAATCAGCCACTATGGAGGTGATGAGGTGGGGCCAGTTCAAACTCGTCTCAGCCAAAGAGGTGTTTGGTTGCAGGAAGAGGCGGGATATGATGTGTTTTCTGGCCACTTCCTGAAAGAAGAGCTCCACGATTGTTTGAGGGCCGGATACTAGAAACACAAATGAAAGGAACAGTGAGTAGAGGGCCTGCAGCAAAGATCCCAGGTTTTCCACCCCGTGCTGTGCTCATCAGCCCAAACAGCACAGATTAAGTCAGGGCAAACCAAAAGCACGTTCCGCACCCCAGCCTGTTGGTTTTGGATTTCTCCTGCCGTCTGGTTAAGTCAGAGGGAGCAGCAGGAGATCAAAGTGCCCCATCCCGCAGTGTTTATTAACCACAGCTCAATTAAAACACACAAAAAAACGGCTGTGCTCCCTCTCCACTTGTTATTCCCAGCCCAGCTGCAGCTTCCCAGCACGACAGGGAAGAGGGAGTGCTGAGCTGGCCGTTCCAGTCCCTCCCTCCTCATTCCAGCACCCCAAAAATCCCCCCTTACTGACTGTTCTCGACGCCTCTCCCCGAGCCGCCACCTCCTTCCCTACGTTTCACACATTTTTCCCCAAAGAACAGTGGCCGAACAGGACTTTCCTCACAAGCCAGCCAAGAAATAACCCACGACACCGGCGCACACAAAGGATGTTTTCAACTTCCCTGACATTTCCAGCTGCCTCCTGCACCCAGGCTCTCCGTCAGGGAGAGCCCGGACCCTGAGGATCACCGGTGTCAGAAAGTGGAGGAAGCTCTTTCCCAGCTCACACGTGGCACTGCTGCCTGTTTGTCCCAGATTTTCCCAGCTCCCTCTGAAGTATCTCAGCCTCCAAGTGCTGACTAGTCACAGCAGGCTCTTACCTGCGTGTTTCCTTCCCTTCCCTGCTCACCTCCTCCCTCTGGAACCACTTCAAGGCCCACATTTCCCTAATTAAGCTGCCTTACCTTCTTCCAAAAAAAACCCTAACCCAAAACTTGTATCTTTGCAGCAAAACTTTAAAAATACGAACCAAATATCAGCTGCAATGTTTTGGGGAGGTATTTCCACATTTTCAAACACGTTTTGAGGAAGTACTTCTACATATTCATGCTTCTCTGAGCTGCTGCAGGATAAAGGTTGGAGAGCAGGCCAGGTTGGATGGAGCTCTGAACAACTCCAGCTAGTGGAAGGTGTCCCTGCCATGGCAGGGGGGTGGAACTGGATGAGATTTAAGGTCCTTCCAACCCAAACTCTTCCAGGATTCTGTGTCAGACCTGGCCTGAGCCACTACAGCCACTGTAAAGTTACACGAAGGGTGAGTTTGGCTGATGCTGCCAGGGCTAGAATGGATAATTTTTGGCTAAGCGAGGCATTCCCATCCTCAGGCTGAGAGTAAAATCAGAGTCCAATGCTCCGAGATCCTTTGTTGTAGGTTTTTTTTTTTTGTGGACAGCCTGACAAACATCACCACTTAAATCAGGGTCATTCAGCCACACAGTCCATTAGGTCCTCGCATAAAGCACTTCCCTCAGGTGGCAGAGACAGGCTTAAATAMCAGAAAAGCAGAGCTGACGATCCGTGGACACCTTACCCAGTTTGTGTGGTGTCAGAGCCGTGGTGTCTGCTAACTCCAACACGGAGAGATGCTGCAGATTAGATTCCCTAGGGAAGAAAGGAGCCATCAGCGAAGAGACAACAAAACGCCTCCCGCTTTAATTGTGCTCATTGTTCAACTCCCACGGAGCACAGAACAGCGAGGCCTCGCAGGGCAGATTTAGCACAAGGCAGAGTCAGCTCAGAGCACAGCAGGGAAAAAAACCCTCCCCAGTGCTCCTGGAGTGATACTCCCACAGCAAGCATCTGCTTTCCACACCAGAARGGCATTTCAGGTGGATTTAGGAGGACTCAAAGCCAGCCCAGGTAGAGACTTACAGCGTGTCCACAGGGACGTCGGAGGCCAGGCACTGGCTCGCCCACCGGATCAGGAAGTAGGACAGCAGCAGGGGAGAGGTGCGGTGCAGCAGGTCCTGCTGGGACTGGAAGAGCTGTCCCCCTCCCAAAACCATCTGCAGGGAAAGCACAGAGCTTGGCACACTTGGAGCAATGGCAGGACAAGAGCGACCAGGGAGGTTTGTGTCAGGCCCAGCTCGTCCCTCCTGTGAACGCCAAGGTGCTCAACAGCCTGGCAGGAACTCACCCCCCCAGGTAACCAGCAGGACTCTTGCCCCACCCCTGGAAGTGTTCAGTGCCAGGCTGGACGTGACTTGGAGAAACCTGGTCTAGRGGAAAATGCCCCTGCCCATGTTAGGGCCTTGGCATTACAACAGTCTTTAAGGTCCCGTCCAACCCAAAGCATTCCAGGATTCTTGTCCCTGAGACTGAAATCATGGCTTTGCTGCAGAGATCACCTCAGGGTCTCCATAAGCTCCAGCCAAGAGCAGGAGTCACAGGAGAAAAAACAATCCAAGCTTTTGAAGGACACAGGTGCGTCAAGGTGGGAAAGCAGCAGGTCACGTGTCTCATGGTCTGGGAAAGGCCAGCTCCAGAGGGCACCTTGCAAGGCACCTTAAATGCTACCAGGACGACCTTATCCAGGAAAAAGGGATTTATTTTCAACCAAGAAACTCCAGCAGTAATGTTTTTAAGTAAATATTGGTTTAAACAATATTATTGTTTAAACACATCCTTGTCCGGGGATTTGTTCCACATCCCTGCACCAATCCAAAGCAGCAGCACCGTGCCCCACGTGGCTCAGGCCCGATGGGACAGACCCAGGCCAGTCCATCCCACCACTCCAAACACAGTTGCCATGGTGGGGGCTGTGTGCTCCGGCTGGAGCAGCCTCCAAGGGGCTGAAACTGCAGCCTTGGAACGTGCCGCTGGAGAAGGGAGCAGCCATTGGTGCTGGGAGAGGGACTRGGGATAGCTGGGAGAGCTGCATGTGTGCTGATTCGGACAGGAGGCTGGAATCCATGCCCTCCTCCCACAAATACAGCTTGGCTTCCTGCTTCCTGGATGCTCAGCGTGGAATAAAGGGAATTAGGCTGCTTTGCTTAGGRAGACAAAAGCAGCTGGAGGAGAGAGCAGGACTTGCCCAAGCCTCGGGCTATTCCAACAGCCTTGTGGGAAGAGACAAGAGCTCCGCCCCGCGCCGGCGGAACCCCGCATTCCCAAGTCCCAGGAGCGCGGCAGTTAGCTCCGGGGCCGTACTCACGGGATCTCCGAGGCGCAGCAGGAGCTGCTGGAGGATGAGCAGGTCCCGGCAGAGCAGGAAGCGGACGGTGGCGATCTTGCCCACGCCCCCGCACACCACGTGCGCCGCGGTGCCGCCGCCGAACAGCTGGGACAGGCTCATGCGCAGCGCCAGGCGAGGAGCTGCCGGGGAAAACCGCCCGGGTAAGGCGGGAACCGCCCAGGCAGGAACGATCCCCAGGGTAAGGACGCTTCCCAGGAGCTGGCGAAGAGCTTTCACCTCTTTCCATGTCGGCGTCTGTCTCGTAGTCCATCTCTCGGATGAGCAATCCGATGGCGTGGATGGGGTTCCTGATCTCCTGCAGTTTGCTGTGGATGTCTTCCATCACATTTTCCCTGCAAAATCGGAGGGATCCTCATCATCGCGAACGGCAACGTGAGGGTCCAACTGAAGAGGGCTCCCTTACGCTCCCTTCCCGGGAGGATCAGTATCTGACCAGCCTGGACGTTCCTAACTGGAATCCTTGGCTGGCCTGTGAGTTTTATTACAGCGCCTGCAGGGACCAGTCTATTTATTCCACTGCCCCAGGCTACCAGGAAATAACAGCCAGATAGTTGGCATTCCACGAGGGAATGATTTCGGGTTAGCACAGGAACCACACGGTTTGACCAAGGCTCTGACCTCTCCCTACTGTCTCCAGGCACTTCTTTCCACACCTAAGAGGAATTTGTCCCTCTCCTGCTCTCTAGGTTCTGGATGGAAGACCCTGCTAACGACACCAAACCATGATCCCCATCCCTGGAAAAGTCTCCTGTAGCGCAGGGCGAGAAGCCCACACATCTCCAACGCCCTTGGATGTCAAGCAAGGACGGCTCCAGGCAATCCCAGCTCAGCCGGCCTGAGAAGCTTCTGGAAAACACATCTCCTTACGTGTCATTAGCTATCAAGTCCTCCAGGATCTGCTCTGCAGCCTTTTCTGGAGGCTGGAGGCGGGAGCAAGCCATTTCCATGATGAATGCCATTTCCATGGAAATTGATTCTCCGATCAGGCGAAGGCACTGGACAAGACAGACAACATCACGAGACATCTCCAAATCTGCAATGAAAGAATCTAACTGTGTATTTTCCAAGACATTTCCAAGGGAAGGTGGGAAGACCATGCAAAAACCAGTTAGTTCAGCTCCTATCACCAGCAACAGCAGACTGGTCCCAGCACCCTGTGCCAAACCCTTCCCTAATAATGATGAGGCTGAATTAAAGCTCGGGAGTTGACAAGGGAAAGATTTGGGCTTTATTATTTGGAAAATAAAAAATGATGCAACAATAAAAAAATGAAATTCCCTCCCAGGGATTTTTTTCCAGCCACAGGTTGAAAAGAAATAATTAGTGCAAAAAAAAAAAACATCCTGGAGAAAATTGCTCAGCTTGGCTGTGCAATCCTTTATGGATGAGATTTTAAATTAAATCCCAGTTTTTGAGATTGTGACTGCTCAAAACAGGCATGAACTGCTGGGGCTCCCAAATCCAGCCCAAGCCTCCAGCTTTCTTTCCCTTAGCTCCACAAAAAGCTCAACCAAACAGATGACGATCCTGCTTTATAAAAATATATAAAAATCACTCGAGCATGAAAGTGGAGCTTAGGTAACATTTTCCATTGCCTTTTTCCTAGTGAAATGGCATTCCAGGGCCAGCAAAGCACAGAGGGCACTGTGGTGACAATATTAATGACATGTTTTCCATGCTCTGGCATTTACTTCCTGAAAACAGGGAACRGCACGGCCCCTCCCTCTCCATAGCTGATGTGAAAACATTTCATAAATCCTGGAATGGTTTGGGTTGGAAGCRACCTTAAAGCCCATCCGGTCCCRCTGTCTGCCAAGGGCAGGGACACCTTCAACTAGACCAGGTTGCTCCAAACTCTGTCCAACCTGGCCTCGGGACACTTCCMGCAATGAGGCAGCCGCAGCTTCTCTGGACAGCCTGTGCCAGGGCCTCTCCACCCTCACAGGGAAGAATTTGACCCAAACCAAACCATTCCATGATGCCATGGTTCTATTTGCAGCCTTGACACCGTTTTCTAACGGTACGAGCACCACGGCGAGTTTCAYAAAATAGATCTCCTTGCAAAGCCAAAATAAAACCACCTCCATTCAACTACGGAYCAGGAGCACTTCAAGAGATCTCTACGGAAGCTCCCACACCCCTGACAGAAGGGAAAAAACTCCATGTCTCCTCACCTTCAAAGATGGCAGCGTCGTCCTCGGCCAGGAGGTGCTCGTTGGAGAGGAGATAGAGATGATCCACCAAGGAACAGGGCACGAGGAAGGACATGGAGCCCTGGAAGGGGAGGAGAAAGTCCTTGAGCTTCACAAATCCTCTGGAGAAACTTCTCCAGGGAATCTCACCACCACCCAGCCTCACCTTCTTCAGCAGGCACACCATGCTGGTGTAGGGGTTCAGGTGCAAGGCCAGGGGCCGGGAAAGAGCTTCCTGGTACTGCAGGCAGCAGGCATAGAACTTGGACCAGAATTCCACCTGCAGCTGCCAAAACTCCTCCGGGGAGCACTCGTATTCCGTCACACTGCCCTGGAACTAGCGGGAGCAAAACAAGGGAATCAGGAATAGCCGAGYAAAATAAGGAGAAACAGGATAAAATGAGGGAAATTCAGACCCAAAAGGACAAGGGGATCTTTCAGGTAGATCCCCTACTAATTATGATTTGGATTCTTTGGAAGATAATTCCTGTGTTTTGGATTCTCTTCCAAAATGATGAGCAACAGCTCTGCACGGTGGTGGCCTGGGCCCCGTGTGATGGGTGACCCAAGCGCACGTGGGGAGCAGAGACTGAACACCCAGAAAGATTCCAGAAAATCAGGAGAGAATGGAAAACCCAAGCAGGAAGGGTGAAGATTTGTACTTTTTTAAAAAGTCACATAATTCCCTCTGGAGAAATAAAGGAGAAACCAACAAGGTCTTGGGTCMCTTGGCACCTAAAACATCACGACACCGCGTACAACAAAATGTCCTGGAAGGAAAATCCATCTCACCTCGTTTTCCACGGCTAAGGTGACCTCTTTCCTTAACTCATCCCACGTCAGATCCATGTGCCTCCCGGCTCCTTGAGAAAAGATCTGCAAAGCAGCAGAAGAAACTCGGATTTTAAGACAAAATAAAAACCTCCCCGAGGGTTCAAGCAGCACTGAGCGAGGTAAAGCAGGACGAGAGCATCAGCCAGTGCTTTGCGGGATGGAACTGCTAAAAAAAAAGGTCTGGATGCTAAATTTGGGATACATGGATGTACGGCAGCGTGCAGTCACAACACCTGAAGGGATTTAAAAGCCATTTGGATGTGGCACATGTGGGGACATGGGTCAGTGGTGGCCTTGGCAGTGCTGGAGGGAATGGTTGGATTCCACCGTCTCAGAGGGCTTTTCCAACCTTAATAATTCCCTGATTCCATGACGTATCCTGACAAACAGCACCACGGAGGGCTGAGTCCCCATTCACCTGGCTGAAGCGGCAGGAATGAAAAACAAGCTCAGCAACTTTGCTGTGCTATCCCAGGGGGAAAAAAAAAAATCATCTGGAAGCCAGGTTCCGCCTCCGGCTGTGGGCACACAGCGGCTGCAGCGCGGCCCAACAGCCACCCACTCGCTCCGGGGCCTCCCCGTGAAAACGCGCCCGGCAAGAGCTCCAAGGAATCCTGCTGCCTCACATCTAAAGAGCCAGGAAGAAGACGAACAAAGAGCATCCCAAATTCCCTCTCGCTTACCTGCAAAGCCTTCTGGATAGCTGCATTGGTGAACCGGCCCGGCATGAACAGATATTCCAGGTAGGTTTCCTGCAAAAACACCACCATCTAAGGAAACTCAAGGATGGGAAGGGCATTTAAGCTGCTGTTTCCCGTCTTTCCTCCCATGCTCAACCTCATCCCCTGGATCTGTGTTTCTACCCACACCCTGCTCCAACCTGGGATCAAAAACGGCCTCCTGCACCCTCCAGACCTTGTTGATTCCCGTTTTCTCTCCTGATCTCTTATTTTCTGGTGTGGTTTTTTTTCTGCTGGCTCACCCTGGGGTCCTGATCCTGTCGGACTGTCACCTCCTCCTCAGGGAGTGGCTGCACAAACACCTGGTTCCACTGGCCGGCGACATTCCTGGAAGGAAACAAACCTGGAATCAGCTTGGCATCCACCTGAACCAAACCTGCAGACAAAAACAGCACTCTGGGTCTGGAAACAGGAGGTTTGAGGACTGTTAACTCCCTGGATCTGCACTAACCCACCCTGCCAGCTCTACACTCAGGAATGATCCTTTCCCACCACAGTCCCCCCAAAATATGGTTTTTCCTGGAAGGGACCACCTGGTTGTTTTGAAGGAGCTGTGGGGAAGCACAGCCCTCCCTCTGCCACRCTCAAACTCCCCTTCCAGCAATCCTGCTGCCTGGATTTTTACATTTTTCCCGTTCCTGTAGCTTGAGTATAAACCTCTAAGTTGTGGAGCTCTGTCAGGGTTTTAAGGAGCTGCTCCTGCAGTTATCCCAATGACCCAGCCCCAAAACTCACTGCTCAAAGTTGATGTATTTCACAACAGTTTGGTTCTCCTCATTGTGCCACAGCGCCCAGATCTCGGCCGAGGTTAAGGCAAAGTCAACCAGAGTCTCCTAGGAAAGAGGGAAAGAGCAAATTTCCTTTCTTATCCTCAAATTCAAGTACAGCAGAGAAAGGTGGGTACTTGACAACAGCAAAACATTCCCTTGTGTCATTTAACAGGCTTTGGGAATTGTTCGGCCTGGAGAAGGCTTTGGGGTGACCTAATTGCCCCTTCCAGCACCTGAAGGGAGCCTACAAAAGATGGAGAGGGACTTTGGACAAGGGRGAATGGCTCTAAACTGGAAAAGAGGAGACTCAGATGGGATATTGGGAWGAAATTCTTCCCTGTGAGRGTGGGGAGGCCCTGGCACAGGTTTCCCAGAGAAGCTGTGACCACCCCATCCCTGCAAGTGTCCAARGCCAGGTTAGACAGGGCTTGGAGCAATCTGGTCCAGTGGAAGCGGTCCCTGCCTGTGGCAGGGGGTTGAAATGAGATGAGCTTTAAGGTCCCTTCCAAACCATTCCATGATTCCATGATTTAAATCCCAAAGTCCAGGCCTCTCCCTCCTGGGGGCCAGGCCCCAGCTCTCACCTGCGAGGAGAACAGGGAGGAGATGTGGTCAAGGCTGTAGCGGTTGCTCTCGGTGCTCACCAGCTGGAAGACACAAAACTACAAACACACCTCATAAATCRTTTCCTGAAGTACTAAACCAGGGAATCTCATCATTCCAGTCCCTCACCCTGCCTGGTGCTACAGGTAACAGAGTCCAGAGGACAGGAGGGGTGAGCTGAGCACACCACTGGACCCTCTGCACTGACATGCTGGCTTCACCCTTCTCCCCAGGGACACTCATCCCTGCCTGGACCTGAAGGACTTCCAGCACTTTCCAAAGACTAAACCACAAAAACTAAGAGCACCACTCCTGGCACTGCTGGTGACCACAAAATGTAGGAAAAGAAGGAGGCTAAGGTGGGAAAGCCCCAAAGCCTCAGCTGCAGACCCAGCTCTGTGTGTTCTTCCCAGAGCAGAGCACTAGTGGGACAGCAGGACTCATGCTATGCACTCCTGCTCTGTGTGGGAATCCCCTGGAGAACGGGATAAGCTGTCCAACAGATGAGCCTGGTCTSTGCTGTCATCCCTCTCCTGCTAAATTTATCCTTCTCCACAGAAAGTTCTCCACCAGTTGTAGAAGCGTCTGCAYGTTCCCAGGAGCCTGGTGTAAACACACCATCAGCATTTCCGTGCTTTTAGCTCCTTTTGGACCTGTCCTTTTCCCACGGCACATCCGTGCTTTCGGAGCAGGAGGTAAACAAGTAAACCAGCCCCCATGGATCAGGCTCAGTCACACAGGGAATTCCACTCCCAGGGCTCGGGCACGCATAACCCGCAGTGTTTTGAGGGGAAAAACGTTGATTCAGAGAGCACAGATCCCTCCAGAGGGTCACGCATGAAACTTTTCCCTACTTCTTGCCTTCCCGACCCAGCTCCTAGGGGAATGATGCCTTTTCCCGCCGCCTGAAGAGGCTGTGTCTCCGTGTYTCCATACCTGCCCTCGCTTGGGAGCGTGCATGTAGACCCCCAGGTAGAGGCCCAGGGCCTGGGAGAAGGCCAGGCGCAGGCGGTGCCCGGTGCCGGCCGCCAGCCGCAGGTCCCTGCTGACCGGCATGAACTCCAGCAGGTCCGCCACCATCAGGCACATCTGGTCCTGGAAACAACGAAAGCATCGGCAGAGCGGCTCAGGGGAGACTCAGGACCGAGAAACTGCTCGTCTCCCTCCTCCCCTTCCCCTTCCAGCCCAGGGTTTTCCAGGAAGGATATAAATTAAGGCTCCATATGTGTACTGGAACCAGTCCTCGGCCTCTCCCAGCTCACCTGTGCCCCCTTCCCACCAATCACAYGGGCTGCCGGAGCCCAGGCACGTAGGATAAAGACTCCCCTCCCTCCCCTGGCACATTCCAGTGCCATCGAGCCGTGAAAGCGCCGTGCTGCTCCATTAGCTCCGGCACTCAATATCTGGAGCAAGAGGCTTTTATTAACTTCTTGTTGGCAAAGACACTTTCATTACTGCTGAAAGCAGGAGAAAATCCATTTGGGATTGCTTCTTGGGCCTCAAAGCACTCCTGTCTGCCTTCCCCAATGCTCCAGTAGGTCTGGAAATAACCCTTATCCCAGGAATGAGGCTGGGCAGGGAACTCCTCGCTTCCCAGACACTGCTACAAACGCACACCATGGGTGTCCTCACGTGTTGTCCCAAATCCCAGCGTGAAGAAGCCACAGCAGCAATTTGACAGGAGATAAATCCATGCCAAGCACTCACCCGTGACTCCTGGAGCTCCATTTTGCTCCCCCAAGCCYGGGCTTTGCTCACCTTGTAGGACCACATCCGGAGCTTATGGTCCTGGCAGAGGGCGAAGAGGAAGGCGTCGTGATCCAGGCAGTGCACGGAGAGGCTGACGGGCAGATCCGAGGGGCCGCCATCGCCTCTGGAAAACCACAGCTTACATCAACACCTTCAAAGAAAATTCCCCAACCCTGGAAGTGTCCAAGCCCAGGCTGGACAGGGCTCGGAGCAACCTGGGAKAGTGGAAGGTGTCCCTGCCCAAGGCAGGAGGTGGAACTGGATGAGCTTTAAGGCCCCTTCTAACTCAAACCATGCCAGGATTCCACGATTGTAAAATCAAGGCAGGTGCACAGATCCGAGGCACTGGGGTTCCACCACTGTGTTTAAAGCCAAATAAACCAGTGGGGTGAGACCAGGAGAAGGGAATGTTTTGGCATCCACGGCGCAGAGGACCCCACCACAGCAGCAACACCCAGCTCTTCACTCGCTCTGCTGGAGCTGAAGCACATTCCCACTTCCCCATCCCCAGCCTGCTACTCGCAGAACGCAGGTGAAGGACCCAGAGGGACAAATGGATCCAAGCAGCCTGCAGCATGGAGCTGAGTAGCCCCCAGGGCAGACCCTGCCAGACCCTCACAAGCATCCAAAGAGCCAGGAGCAAGAATCCCAAAGCCCCCAGCATGGATCCTGCCAGCCCTGGTTAATACCCTCCGATGGTCAAAGTCACTCAGGGCACCAAGGTACTCACTCCCACTTCCAAGGAAAAGGCCCCAGGATTTGGCTGCGTGCTCTAAGCCACCTTAAAAATCCCAACCCTAAGGATTCCCAACCCACCACGGAGCATCCATGTGATCCCCACGTAACCTCTGCCTGTCAGGAACGCGCCTGGCTCCTCGGCACAAGGGCAGAATAATCCCTAATCCATGCTGGCTGTGAGCCACATCCTGGGCAAATCCTTGGAGGCCAATTACTAGAGAGAACATATTCACAGACACACGGAACCAGCAGGACCCTGCTAATCCAGCATTCCACTCCCAACTTCCGTACTCCGATAGCTTCTGTGCCCCAGTTAACTTTTTCGGGTGGAGTATTTATAGGTGCCTGTGTGACTCGAGCTAAAATTTCCAGGTGAGGGGATCCAAAAGCCAAAATTAGCTCCGTTTATCCGTCTCCAGGCATTCACCTGATGGCAGTCGGCATCCAGCCCGTGAGGAAACGCTGCACCACTGAGCTCTGCTTCAACTCCACCACGGAAACGCTTCCTTCAGAAACAAAAAGGACAGCGAAAATGAAGACTAAACGAAATTCCAAGCTGGGAGAGGGCCTGCAGCTCCCAATCCTCACCTGGAGCATCAGGAGGAGGCAGCTTAAGGACAAAGATCCCTCCCGAGGCAGAGGGAAGGGCGAAGAGAGCCTCCCCCTCGCTGCTCAGCCAGGCCGCGGAGGCCACGGAGTTGGGAGCCAGGCCCGGCACGCTGGGAATCACGTAGTAATTGGAGGGATCCCTGACGTGGATTTTGCTGATATCCGTAAACACAGACTGCACCTGGCTCTCCGTTATCAGCTCCTAGAGGGAAACAGAGGAAACAGCCTCAAGTTGTGCCAGGGGAGGTTTAGGTTGGGTATCAGGGAAAAATTCCYGCATGGAAAGGGTTATCAGGMATTGGAACAGGCTCCAGGGGTGGAGTTCCCATCCCGTGTGGATGTGGCACTCGGGGACATGGGCGGCCTTGGCAGTGCTGGGGGAACAGTTGGATTCCACGAYCCTAAAGGGCTTTTCCAACCTCAATGATTCCATAGAACAGCAAATCCTGAGCACACACGTCTAAGCCACAGAAAAGAAACACAAGGAATGGCAACTATCTCCTTGATAAAAAGGATTTTTTCAATAAAAAACCTTTGGGATAGCTCACAGCAAACCACTGGTGAAGACTCCCAGGAAGAGCAGCTCTGCCACAGCATAGGGTACCCCTTGGGAAAGCTCTCTGGAGCTCTAAAAGCAGGAGAGAAGCTCTCCAAGAGAGGAGAGGGTCCCAGCAAGAAGCAGGCACAAGGGGAAAAATCAGAGCAAATGGGGAGAATCATGGAATTCTGGAATGGTTTGGGTTGGAAGGGACCTTAAAAACCATCCAGTTCCAACCCACATCCACGGAAAGATGGTAAATGTGATATAAACCTTGCCTAGGATCCATCTTCCACCTGAATTATAGATTCCAACCCAGACAAAACCAGCATACAGCCTTTTCAGATGGGTAAAAAACCCACAGTCCAACTGGGAAGGGCTCTGGAAAAGCTGAGGCTCATTCCCAGCAGCGGCTCAACTCCAGAGTCACCACAGTCCACACGACACCAGCCGGACACCCAGCCAGTTCCTCAGCAAAACACGGCTAAATTCCCCAAACCCGCCTTTTTCCCTCTGGTTCCCAATGTCTTGCGGGTCACCTGCCCCCTCCCAAGCCCTCCCTGTGGTGCCGGGGTGGCCTGCCCGGCCACCGGCGGCATTCCCGGCGGCGTAGCCGGCACTCACGCTGCGGTAGAGGCGGGCGGGGTGCGGGAGCAGCAGCCGGTGCACGGTCTGCGCCGTGAGCAGCAGCACCACCAGGTGACTCTGCACCTCGCACAGGTGCACCCCGCCCGGCAGGAGCGGGCAGCCCTGGATCCGCAGCCGCACCGCGTTGTTCAGCAGGTTCACGTCCAGGGACTCCTCCACCAGCTCCACCGTGTCCCCCGACGTGCTCCTGGGGGAACAGAGCGGCGCGGGTGAAGACGAGGAGGGTCCGCGGGGGGGGGGGGGGGGGTGAGAAGGGCAGAGACGAGAACGAGGACGAGGAGGGTCTGAGAAGGTTTGAGAAGGGGAAGAGGCGAGGATGAGCAGGGTCCGAGCGAGGCGAGGCGAGGCGGGGCGGGCGCGCACTCACCATCGCACCCAGCGATTCCTGGTGGCGGCCCCGAGCTGCGCGCTCTCCTGGTAGCAGAAGCCGCCGGCGCTGTCGCCGTAGCGCCCGGCGGGGAGCGGGGCGACGCCGGGGGGCACGAAGAGCAGCTCCTGCGGGGGCCGCGGCGGGGCCCGGCCGGCCGCGCTCAGCTCCAGGCAGCTCCGCGCCGCCAGCGCCGCCGCCATCTTGAGCCGCCGCGTTCCCGCCTCGGCCGCGCGGGGCACGACGGGAAGGGGAGGGAGCGGGCGCCCCCTGGCGGGCGGGAGGACGGGGGCAGGAGGGAGGGGAGAGGGTCCGGGGAGAGGGGTCCGGGATGGCGGTACGGGATGGCGGTACGGGAAGGGAACCGCCGGGAGGAGGGGACGGGGACAAGGTCCGGGGAGGCGGTGCAGGGAGAGGGGAAGAGGAGGGGCCGCGGGGAGAGTAGGTATGGGAAGAAGGGAAGGGGGATTTGGGGAGGGGGTTTGAGGACGGTCTATGGGATTCGGAGCAGGACGCTGGGGGACAGAACAGGGRGTCTGGCTTAGTGGGGGCGTGTGCCCCGCAGCAGCACCCGCCCTGCCAGCCCCTGGCACCCACCTCTGCCCACACCTCATCCCGGCGGARCAGCCGCAGCCGCCTTCCTGGACATGTCCGGCACACTGGACCCAGCCGCTGGCAGAGCACATGTTCCCCCACCGGCGAGGACAGCGGGAACCCCGCCATCCCACGGCTGCCACACGTCCCCCCACGATGCCACGCAGTGCTGGTGCCGGGCCTGGCCGGGCTCCCGCTCCACTCGGAACAATCCGGCCTTTGAGCGGGATCCAGGGCCAGCGGCACGAGGCGCCTGCCTGCAGAATGGGCCCATTCTGGTGGCAGGTGCCGCGAGGGGCCGGGGGCTCCAGCTGCCCCCCCAGCTTTATTCGGGAGGGTCAACGCCCCCCGTGTCACCGGGGGAGTTGATCCATGTGGCACAGCTGGATTTGGGGGCTCAGGCGTACAGCAGTGCCAGGTCCGTGCGCCGGCGATGGGAAGGGCTGAGGTGGGATAGAGGGGTACCGGGACCAGCCCCCGCCCGCGGGCACCCGCCCTGCCCTGGCACCGAGGGGTGCCCCGCATCCACCCCGGGGCTGGTGGCGCTCRGTGTCCGTGTCCCCTCGGGCGGGAACGCGGGGTGTCCATGGCTGGGGCTGGGACCCCGTCGGGTGCCCGTGTCCCCTGGGAAGGGACCCCACAGGTGACCCGGTGGGTGCGGGCTCTCCCCCGCCGTGCCTCGGTGCACCCCGGGACAGGATCAGCACCGTCCCGGSACTGTACCCGGACAGTACCGGGACCGTGCCAGAAGCACGCCTAGTTCTGTACCGGGACAGTACCGGAACCGAACCGGGACCATGCCGGGACAGTACCTGAACCACCAGGTTCCAGTACCTGGACCGTACCAGGACAGGACCTGGGCCATACCTGGACTGTGCCGGGCCCGTGTCAGGACCGTGCCAAGACTGTACCTGGACCATACCCGGACCGGACCGGACCGGGACAGGGACAGTACCGGACCGTGCCCCACGGTCACGGCCGGGCTTGCTGCGGTCCTCTCCCGCTCCCATTCCCGGGAGTCCCCGTTCCCGGGGCCGGGCGGGGCGGCCGCTGTCCCCGCCCCGGGGCGCTCCCGCCGCTTCCTGCGGGCACGGCCGGGACGGGGCGGGACGGGACGGGTCGGGGCGGCGGCGGTAGCGGAGCGCGGTGAGTCCGGCCCGGGCGGCAACGGGGCACGGCCGTGGGGGCCGGTGGGGAGGGCCGGGGGTCCCCGCCGGGCGGGAGGGGGCGGTCCGGAGGGCCCCCGGCAGCGGGGGTCCCGGTGGGGCGGGACCCGCGGGTCCCGGTGCGSCAGGAGCCGTCGCATCCCGGTGAAGCGGGAATCGTGGCATCCCAGAGGACCGGGATCCCTGGGTCCCGATGGGGCGGGAGCCGTTGCACTCCCGCGCGGCAGGATCCGTGGGTCCCGGTGGAGCAGGATCCGTGGGTCCTGGTGGGGCAGGAGCCGTTGCATCCCGGTGGAGCAGGATCCACGGGTCCTGCTGAGGCCGGATTCGTGGGTCCAGGGGTGCCCGGAGCTGTGGGCGCCAGTGGGGCAGGAGCTGGGGGTCCCCACGGAGTGGTGGGAGCTGTGGATCCTGGGGTCCCCGAGGGGCAGGGGACGGGGGGACCTGGGGGTGCTGGGAGACCCCCGGGACAGGCAGCCAGGAAACCGGGGGGTGGTCCCCAGGCCGAGCCGGGGGCTGCAGGGCAGGCTGTGGCRTGTGGGGTGACCCTGGACGGGGGTCCCGGCGTGGGGTGGGGGTGCCCCGCGCCCCTCCGCTGGGATTAGGCGGCCGGACGGCCGCCACGGGCGCCGGGCACTRAGAGGCTTTGGCAGCCCCGCGGGTCGGTGCCGCCGTTTTCCCGGGAATGCCGTGAGACGGCGACCCCCGCGGTGCCGAGCCCCCCGTGTCCCCGCGGGCGGGAGCGCCAGCGCCCAGCCCGTGCCCGCCGGGCAGCGGCGGTGCCAGCCGGGGCCGGGAGCGACGGCCGCGGCAGCTGCGCTGGAGCCAGCGGCGACCTCCCCGCTCCCGAGGCCGCTGGGATTCTGGAAAATGCTTGGAAATGGTGAACCGCCTGCCCTTATATGGTTCCGGCGGGCTGGCGCGCCGCGGCCCCTCTCCCGGCGTGCCGTGCCGTGCCGTGCCCGGATCCTGGGAAAACGCCGTGGGCTGTGCCTCGCGCCACAACTCCCGCGCTGGAATGTGCAGCGGGGCCGGCGATCCCACGGCGGGGAGAAAATCCCACCTCCCTCCCGCCGGCRCCGGCGGCTCGGCACAACCCCGGCCCCTGCCTCAGTTTCCCCCAACCGGGGAGTTTTGGGGACCCACCAGGGGTCCCCCTGTTCGGCACTCCCGGGGGACCTCCCCGGCCTCTGTGGCGGGGCTGGGGAGGGTCGGGGGGGTGAAGGTCAGAGCTAATCCCACCCGGAGCAGGCGGGAGCCGGGGGGCTCTGGGCGGCCGCGTGCCCACCGGGGTGACAGKGGAGGGGTAAGAGGATCAACACCCCCGATCACCGGGGCGGGGTGACGGCGGCCGAGGGACCGAGGCAAGTGGCCACGGTCCCGGTGACGTGGGACCGGCGCCGTAATCCCGGTGCTCTGAGCGGATTAGGATGGCCGGGGGTGGCCTTCGGGGACGAGCTGCGGTAGCCACAAATCCCCGGCCGGGTGTCAGGTGGGGGAGCCTCTGTCTGGTCCCCCAGTGCCACCTGGGGGTCTCCTCTTGTCCCCGCGGCAGGGCGGGGTGGGGGTCGGGCGCTGCCCGGAGGGATGCTCGGGGCCTCTTGGCCCCGGYGTCACCGGCTGCCCGTGGGGCTGGGTGCCTCCCCGGAGTCGGGGTGCCCCGCGGCTGTAGGGCTGAGGGATTTGGGGTTTGGGGGGCTGCTCCCCAAGYCACCCAGATCCAGGGTGCCCAGGAGGCGCCCCACGGCGGGGTCGGAAGTGCCAGCACCCGAGTCCCGGACTGTGGCGCCACTGGGGACACGGGGCCGGACCCTACTTGGGGGGCACCGCGGTGGCTTTTTGGGGGGCTCCTGGCGTGCTCGGGGAAGCCCCGGGAAGGGCGGCGGCTGGATGGCGGCCACGCGGCACGGTGGGTGTGGGGAGGCGCCGGCGGGAACCGGCCGGACCGGTTGGGTGCCGGCACCGGGGGTGCCRGGGGGCTCGGGCGGCCGCGCCGCCGGCAGACCACGTGGCCCAGCTCAAGGTCACTGTCCCCAGGGCCACCCGCCGCGGTGACCGGGCTCAGTGGCCTCCACACTCCCACGCGCTTTGCCGCTGGCCGCTGTTCTCTGGGTGCCCCAGCCGTGTTTGTGGCACGGAGCGGTTTCGGTGGCACGGGAGGATCCCGGTGGCACCGGTGGTCCGGAAGGGCGAGCCGGCGCTGAGCTCACCTGGAAGGTGTCCCGCGGGCGCGGCGGTGACGCACGGCCCCGGTGGGTGGGGGCAGAGGCGCTGGTCCCACCTGGTCCCAGCCCGGTCCTCGAGTCTGGGGCAAAGGGGAGGAGCTGAATTCCCCAATCTCGGCATCGCGGTCAGCTGTGCTGAGACCCCCGTTGTGCTGTATCCGGGGATTTTTGGGGTTGGGTGATGCTGGCACCCCTTGGCATACAGGGTTTGGCCACCAGGGCTCTTCTGCGGGGTGATCCCCGCTCACGCCACCCATATTTGGGGGTGTCTCCGCACCCCCTAACCCGCCGCTCTCCCCCCAGAGCCGCCCCGTGCCCCGCCGGTGCCAGGGGATGCCGGGATGCCGGTGCCCGCGTGCCCGCAGCGCCCTGCCCTGAGCCCGGAGCCCGGCTGTGCCATGGAGGATCCGCCCGGCGCCGGGACCGAGCCGTGGGCCGAGGGGCTCCACAACACCAACAACAACGCGTCCCCAGGGGGGTGGCCGGGTGCCCGCGGCGGGCACCCCCTGGTGCCTTTCGGGGGTCCCGGGGCCAAGCCCAGCTACCTGGACCGCGTGGTGCAGGAGATCGTGGAGTCGGAGCGCACCTACGCCCGCGACCTGCGCAGCATCGTGGAGGTGGGCGCGGGGGGGGGGCACGCGGGGGGACGCCCCTCGGGCGGGGTTTGGGGTCTGGGGGCGCAGCGGTGCCAGCGTGGGTGCCCGGCAGGGTTACCTGGGCAAGATCATCGACGCGGAGGAGCCGGTGCTGCGGCCGGAGCAGGTCAGCGCGCTCTTCGGGAACATCGAGGACATCTACGAGCTCAGCAGGTGGGGGAGCAGGTGCCACCGGGGGGGCACCGGGGTGCCACCCTGTCCCACGGCTGTGGGGGGGGGGGGCCTGTGGTTACCGTGTCCCCTCTGTGCCCCCCAGTACCCTCCTGCAAAACCTGGAGAGCTGCGCCAGTGACCCCGTGGCCGTGGCCGTGTGCTTCGTCACCCGGGTAAGGGCGGGCGTGGCGGGGGACGCCAAGGGGGACACAAGGTCACACCAGGCTCTCACCGTGTTCCCCTTGCCTGCAGAGCCAGGAATTTGCCATCTACACCCAGTACTGCAACAACTACCCCAGGTGGGCGGGGGGCACGTGTGGGTGGGCAGGGGGCACACGGGTGGGCAGGGGGCGGGCAGGGGCCTGAGCCCCCTCCCTGCCCGCAGCTCGGTGGCGGCGCTGACCGAGTGCATGAGGAGCAAGGTCCAGGCGCGGTTCCTGCGGGAATGCCAGGAGCGGCTGCGGCACGCGCTGCCCCTCGGGGCCTACCTGCTCAAGCCCGTCCAGAGGATCCTCAAGTACCACCTGCTGCTCCAGGTGAGCGCCTGGCACGGCACGGTGCGGGCACCTGCTGTGGTGTGGGCACTCGGCACGGCCTGGTGTGACCCAGGGAGAGGCCGTGGGCGCCTGGCACGGCACATTCCCGGGCCCTGATGCCACGTGCTGTGCCCAGGAGATCGCCAGGCACTTCGAGCACAAGGCGGGGGACGACTACGAGCTGGTGCTGGAGGCCATCGACACCATGACCTGCGTGGCCTGGTACATCAACGACATGAAGCGCAAGCACGAGCACGCCATCCGCCAGCAGGTGGGCACCGGGGGACGCCACGGGGGCGGTGGGTAGCGCCGGGTGGCGCCGGGTGGGCGCAGTGGCAGGGGTGCTGACGCTCGTGCCCCCGTGCCCGGGCAGGAGATCCAGTCCCTGCTGCTGGGCTGGAAGGGGCCGGACCTGACGAGCTACGGGGAGCTGGTGCTGGAGGGCACGTTCCGGGCACAGCGGGTGCGCCACGACCGGGCCCTCTTCCTCTTCGACAAGGCCCTGCTCATCACCAAGCGCCGCGGCGACCACTACATCTACAAGAGCCACATCCCGGTGCGGGATAAGGACAGGGGACCGGGGGGGGTGACAGGGATGGGGGAGCCCTATGGGTGCCAGGGACCCCGGTGGGTTCTGGGGTGGGAAGTTCCGGGCATGCTGATACCTCTCCCGGCAGTGCTCCTCCCTGATGCTGATCGAGAGCACACGGGACTCGCTGTGCTTCAGCCTGGCACACTACAAGCACGGCAAGCAGCAGCACAGCCTGCAGGTATGGGGGGCATGGGGTGGGGGGCACCCTGGGGACTCCCCRGGACCGCATGCCCAACCCCACCACCCTTCCCGTGCCCCCCAGGCCAAGAGCGTGGAGGAGAAGCGCGTGTGGACTCACCACATCAAGCGGCTCATCCTGGAGAACCACCACGCCACCATCCCCCAGAAGGTGAGGGTGGTGGGGTGGGCACCTCAGTGACACCGGGCACCCCCCGGCACAGCTGGGGACGGCAGCTGCACCCTGCCTTCGCCCCATTTCTCTGCGTCCTCCCTCCACCCAGGCTAAGGAAGCCATCCTGGAGATGGACCTGTTCTGTAAGTGCCGCCGGTGCCCTGCCATCCCCTCCCCGCCCTCCTCTGTTCCCCCCGTGTCCCCCGGTGTCACCCGCTGTCCCCACAGACCCCCCGCGCCTGCCCCGCTGCAGCCCCGAGCGCCTGAAGAAGAGCTGGTCCTGCCAGCCCCTGGCCGACGCTGCCCCCGAGCCGCTGCAGGGCCGCCGGCAGTCGGGTGAGAGCCGCGTGTCACCGGTGTCCCCACCGCCCCGTGCGCTCCCACCGCGCCACCCCACCCCACCGCCGCCCCCTCCGCAGCGCCAAGCCGTGGCTGAGTGACACCGACGCTGATCCTGCCCCTGCCCCTGTCCCCACAGAGCCCTTCCAGCACCAGGAGCACACGGAGACGCTGCTGGAGCGGCTGCAGGGACACGCGGGGCGCAGGCAACTGGGCGCGGATGGCGGACGGGATGGAGGGGCTCGGGGCGCTGGCAAGCTGGGGGACACGGGGGTGATGCCGCTGTCGCCTCCCCGCCCCGCAGAGCCCGGCAAGCACAACCTGTGGCACCTGGGAGAGCAAGGTGAGCCGGCACGGCCGCGGCAGCGGTGCGGCGGGCGGAGGGGTGGCCGGGGGCCGTGGGGGGAGTTTCGGGGTGCTGCCCCCACTGATCTCTGCTTTTCTCTCTCCCGGCTGGCAGGGCTGAAGGTAAGGCCGGGAGTGGGTGGGTTGGGGTGCCCGGTGGCCCCAGCCCCGGCATGGGGCGCTGAGTCCGGCGCTCGCCCCCGCGCAGAACGCCGGCAACGAAGGGGCGCTCCTGGAGGTGGGGGAGCCTCCCCAGCACCCCAGAGCCTGGACGGCGGCTGAGGGCATGGTGGAGGAGGAAGAGGAGGAGGAGGAGGAGGAAGAGGAGGCTTTGGGCAAGGACTGCCAGGACGAGCTGCCAGGGGATGGGGATCTGCTGGTGGAGCCCGAGGAGGAGCAGGTACCCACCCCGCCCTCCAAACCCCAGTGAGGGCATCCATGGCACCCCAAATCGCTTCAGGGGCACCCCATGTCGCTCCCGGGTCACCTAGTATAACTCCTGGGGTACCCTGCATCGCTACCAGGGCACCCTGCCTCACTCTGAGGCACCCGTTGCTCCTGGGGCCCCTGCAGGCTCCCTAGCCATGGCTTGGCTGGGATTTATCCTGCTCGGAGCACCCGGGTGGCCCCCTGGCTTATGACACCCCACGTTTGCTCTCACCCAGGCCGGGGGGCACCCATGGGTGCTGGAGGGACCCAAGCGGCCGAGCAGCTGGGGGCCAGGGAGCTGCGAGAAGGTCAGTGCAGCCCCCCGGCCCTCACCTGGGGGTCCCCAGGGAGCCGGCAGCCACCCCCCCAACGGCAGCGCCGGGGAGCACCCCGAGGTCCTGGGGGCTCCCAAATCCCCATCCCTGGGGACCCTGGCGCTGCCGAGTCGGGACGGCGAACCGGAGCGCGCTGCGGAGGATTTGCAGGTGCTGAGCAGCGAGGAGGAGGAAGAGGAGGAGGAGGAAGGAGCCGCCAGCATCCTGCCGCCCTCGGTGCTGGACCAGGCCAGCGTCATTGCCGAGCGGTTCGGCGGCGGCGGCAGCTTGTCCCGAAGGAGCAGCCTGGCGCTGGAGGGGCCCCTGGGACGCACCCCCAGCCACGGCGGCAGCACCCTCAGCCTGGACGGGGGCCCCCCGCTCGAATCCGGGGAGCCCGGGGGGTCCCGCAGCGCCATCCCCTCGCCCGAGCCCTTCGCCAGAGCCCGCCGGGAATCGCTGCTCTCCAACCGGGACCGCCTGCTCCTCGACAAGATCAAGAGCTACTACGGCCACGCCGAGCACCGCGACGCCGGTTTCGGGGTGCGCCGCCGCGAGAGCCTCTCCTTCATCCCCAAGGGGCTGGTGCGGAGCTCCGTGTGCCGCCTCAACGGGCTCCCGCGGCCTCCCGAGAGCCCCGAGCCCCCCGATAGCCCCGAGCCCCCCGCCCAGCCCGAGGCACCGGAGCCGTGCCGGGAGAACGGGGCGCAGCCCCCGGAGCCGCTGCTCATCCTGGAGGAGGATGATGTGGGCACCGCGGCGTCGCCCCCGGGGCCGCCCCCGCAGCTGCTGCTGACCCCCCCTCAGCTGGGCAGCAAGGTGTACCAGCTGGCACGGCAGTACAGCCTCCGCATCAAGAGCCGCCGCGCCGGCGCCCGCCGCCCCCCGCTGCCGCCGCAGGAGGACGGGGACCGCGCCGCCAGCGGCCCCTCGCTGGCCGTGCCGCGGGACGGGGGGCTGGCGCCGCCCCCGGCCCCGTGTGCCCCCCGCAGCCCCTCGAGCCCCGTGGGCGCCGAGCCCTTCGCCTGGCCCGACGTGCGGGAGCTCCGTGCCCGTTTCGGTGCGCCCCGGCCGCCGCCGGTGAGCCGCAGCCGCTCGGCGCCCGAGGGTCCCGGCCGCGGCGGGCGCCCGGCGGGGAAGGGGCGCGGCGGCGGCGGCCGGAGCCGCAGCGCCGAGGCCAACGGGGGGTCCGACACGCCGAGCCCGGCGCCGGCGCGGCACAGCAGCGACGGGGCGCTGTGGGTGGCGGCCGAAGCCCCCCTGGGCCCCGGGCAGCGGGTGCTGGTGCTGGAGCGGCTGCCGGAGCCCCCCGCCTACGTGCAGATCCGCTCGCCCACCACCCGGGAGAAGATCTGCCTGAAGGCGGTGGTGGAGCGCTGCAAAGCCTACCAGGCGTCCGAGGAGTACCGGCGGCGCTGCCCCGAGCCCCCCGGCACCYCCGAGCCCCCGCGCCACGGCCTCGTCAGGGACCTCCGGCAGAAGTTTCAGACCCTCGACGCCGCCAGCTAGGGCGGGGACGGGCAGAAGGGGTGGCYCGCGGACCTTCAGGAAAAGGAGAACTCCATGGACCCCCAACCCTCATGGGAGAAGGGGGGGCACCCCGTGGCCCCCCAGGCTGTTTGGGAGAAGGAACACTGTGGGGACCTCCAATCTGCCCAGGAAAAGAGGCGCCCCATGGACACCCAGGCCTCTTGGAAGAAGGAGCACCCCGTGGACACCCAGCGTGTCCAGGAGAAGGTGCACCTCGTGGACCCCAACCCACCTGGAAGAAGGGGCACGCCATGGCCCCCCAGCCCACAGGAAAAGAAGCACCCCACGGACTCCCCCAACCCACCCGGCAGAAGGAGCAGCCTCGGGACCCCCAATCTGCCCTGGACCAGGGACACCCCCTTGCCGCCCCCCCGCCCACGGGACCAGGGGCAGCCCAAGAACCTCCCCTGCCAGGGACCAGGAGCCCGCCGTGCCCCACCAGTGCCCAGCACCGCGCCCCGCTGGCTTTCACGTCTTTATTAGAAAAAAAAACCCCAAACTGAACCCAAAGTTCCTCTCTGGTCGCCCACCCTCCCCCGGGGTGTCTCAGCCCGGCCGCGGGGTGCAGGGGGCCCCCCCCCACCCCTTTGTGGGGGGGACACGGGGTGGGGGGTGCCGGAGAGGGGCCCCCATGGGCCGACGCTCTTTGGTTGGAGCCCGCGGTGGGGGGGGGCCGGGGGGGTCCCCCCCTCTGCACCCACACGCTGCGGGGGTGGGGGGGGGGTGGTGGTTTATGGCTTTGGGGGGCACCCGCGCGCCCCCCCCGTGCGGGTGTGGGGGGGTCCATGCACACCTGTGGGGCGCGCTCGCGTGCCGTGCGTGCGGAGCGGGGCCGGGGGCGCGCCGGCATGCGGGGACGCGCGTGTGCGGGCGTGCGCGTGCGGGGACGCGCGCCCCGGGGGGGCACCTGCGGCCGCCTCCGCGCGGGGCCGTGCCGGAAGCGTGTAAATGTATGTATATATATAAATACAAAWATATATATATATATATAYACACACCTGCGCACGCGGGCACGCGCGCTCGCGGCGGGGGGGGCTGGGGGGCTCCCGCCCACGCGTGCCCCCCGCGTGCCCCTCCAGACCCGGCGGCGCCCCGTACAGGCACCGTGCACGCGCGCCCTTACGCACGCGTGGCCCCGCCGGCGTGACGTGGGGTGCGTGTCCCCCCCCCGCCAGCCAGCGGGGTTATTTCTTTTTTGGGAAGAAGCTGAAGCGTTTCTCCTTGTCCTTGCGGGGCACGGGGGCTTCGGGGGGGGCCGGGGGTATGGGCAGGGGGAGGGGGAGGCTCTGCGCCTTCCCGCGGCTGCCCCGGCACTCCGTGATGGCCGCGCTCAGCCCCTGCAGCCAGGCCTGCAGCTCCTCCTGTGGGCGCGGGCTGGGGCTCAGTGGGGGCTCCCCTGGCCCCCCAGCAGCGTCCCGGCCACCCCCAGGGCCCCCTGGGTGATGCCAGCTGCCCCAGGTCCTCCCCAGCCACCCATSTCCCCTTGGGCACTGCCAGCCTCCCCACCGTGTCCTCATGGCACCCCTGGCCATCCCCCGTTCCTCTGGGCACYGCTGGCCACCGCTGACCACGTCCCCCGGCCATCCCTGTGTCCCCTGGGCACTGCTGGCCACCACCACGTCCCCTGGACATCTACAGCCACCCTGTGTCCACTTGGACCTCTCTGGCCACCCCTGCGTCTCCTGTGTCCCCGCCGGCCACTCCCTGTCCCCTTGGGCACTGTTGGCCACCACCAAGTCCCGCTGGACTCCACCAGCCGCCCAGTGTCCCCCCCCGGCCAGCCCTCACCTCATCCTTGCCGTGGAASAGCCACTCGCTGCCGTTGCTGAGCCTGGGGACAGAGCACAGACGCCAGTGCCACGCGCGCCCACCGYGCCGCCCCGCGCGGCGCCGCGGCCTCACCTGAGCTTGAAGACGTGCTTCTTCTTCTTGTAGCCCGCGGGCACCTCGCAGCGGGCGTCCCGCAGCCCCAGGGGCTCCTCGCCCTGGCACGGCAGCCCCAGCGCGCGGCTCTTGGCGTCCTTGAAGAAGGCGAGCTGGCCGCCCCGCAGGACGCAGTACCGCGTGCTCCACGACCTGCGCCAGCACCGCGTCACCCCGGGGGACGCCGCCCCACGGGGACACCGCGCTCGCYGCCGCCGCCGTGCCTACCGGTTGGACGCGCGCTTGGTGGCCGCCTCCAGGTCGTGCTTGCGGCCGAGGTAGCCCTCCAGCTGGACGCTGCTGACGCGGGCGGGCAGCGTGGCCGGCTCCTCCGGCTCCTCCCGCGCTGGCCGTGGGGTCGGTGACACCGGCTCCTCGTCACCCGTCCTCGGCGCCAGCTGTCGCGAGGCAACGGCGCGGTTACGCCGCGGTGTCGCCCACCCGCGGGGTTGTCCCCTCCCGTGGTGACACTGGGCACGCGGGTCGCTGTCACCAGTGGGTCACAGACCTCAGGCTGGTGGCCTGGGGCTGAGTGACCCCCCAGGTCAGGTGCCAGTGACCTCACCAGCTCCGGTACGYGGGAACCGGTGGCTACGGGGAGGACCCCAGTGAGTGGCTGGGTGCCAGTAACCCCACCAGTTCCGATATGTGGGAACTGGTGATTGCCAGGGGGACCGCTCAGCATCCCCATCCCAGATATGATCCCACAGTGAGTGGCTGCAGTGAGTCTAGCCCTGGGATCCTCAGTGCAGTGCCAGTGACCCCACCAGCTCCAGTATGCAGGAATTGGTGGCTCCTGGGAGGACCCCAGTGAGCAGCTGGGACGTGGTCCAGCCCTAGGACCCCCAGATCTCAGTGCCATTAACCCCATCAGCTCCAGTGTGTGGGATCTGGTGGCTACTGGGAAGACCCCAGCAAGCAGCTGGAACCTTCAGCATGGTGCCAGCGGAGCCACAGGCTCCAGTACACGAGAACTGGTGGCTACTGGGAGGACCCCAGTGAGCAGCTGGGACAAAGTCCAGCCCTGGGATCCTCGGGCTCTTGGTGCCAGTGTCTCTCCAGTTTGGGGTGATGAGGTTGGGCCGAGCCAGACGAGCAGTCCTGGGAGCCACCTCAGTGTTACTGCCAGCCCAGCAGACGTGGGGACAGTGGGAGGTCCGGTCAGGGGCTGTGGTGCCCAGTGAAGTGGACACCCATCTAGCTGGGTGCCACAGGAAGGGCTCGGCCAGGGTCCCTGTCCCCAAGGAGCCAGGAGATGCCCATGTCCCCGAGCAGGCAGCAATGATCTTGTCTGGGGTGTTGTTCCCAGGGAGGCGAATGTGATCTTGTCCCCAGAGAGGCAGGAGATGCCCATGTCCCCAGGCAGAGGGAGCTCCTGTCTCCAAACAGGGGAAAGTGTCTGTGTTCCTGAACAGACGGAGAGGAGGACCCTGTCCCCAAGGAGCCAGAAGATTCCCATGTCCCCAGGGAGATGCCCATGTCCCCAAGCAGGCGGAAATGATCTTGTCCCCAGGTAGCTTCTCAAGGATCCTGACCCCAGGCAGGGGAAGTGATCTTGTCCCCAAGGATCCAGAGGATGTCCATGTCCCTGAGCAGGCTGGCAGTAAGCGGAGAGAGCTCCTGTCCCCAAGCAGTTGAAAGTGGCCATGTCCTCAAGCAGACAGAGAGGACTCTGTCCCTGAGTAGCCAGACGCCCATGTCCCTGTGCTGGCAGAAATGATCTCGTCTCCAAGGGGCCAGGAGACACCCATGTCCCCAGGCAGGCAGAAGAGGCAGAAAGGGTTCCTGTCCCCAAGGATCCMGAGGATGCCCGTGTCCCTGAGCAGGCTGGCAGTAAGCAGAGCGGGCTCCTGTCCCCAAGCAGTTGAAAGTGGCCATGCCCCCAAGCAGGCAGAGGGGCACACTGTCCCTGAGCAGCCRGAAGATCCCCATGTCCCTGATCAGGCATAAATGAGCTTGTTCCCACGCAGGCACTCAAGGATCCCGTCCCCGGGCAGGGGAGAGTGCTCTTGTCCCTGAGGAGCCAGGAGATGCCCATGTCCCCAAGCAGGCAGAAGAGGCAGAAGGGGTTCCTGTCCCCAAGCAGGCAGAGCCACAGAGAGCCATCGTGTCCCTGTGCAGGCAGAGCAGGCAGGAGGAGCAGAGAGCTGGCACCGAGCTCAGGGGGGCTGGCAGTGCCCTGTGGGTGACGATGCCTCGCAGGGTGACAGTGCTGCGGRGGGTAACGATGCCCCACAGGGTGCTGATGCCTTGTAGAGTGACAAYGTCCCACAGGGCGATGATGCCCCACAGGGTGACAGTGCCCCATGGGGTGACAATGCCCCATAGGGTGATCATGTCTCTTGGGGTGACGACGCTCCACAGGGCGACAAGGACCCTCAGGGTGAAGATGCCCCGCAGGGTGATGATGTCCTGCACGGTGCCGATGTCCCACGGGCTGCCAATGCCCYGCAGGGTGCCGATGTCCCATACAGCAATGACGTCCCTTGGGGTGACACAGTGGCCCCAGGGCACACACTCCAGCTCTGGCCGCTGCACAGATCCCAGACACACACGTGCACCCATGGGTGCCACCCCCCATGTCACCCCAGGACGCGCGGGAAAGGGACCCGCAGCACCCCTCTGCCCGCCCGGCCTTTTTGGGGTAATTCAGCATTTATTCAACTCAAGGCAAGGACAAGGTGAGGGTTGGGAACGCGGGGAGCTGCCAGCACGATGTGGTCACAGTCAGATGGGGGGTGCCAGGAGCTGTGGAACATGCAGGGACACCTTTCTGGCCATCGGGGAAGGTAAAAGCTAAACTCAAGAACTGACCGGCTCTGGTCCATCCGTGGTGGGCAGCGAAGTGTCCTGTGTGCTCACATCCTTCCTCTTCTCCTCCTCCTCCTCCTCCTCCTCAGACCTGCACAGAGAGGCAGCCAGTCAGCATCCCCATCCCGGATGTGATCCTGCAGGGATCTGGGGCTGGCTGCTGCTCTCCTGTTCCCCCCAAGGGATGAAAGCCCTGTCAGGGTGAGGCTTGACCTTCATCTCTCCCCTTCATCAGCATCAATTTATTGCTTGGAAAAGGCAAATTGCTAAAAAGCCCCTTAATGCTTAAAAACATCCTTAATGGTTTGAGAAGAGGGACGTGGAAACAGTGTCCCTGGTCACATGGAATGGTGGTGGCATCCCTTACCCGGCCTCCAGCTCCCCGTCCAGATCCAGGCAGTAGTCGGGAGCCTCGGAGCGCGTCGTCCCGTCCCGCACCAGCCCCTCACGCAGGGACYGCCCGCCCAGGAGCTCCAGCTGCCAGGGAAGGGGCAAAGGCATTAAGGGACGGTGGGGAGACTGAGGCAGGGCAGGCAGAGACCTCATCCCGAGCCTTCCTCACCGTTGTCAGCTTCCTCAGGGCGGCGATGCGCTCCTCCCAGGTGGCCGAGGACTTCTCGAAGGCCTCGTGCCGCTTGAGCAGCTTCTCCACCGCGTCCACCGTCTGCCCGTAGTCGCTGCTGGCCAGGTAGGGCTCCTGAGCCATGAGCCACGACTCGGCCACCGAGGCGTCGCGGGAGAACTGGCACACCTCCAGCACTGTGGGAGGGATGGGCAGCGCTCAGCCCCCTGCACCGCCCGCCCCACTGCCCCCCGGCACCGCCCTGCTCCTCGCCGGCACCCCCGCGGCACTCACGCAGCCGCAGCCGCTCCCAGCGCTGCTCCCACGTCTCCATCATGGCTTTCCTCTTGTCCACCAGCTCCATCATCTTTGCCTTGATCTGCGAGAGGAAGCTGTCAGGGGGTGGCCCGGGTGGCACCGCCCCCACCGCCCCCCATCCCCGATTCCCTCACCTCTGGTGAGTCCTGGTGCTTGCGCTGCAGCAGCTTCTTGCCCAGCTCGAGGCAGGTGGTGAAGTTCTTGCCCCGAGCATCCACCTCAGCTTTAATTCCCTGGTGGTACTTCATCAGCAGCTCCACCGAGGAGACGTCCCTGGGGACACAGAGGCACCGGTGTTGGCGGTGCCATCGGTTCCGTGTCCCATCCCAGGCGCCCGTGCCGGGCGCATCCATACCTGGGTTTCTCCTGCGTCTCGATCTGCCGGACGGTGCTCTCCATCCAGGACAGCAGGTCCCGCGCCATGCTGAAGAAGCGGTGCTTGTCGGCCGTGTCCACCAGCCGCGCCCGGCGCCCGCTGCACGCCTCCAGCAGCTCCCGCAGCGCTCGGGCCACCTCCTGCTCCTGCTCCTGGATTCCGGCCGCTTTCTCCCCGGCATAGGCGGTCTGCAGGCGCACTGCTGTCTCCCGAAACTGCTGCACCTGCACGGAGAACCATGGAACCGTTTGGGTTGGAAGGGACCTCAAACCTCCCACGGTGGGTAGGGACACCTTCCACCAGACCACGGGGAACGCTGAGTGCCGGCATCCGCGCCAGGCTGGAGCCTCACCTGCGCCTCTAGCAGCTGGAGGTCCCTCTCGAAGGCGCTGTGCATGCGGTGGAAAGCCTCCACCGTGCYGGCGTCCTCGCCCAGGTCCTGGGGCAGCTCCTGGCGCCGGGTGGCGATGAGGGCCAGCAGCTCGGCGCCGTCGTAGAAGTATTTGTGGAGGTCGTGGGAGGCGGCGAGGAGCTGCATGCGGGTGTCGATCAGCTCCAGGAGGTCGGCCCAGCTCTCGTTCAGCCCGTCCTTCCACTCGGCCAGGGTGGCCGCCTCGATGTGCCCCGCGTCGATGAGGTCCTCGATGGTCAGGTTCACCCGGTCCACGCGCTCTTGCCCCACGCTGCCCGTCTCCCGCGCGAACTCCCGAAACTGCTCCCGTAGGAGCTGCGCGAAGGGGAGAGAAGAGTCAAGTCGCCCCCCCCCAAACCACCTGCCGGCACCGGCACCACCACGTCCGCCCCGTCACCCTCACCATGACGTGGTCCAGGTCTTGCCCCATCTCCTGGGAGGAGGCGACCAAATCGCGCTCGGCGATCCACTGCTCCAAGTCTTCCACCTCCCGCTTCAGCTGGAAGAGGCGGGACATGTTCTCCAGGCGCCGGCGGCGCTCCTCGGCCGCCTCCTTCAGCCCCGCGTAGTGCTTGTCCACCTGGCCCTGCAGCCGGATGATCTGCTCCCTGCGCGGCCCCGGCACACAGACACCCAGTTCTCACCCGGGAAAAGATGTCCCCGACCCACCCGTGTTGACAGCCGGGGGGCTTGGGGGGGTGAAGGACCCACTTTGCGCTCCCCACATCCCTCTGCGAGCACCTCCCTGCCCGACCTGAGCAGCTGACGCTGCCAGAGCTCCAGCCAAACCCCCCACCCACGCGGTGCTGAGGGCACGGGGTCGCTCCGAGGGACAGGGGACACACGGCGGTGGCACCTACCCCTCGGGGTGGCCGGCAGAGAGCAGCTGCTGCGCCCTCCCCGCCAGCTCCTTGATGGTTTGCCCGTAGTCCTCGATGGCGCGCAGCTGCTGGCCGTGTCTCTTCAGCATCACCAAGCCGCTCTCCTCGTCCTGTGGCACGGAAAACAACTGTGCCATCAGCGCCCCGCATGGCCAGGGGACAGGGACCAGGGTCCAGACCCAGTGTCTACCCTACGGGAATGTCCTGGCTCCATCTGATGCCATGGGGAGCAATAGCGAGCTCAGTGGGGCATGGCATGGAAGGGGATGGATGGTGGGTAACGGCACGAGAGTGGCACATAAGAGCAGGACACGCCACATGGATGATGTCCAACAGCACGGCGYGGCACTGCCTGGCTCAACATTGGGCATCCCGGCAAGGCACGGCACAGACCCCTCAAGACAGGGAGCACCGCATGGAACCGCTCCTCACCTTTGGCTTCTCCTCAGGTCCCATGAAGAGCTCCTGATCGCTGACCCAGGCCTCGGCCTCGCTGGCATCCAGGTAGTACTGCTGGGCCTCTCCGGCCTCRTGCAGGCGCCGGTGCCGGGCGGCCGCCTCCTCCTGCAGCGTCTCCCACAGCACCCGCAGCTCCCGCGCCCGTGCCGCCAGCTCCGGGCCCGGCTCCTCGCCGCTCCCCGCCGCCTCCCCCCGGCTCAGCACCTCGCCCAGCCGGGGGGCATGGCCCGCCAGCTCCTTCTGCAGTGTCTGCCGGCAGGCGGGAGGTCACGGTGAGGGTCACCCACGGGATGGATCCCGAGGGAACACCCGGGGTGGTGGGTGTTGCTGCAGTACCCAGGCTCACCTCGTTCCTCTTGGTCAGGCGCTGCACGCTTGGCAGGTCGGTGCCATGATCTGTCGACCTCGCCAGGGAAAGCCGCTCCTGCACCCACAGCTGCGGGAAGGAACACCCACTGAGCCCCCTGCAGCACCCAGGGGTGTCCCCAGGCTGCCGTCCCCCACCACGGCGAGGACACTCACCGTCTCATCCTCCAGATCCCGCCCCAGCTGGTACATGGCCTTAGCAGTCTCCAGCTCCTTCCTCTTCCTCTCCAGTGGCTCCAGCAGCTCAAGGACTCGCTGCCGGAGCATCTGCTCCTGCCCAGTGGCATCTGGCACTTCCCCAGCACCAGGGGTGCCCTGCCACCCCAGCTCCTCCAGCTCCTTCATCCACGTTCTCACTTGCTCTTCCAGTCTCTGGCGGGACAACACCATGTGAGTCAGGGATCAGAGAGGAGCCGGAGAACCCCAGACCCGTTTGGGAACAAACCCCATCACCTCGGACCTCCCGCCCCTTCCCAAGGGACCCAGCGGAGGTGCCAGCACCCACCGTCAACCTCTTCAGCAGCAGGTTGGTGGCGGTGAGGTCCTTGACCTTCTCGGCGTGGCGCAGCTCGTCCTGCGCCCGCCCCAGCCAGCTCTCCAGCTCGCCGTAGCTGCGGGCGTACAGCGCCGAGCGCTCGGCCTCGAACAGCTGCCGGCCCCTGTCCTCGGCGGCGCCGCGCAGCCCGGCCCAGCGCCGGCGCAGCTCCTCCAGCCGCCGCGTCACCACCGCGCTGTACTGCGGCTTGCGCGCGGCCAGCTCCGTCCCCTCCTGCGGCGACACAGAGAACCGGGTGGTCACTGCGGCACGGGGGCGGCCCACCTGTGCAGCGGGCTGGGAGCCTTCCAGAGTCGTGGAGACATTAAGGCTGGAAGGGATCTCTCAGGCCATCAAGTCCAACTGTTCCCYCAGCACTGCCAAGGCCACCACTGACCCGTGTCCCCAAGCGCCACATCCACACGGCTTTTAAATCCCTCCAGGAATGGTGAGTCCACCCCTGCCGTGGGCAGCCTGTGCCAGAGCTGCACAACACTTTCCCCGCAGATATTTTCCCTGATATCCAGCCAAAACCTCCCCTAGTGCAACTTGAGGCTGTTTACTCTCATGCTGTCCCTCGCTCCCTGGGAGCAGAGCCCGAGCCCCACCTGGCTGCGCCCTCCYGTCCACGAGAGCGAGAAGGTCCCCCACGAGCCTCCTTTTCTCTAGGCTGAGCCCCCCAGCTCCCTCAGCCATTCCTCATGCTCCAGACTCTTCCCCAACTCTGCTGCCCCTCTCCGATCATGGTGCCGGCACCTACCGCCTCAATCTTCTCCAGCCAGCTCTGGTTGGGTGCCAGCTCAGCCATGAACGCCTGGTGCTTCTGCCACCTGCTGTGGAGACCCCGGGCTTCTCCATAGGAGACATCCTGAGCCATCAGCATCTTCTCATCCACCCAGGCGTCAAACTGCAGGGAAGGGGTGTCAGTGCTCAGCCGGTGGGGACCCCCCGGGAGTGCCACCGGCCGTGCTGCGTTCCTACCTCCCGGCAGCTCTGCAGGAAGGTCTGCAGGTCGTGGTTGTCCTGCAGCAAACCCGCCGCCTCCTCCACCTTGGCCATGACGGCTCCGTGCCTGGCAGGGGACCGTGGATGGGCAGCGTCAGCCCCGCTGCCCACCCGCTGCCCACCCACCCGCCGGCCCTGTGCCGGACTCACCGCTCCTGGAGAGCCCGGCACTTCTCCGAGATCTTCTCGGCAAAGATGTTCTCCTCGGCCACCAGCTTGGTGCCACCAGCCACCGCCTCCGGGACCTTCTCGGCGTTGCTCTCTACGCCGGCACGGAAGTTCTGGAAGCGGTGCAGGGCGGCRGCCGAGCCCTCCAGCGTGGGGGGCAGCTCCAGGTGGGACAGCGTGTACTCCTGAGGGGCATGGCAAGGGGTCAGCGCACGGTCGCCCCTTTTCGGGTGCCCGTGAGCCCAGAAACCCAAAGGACATCGCTGGGGCACCCACCTGGTTGGTGAGGAGGATCTCCGCCTGCTTGGCATCACGAAGGAACTCCTGGAAGTCGCGGCACTGGGCGAGGAAGCGCTTCCGAGCCTCTGCCATCTTGCCCAGGGCAGCCCAGCCGTCCCTCACGCCGCCCAGGCGCTGCCGCAGCCCCTCGTACTCGGGGTCCGTCTGCCCCCCCAGCACGCGCTCCCCGGCCTCCGCCAAGGCGGCGAAGGCGCCCGCGTGCTCCTCGGCGTCGCGCCGGGCCGCCTCGTGCCGCTGCAGCATCTCCTCCGCCTCCCCCAGCGACGCCGGCACCTCGTCGACGGCCGCCACGGCTTTCTGAGCGCCGAAGAGCCACGCCTGGAAGTCGTCCAGGTCCTGCAGGAAGCTCCGGAGCTGCCCGGCTTCCCCCAGGGACGCTGCCCGCTCCCCCAGAGCCGCCTGCAGCTCGTCCCAGGCGGACGTGGCCGCCGCCAGCTTCTGAGCCACCTCCGGGGCCACTTCAGGCTTCTCCTCGGCCAGGCGCTCGGCTTGGGAGCGCAGGGCGGCCAGGCGGTCCTGGGCCACCACCAGCTCCCGCTCGATGCCGTAGAGCTTGCGCTGGGTGGCCAGGACGCCGGCCAGGTCGCGGCCCAGCTCGGCGGTGGCCTCCACCGCCCGGGCTTTGCTCCGCAGCCATTGGTGGGTCTCCTCGGACTCCAGGTTGTAGTTGAGGAGGCGCAGCGCCGAGCCCACCGCCCGCCGGCGCTCGGCCACCAGCTCCCGGAACCGGCGCCACCTGCGGGACAGAGGCGGGGGATGGCGGGGAACGCACGGTCGCCGCGCCACCCGCCCGCCCYGCGTCATCCGCCACCCTACCTCTCGTTGAGCTGCTCCCGGCACTGCCGGACCTGGGGGCTCCGGGGGTGCCCGCTGGCCAGGAGCCCGTCGGCTGCCTGGTTGACTGCGGCGATCTGGGAAGCCACGGTGGCCATGTCTTGCTCCAGCCCGTCCAACCTGCGGGAACGTCCAGGCTTGGAACGGGCGGCAACTCGGGACAGGGCACGGCGGCACGGCCGCCGCGGGGGCTCCTTCCTACCTGCGCTGCGTCACGTCCAGGTCGTCCAGCGCCTGCGGCACCTCCAGCTGCCCCAGCCAGGTCTCCTTGGAGCCCATCCAGACGTGGCACGCGTCGCTCTCCCCGAAAACGGTGTAGAGGTCCAGGGCGTCCTGCAGCTGGCGGCCGCGGCGCTCGGCCAGCGCGGCCGCCTCGGCGTGCAGCTCCCGCAGGGCCGCCAGCCGGCTCTGCGCCTCGGGCCGGCCGCGCAGCTCCGGCGGGAAGCCCTCGGCTTGCTGCGCCAGCCTGTCCAGCTGCTCCCGGGCGGCCGCCAGCTCGTCCAGCAGCTCCTGGTGCTGCCGCAGCAGGACGAGGGTGCGGGATTCATCCTGGCCCAGCTCCTCGGCGGCCGCCCGCCGGCGGGCATCCTGCAGCCCCTCCGCCAGCTCCTCCACCTCTGCCTCGAACTGGAAGAAGTCCTCGGTTTCCCGCAAGCCGCGCCGTCGGAACGCCGCCAGCTCCTCCAGCTGCGCCCACAGCGCCCGCACGGCCGCCCCCCGCTCCCGCAGCCGCTCGGCCGCCCGGCCCGCCGCCGCCAGCCCCTCGCCCGCAGCCAGCGCCTGCTCCAGCCGCCCGCCGCGGCTCCGCAGCTCGGCCTCGAAGGCGGCGTGCCGGCGCTGGAGCAGCAGCACTCCCGGCAGGTCCTTCCCGAAGTCCAGGGAGGAGTAGAGCTGCTCCTGCTCCTTGATCCAGCTCTCCGCCTCGTCCAGCTCCCACAGGCAGGTCCAGAGGGAGCGGGACTGCTCCAGCAAGGCTCTCCTCCGCGCTGCCAGCACCTGCAGCTCCCGCCGGCACATCTCCAGGTGGCTCACGCGGTCGTGGATGACTTTGGGGTCGCAAGGACGGTAGCCTGGGTAGGGAGCAGGGCGGGTGCTTGTCAGCACAGTGTCCTGCTCTCCCCTGGCCGCGCCGGGGATGCCGGGGTGTCCCGGCACACCTACCCTCGGCATCCGCGAAGCGGAGGGCGGCGGCGCTGATGGCCCGGCTCTTCTCTGCCTGCACGGCCATGTCAGCCTCCAGCAGGCGGTGGGTCTGCAGCAGCTCCTCCGCTTCCAGGAGGTGCTTCCCAGATTCGGGAGATGCCAGCTTCACCTGCAGGAGRCCCTCAGCCATTACGCACTGACACCCAAAACTCAGCACCAGCACCCCAACGTCTCATCTCCCTCCCCAGGGGGCTCCCACCAACACCCGGTGGGATAAGGACGCCTCACCCATGCTCACGACTCCCGATGCTCAAAGCTCACCTTGACCTCATCCATCCAGTCGATGCAGTGGAGCATCTCCTGGAAGAGGTGCTGCAGRGTGAGGTTCATCTCCAGGCGCTGGCGCCGGGCAGCCAGCAGCTCCAGGAGCTGCTCCCAGAGCCGCAGGATGTTGTCCTTGCGCCCTTTGATGCGCTGGATGTCGTGGTAGCCCTCCAGCTCCAGCTCCTTGGCCACCGCCTCGATGGCCTGCACCCGCTCCCTGTAGGCAGCCGTGTCCGTCTCGATGGCCTCGTGCTTCTTCTTGGCCGCCTCCACTGCTGCCAGGTCCTGCCCGAAGTTATCCTGCCCCGGCCCAGAGCCCGCAGTGAGGCTCTGGTGGGGCTCCCCAATGAGGGGGGGAGGGTCCCCAGGTCGGGGGGTCCCCGTCCTCACCTGGGCCACCAGGCGCTGGTTCTCGCTCAGCCAGGCCTCCCGCATGGCCGCTTTGCGGTCGAAGCGCCGCGCCAGCTGCTCCAGCTTCTCCTGACGGATCAGCTCGTTGCGCAGCGCCAGCTCCCGCTCATGCTCCGCTTTCTCCAGGTGCTCCCAGGCCTGGGGGGAGGCAGCACCGGACGGGTGGCGCTCGTGTCCCGCATCCCCCCCCACCTACCCATGTCTCGTTCTGCTGGTGACCCCCAGCGTGACCCCCAGGTGGAGGAACACAGCCTGTCCTGGGATGGATCAGTCCTGCCCCAGGATGGATTCAGCGTGTCCTGGGGTGGACCTGAAGTGCCTCGGGAGATGGACTCAACCTGCCCCAGGGCCCATCCCAGCCTGCCCAAGGACCTGAACTGCTCTGGGATGTACCCAATCTGCCTCAGGAAAGGAATTCAACTTCCCCCAGGAGAAGGACCTGCCTTGACCCCAGGGGACAGCCCCCAGCTACCGCAGCCGACGGAGCCCGTACCCGGTTGATGTCGGAGACCAGGCGCCCCTCGTGCGGGGTGTAGACGCGCTGGTTGTTGGCCCTCATCCGCGACTGGATGGTGAAGAGCAGCACCTCCAGGTTGCCCTTCTCCTGAAACCTGCCCGGGAGAGAGCTCAGCGTTGGGCAYCCTTGGGTGCCTCGCGCCACCGGGCGGGCACGGGGAGCGGGGGGCTCTTACTTGGGGGGCTTCTCCACGGTGCGGTAGGTGCTGAAGGCTTGCAGCTGGTGCTGCACCCCGGCCAGCGAGTTGGCGAAGCTGCGGCTGTTGAGGGAGGCGATGGTCTGCTCGATCCAGGTGAGCAGGTCGGACGCCAGCCCCCCGTAGCCCTCGATCATCCGCTCCGTCTCCTTGGCGTGCTCGATGACCTGCGGCGGGACCGGGGCTGAGTGCGGGGGGCCGGCACCCCAAGAGAACCCCCCCGAGCACCTCAGCGCTGTACCCTACCTTGCCCAGGCGCCTTCCCTCCACCTCCAGCACCTTCATCTTGGAGAAGTAGTGGTAGAAGGCCACCACATAGGTGATGATGGACTTCTCGTCGGGGTTCTCCGTGAACACATCTGCCCRGCGCGAGCGAGAGGCGTCACTCCCGACCCAACCTCCACCCACCCCACAGGCCACCACGGCCTCGTGAGGTCCCCCCTGTGCCCACCCAGGCCCTCCTTCCGTGGGTTGGGAACCTCTCTGTGCGCCACCGAGCCTGGGAATGTGCCGGGGGAAACTGAGGCAGGAGGGCTGGCAGAAGCGCCTCACCTTCAGGGTCGAGGAGCGGGGTGATGCCCAGGTGCCGCTCTGCCACGCTGAATGCGTGCTCCAGGTTGTGCCGGGCATTRGATTTGGTCAGGTTTTGGAAGTCAACCAGCTCAGGCCTGAGGACAGAGGGCGTGGCACAGCGGTGACACACCTGTGGGACATTCCTGGGTGCCACTGCCACCCCAGTGCCCGCTGTCGTGCTGCCTACCTGTGCTTGTGGATGAGGGCGTTGAAGGCCAGCCCGTCCTTCCAGCTCGAGGTGAAGTTGGTGACGTTCACGTGGGGGTACCTGCGATGGGGACAGGGTGTCACTGTCACCCTCCAGACACTCCTGGACCCTCAGGCAGTGGCATGGGGGTCCCACCACCTACCCTGCCGTCTTCATCTGGCACCAGAGCAGCAGCGCGTCCCTGGCAGAGCGCGTCTCCCGGCCCTCCTGCGTCTCCACKATGATGTCCTGGATCTGGGGGCAGAAGGACATCCTGGGGTTTGAACAGCAGCTCCATGGAGGATGGCTCACGCTTGGGAATGAGGTTTGGTGCTGAGGGATGCCCCAAACCACCTGTCCTCACCTGGAAGCGGAGGATGATGGTCCAGATGAGGCCAAGGACGAGGCGGTGGTTGCCGTCCACGATGTCATGGGACCCCATGTTCTCCAGGTGCACCCGCTGCTCCTTCAGGAACTGCAGCGCCTTGTCCACGTTCTCCAGGCAGTGGATCCGCATCCGGCCCTTGGTGGGCTTGGGCTGGGGCACGACAGCGTTCAGCACCCTCCCCTCCACACCTKGGTACCCCAAGCCCCGCCCGGGGACACCCCATGCCCGTGCTGCCACCCCAGCCCTTGGCCACTGCCAAGGTCAGCGCCTTGGTGGAGCGGCTGAGATGGCGTGGCAGGGCATGGCAGGGCAYGGCACRGGCCCCAGGGTCTCCAGCTGCATGGGATTCCTACCAGAAGCTCTCCTGACAGCACTTCCAGCAGCTTGATGAGCACCCGCCCGTCCCGGAGGTCCATGTAGAGGTCCGAGATGCGGCAGGTGACACGAGCCAGGTGCGAGTTCACCCACTTGGTGAAGGTTTTCTTCTGCACGGCCTCCCGCTCGTCTGCAAGGACAGCGGGCGCGGGGTCACCGGCAGCGGGGACAACCCGGTGGGGAGCGCGGGGACCCGCCACCCACCTGCCAGGGCTTTGATGCGGGAGCGCTCGAAGAGCCGCGCGGAGCTGTTGTCGTTGTCCAGCTCATCGTCGGACGCGTCCCAGCGGACGTTGATGCGGCTGTACTGCTGCTGCAGCTCCAGCTGCTCGTAGTCGTTGGCCGAGGTCATGGTCCCGGTGTCCCCCGGCCCGGTGGCCGTCGGCTACCAGCGAGAGGCCCCTGGGGGACGGCGGGACCGTGAGCATCGGCGCGGCCGCGGCAGCTCGCCGGYCCTGCGGCACGTGGGGATTTGCGGCTCAGAGCCGCGGGATAAGCTGCTCAGAGGGATTTAGCCTCACCCCGCCCAGGTGTTGGGGGGGCACCTGGCAGCTGCCCGCTCCAGGACCCCCGTGCCGAGCCGTGCCCATGGCTATTTACGGTGCTGTGTCCCCACCCGGGTCCCTCTGCCCAGCTAAAACCCCAGCCCAGGTCCCCAGGGGTGTCCCCCCAACCCTTGGGTGCCCCCAGGGAAGGGTTTGCTACTCACCCCCACCCYGACCCCTGCACCGCACAGGGGTTTCGCCGGCACCGGTGGCAGAAAGTGGGTGACAGCTGCTGGCGGGAGGGGCCACCCACCCCCGGGGACATTTGAGACACAGATAGGACATGGCTGGTATCTAAAAATGCCTCTGAGCAACTGCCGGTGGCTGCTGGGGCCCCCGAGGGGTGCGAGGAGATGGGCTGGGGCTCCCCGCAGCCAGCAGCACGTCCAGGACCGCCCCAGCCACCCGGAGCTGCACAGAGCCCCCAGCTGGGAGTGCTGGGGGGAACCCGGGTACCCCAAATCCCTGGTGTCCCCTTGAGCTGTGACAGCCCGTGGGCCCCCAGGTCCCCCTGGGACCCCCCGGGCACGCCCCGGGTCCCCCGTGGCAGCGTTATCGRGGCGGCCGGGCAGTGCCACACCCCGGCTCTCCACCCTAATCGGGGCAGCGCAGGCAAGGCCTTGGCTCGGGGCTGGCAGCACCGGGAGCGTGCAAGGACGTGGAGGAGGGTGCAGGAGCGTGGACGGGGCAGCAAAGACACGCAGGAGCACGCCAGGGTGTGCAGGGGTGAGGAAGGGCGTGCAGAAGTGTGACAGAGCGGGTACCTGTGAGCCAGGACGCGCAGGCACGTGCCACAGCGTGCACAGGTGAACGAGGACACACGGACGTGTGACAGAGCGTGCACGTGCGAGCAAGGACGGGCAGAAGTGTGCCAGAGTGTGTATGCCTGACCGAGGACACACAGGAACATGCCAGGGTGTGCACACATGACCAAGGACATGCAGGACCATGCCGGGGTGTGCACACATGACCAAGGACATGCAGGACCATGCCAGGGTGTTCCAGAGCATGCACATATGACCAAGGACATGCAGGACCATGCCAGAGTGTGCATGGGACACACACAGAGGGCACACGAGTGTGTGCAAGGCTGTGCAGGAGGGTGCTGGAGCAGGGCCTGCAACCCCCTGGGCCGTGGCTCCGTGCCTCTGCTGAAGCACCTGGCTTGCCCTGGCAGGGAAGCCCTATGGGAGCCCAAATCGGGGGATTTTCCCCCAAAAACTTCAGGGACTGCCAGCGGGATGGGTGTGCTAAGTTGTGTCGGATCTCTGCAGGACACCTCAGTTCTGACAGTGTCCTCAACAACACAGCAGCAGGGCCATGGCTGCGAGCATCCAAGGAGGAGAAAGAGGAGGAGGAGGAGGAGGAGGAGGAGGAGGAGGTGATGACGCCGAAGGGAGCCACAGCAGGCCCATGGGAGCATTCCGAGCGCGGGCGCTCACCCACCCTTTAAATCTCCCTCCACCGCACCGGCGCCTTCCGAGCATCCCTCCCTGGCACAGCCACGCCGCCACCAGCACCCGCCACCCGGGAATTGTCATTCCTCCCGCTCAGCGTGCGGAAAGCTGGGAATGCCAGCGTGCCGGCCTCGCCGCCAGCATCCTGCGKCCGCGGCCCGGGCAGCGTCGCCTTCCCCGGCCAGCGGCTCGACACGGTGAATCAGCACTTCCCGGTGAGGGGCTGGCACCGTGCCACCGCCACGGTCCCCCCGYCGGGCACAGGGGAGGTCCCCCCGCGCCCCAAGGGCGGCCGGGGCAGTGCTTGGCACCGGGCACCCACGGTGCCCTCAAACCCATTCCCTGGCTCATCCCTTGCCGCCACAGCGTGCTGCCGGAAAGCCCATTCCTGGTGCACAGAAACTCGTCAGGATCCCCCAAAACACCCCAAAATTCTGCTCCATCACTGCCAGCCACAGCCCGGCGTGTCCCCGTTGCTTCGCTTCACCGAAACACTTGGATTGGGCATCTCCCCCGTGTCCGCGAGCAGCCACGCTCCGGTTGGGAAGGGGCAGGAGCCGGGGGGCATCCCCCCGGGCCCCCAACAGCCTCCTGCCTGCCAGGCGCAGGGCCAGGGCCGGGAGCAGATGGTCGCTCTCGGCACGGCCGCGCGGCACAGCACGGGGCGCTTGGGCAGGGAAAGGCACGGCACGGCTCCTCCGGCTGCGATGCCCCGCTCCGGCCAGGGCTCCCCGGCCACGCTCCCACCCGCCAGGAGAATTCGGGCTTCCCCAGGGCCACATGCCGGCCGTGCCAGGACTGTCCCGTGTCACCCAAGCCGGTGACACGCACACGTGCTGACACTCCACAGACGTTTTTGGCTATAAATAGGCCTCCCCTGCACACGGCGCCAGCCGAGCCCCGCTCCCTTCTTAGGAGCTGGCCCCCCCCTGCACCCCAAAATCACCAGCCTGTGCCCCAAAACCACACGATGGCCATGAAATACTCTGTGGGGGGCCGTGCTGGCACCCAGCGAGGTTTTCTGAGTCTCCTGTGCTTGTCACTGTCTTCCAGGGCACCCCAATCCCCTGGTTATTTAGCTGGAGATTTATAACGGGAAAAGCTGGGAAATCAGGCCTGGGGGACCCCCAGGCTACTGGGGTGAGGGTAAGAATTCCCCCAGCCCAACACCCACCCGTAAGCATCCTCCTGGCACCGGGACGAGGGGGGCCAAGAGCACAGCACCCCAAAAACCCCCTCCCGGTAACTCCAGTTTGCCCAGTTGCTAAAAACTGGGAAATGAAGTGGATTCGGCGACATCTCCTACCAAGACTCTCCGGACTGTGCTTGCCCACCACATCCCAACAGCGCTGGGAGCACCCAGGACTGGTGTGCGGAACCCTCCAGGGGTTCCTGGCACCCCAGGAAAAGTGTCCCCAGGGTGTCCCCACGCTGTGCCCGGGGTGTCCCCAGGGTGCCCCTAGAAAGTCACCGCCACTCGCCCGCCCTGTCCTTCCCTAGAGCAGCCCCGAGGGACGCGGGGTGACAGCAGACCCCCCGCCACAGGGCGAAAAGGGGGTTCAGGCTCCCCGCGGGGCTCCTCACCCCCCCCACCAAACTTTCCTCCGTGCTCACCGCCCCCCCGGTACCGCGCCCGGTGTTCGGTGCCGCACCCCCCCACCCGGTATCCCCGGGGAGGGCAGAGCCTGCCTGTGCCCCCCCCCCCCGCGTGTCCCGGGGGAGCGGCGCCTCCCGCCGTCCCCCGGTCCCCCCCGTGTCCCCCGGAGCGGCGCATCCCGGTGCCGCGGGGTCTCACCTGGGCGGGGCGGCGGGCGGGCGAGCGGCGGCGGCGGCGGCGGCGGCGGGGCCGGTGCGGGAGCGGGGCGGGGAGAGCGGAGCCGCCGGGCACAGAGATATAAATAACATTATAGCCTGGGCGCGCAGGCACATTCCTGCCCGGAGCCGCGGCGTTGGCCGGCCCCAATAGCCCCCCTCCTCCCCGCCGAGCCGACCGRGCGGGCGGGGACGGGAATGGGCGCAGGGACGGGGACGGGGACGGGCCGCCCGCCCCGCAATGCAGCACAGCGGCGCCCCCCGGCCGCCAGCGCCACCGGCACCGGCAGCAGCACCAGCAGCACCGACACCGGCAGCACCGGCAGCGGCACCGGCAGCAGCACCGGCAGTACCGGCGGCACCGGCACCTGCAGGGTGCGGAGCGGCGCAGCGCCCCGCCGACACTGGCGGGGGTCCCCGGCCAGCCCCCCGGCCGGCCCCCCGGCCAGCCCTCTGACCAGCCCACGTGTCCCCCACTAGCCTTGGATGCCCCCCAGCTAGTCCTGGGTGTACCCCATTAGCCCTGGCTGCCCCCCAGCTAGTCACAGGCACCCCACAGCTAGCCCCAGGTGTCCTCCACTAGCCCTGTGAGTTCCCTAACTAGTCCCAGGCACTTCACAGTTAGACCTCAGTGTCCTCCAGCTTGTTCCAGGCATCCCCCAATTAGCCCTGAGTGACCCCCAGCTTGTTCCAGGCATCCCCCAATTAGCCCTGAGTGACCCCCACCAGCCCTGGATGTCCCCCAACTAGTCAGTGGTGTCTTCCACCTAACCCAGGCAGCCCCCAGTTAGTCCTGGATGACCCCCAGCTAGCCCAGGCAGCCCTACAATCAGCCCTGGGTGTCCCCCACTAGCCCTAGATGCCCTCCAGCTAGTAGTCACAGGTATCCTGCAGCTGGCCCTGTGTGTTCCGCACTAGGCCAGGGTGTCCCACAGCCAGTTACCAACACCCCACAGCTGGCCCTGGATGCCCCCCAGCTAGTCCTGGGTGTTCCCCACTAGCCCCGGATGACCCCCCCAGCTACCTCCCAGTGTCTCCCACTAGCCCTGGATGTCCCCCAGCTAATCCCAGGCAGCTCCCAGCTAGGCCCGGGTGCCCCTCGCTACGCCTGGGTGCTCCCCAGTTCACTCCAGGTGTCTCCCACTAGCCCCGGGTTGCCCCCAGGTAACTCCAGGTGTCCCCCGCTAGCTCTGAGTGCTCCCCAGGTGACCCTACCCCAGCCCTGGGTGCTCGCCAGGTCTCTCCAGGTGTCCCCCGCTAGCCCCGGCGGCCCGACTAGCCCGGGCCCCTCAACTAGCCCCGCTCGCCCCGAGCAGCCCACACGGGCCCTTAGGCCCCGCCCATTGGCGGCCAGCCCCGCCCACACCCTCCCGCCCCGCCCCGCCCCCAAGCCCCGCCTGCGCAGCTCTCGCGACAGCTGCGGGTGACGGCGGCGCGAGATGTGCGGCGGCTGTGTGGGCACCGAGTACCCGGAGCGGGTGAGGGGGGGCACGGGGGGCCCCGGCCCCGGCCCCGGCCCCGGCCCCGGCCCCGGCCCCGGCCCCGGCCCCGGTCCCAGCCTGTGCTCCCGCCCTAGGGCACCACTTGCCTGGAGGGCGGATCTTTCCTCCTGAACTTCGTGGGGTGCGCGCAGTGCGGCCGCCGGGACTTCGTGCTGGTCGGCAACCGGGCCGCGGGCCTGCACGGCGGGGAGGAGATCGTCACCTATGACCGTACGGTGGGGGGCACCGGCGGGGGTGAGGGCCCGGGGGGGCGTGAGGATGAGGAGCCTTTGGGGTCTGGGGCTTGGGATTCTTGAGAGTTGGCGGGCCTGAGGGGACCTTTGGTGTCTGGGGCTCTTGAGGGCTGAGAGGGACATTTGGGGCCTGGGGCTCAGGGATCGCTGAAGGTTAGGGGGGGATCTTGAGGGCTGGGAGGGGTCAGGAGTCCCGGGGTATTGAGTGTTGGGGGAGGCCGTGGGTCTTGAGGGTCTCGAGGCATGCTGAGGGCTCTGGGGGACCTTCGGAGTCTGGAGCTTGGGGATGTTGAGGGTTAGGGAAGGCTGGGGGGGACCTTTGGAATCTGGGGGTCTTGAAGACTGGGGGGCACAGGTTGGGGCCTGGGGGTGACATTTGGGTTCTGGGGGTCTTGAGGGCTGGGAGGGACTCCTGGCGCCTGGGTGCTCTCGAGGGCTGGGGTGTGATGAGGAGGGCCCAGAGGTCAGAGCAGGGGGAGGTGTTTAATTTGAGTAGAGAAAATTTGGGGGCCCGATATTGGGGGGATCCCTGAAGGTGGGAATGGTGGATGCCCAGGGAGGGAGTCTCAGGTTTTGGGGTGGTATCAGGGAGCCGAGGAGCATTAAGGGGGGTGAAGTGCTGAGGGCTGTTTTGGGGGTTTGATGCTTTGGTGACTGGGCCGTCTATGCCCTGGGGGTGAGGGCAGGCACAGAGGGTCAGGGCTTGTCCCAAGGGATTGGGAGTGAGGAGATACCCCGGGGACAGTGTCCATGTCCCCTCACCGCACTGTCTCCTGTCCCCACAGACCTGTGCAAGAACTGCCACCACCTGATCGCACGCCACGAGTACACCTTCAGCGTGGTGGACGACTACCAGGTTTGCCCCTTGTCCCCCAAAAGCCCTTCCTGGCTCCTCTGCCTCCAGAATTCCAGACCCACCCTTCCACAGGCTGATTGCCACTTTCCGTGGGACAGAGCCTCGAAGGATTCAGAGTCGCATCCCTGTGCTCAGGGCTACCTGGAGTCCTCCCAGCACTTGTCTGTGCCTGGTGGGGGGAGCCCAGCTCACCTGGCATGGGAATGTGGGTGATGGGAGGGGCCTGTGACCCCCATTCCTCATTCCTGGCACATCTCCTATGCAGCAAACAGCTGGAAAAAGGGCTCAGGGGAGCCAGTGGGGCTGGAAATGAGATCCCCCAGCTCTGATTGCAATTGGGGATCAGGTACCGGATCCGGCTCAGGTTTCTCTGTGCGGAGCAGGGCCATGGCAGCCCCCCTTTTTCCAGCCCCCCCCCTTTTCCTTCCCCCAGGAATACACCATGCTGTGCCTGCTCTGCGGCCGTGCTGAGGATTCCGTCAGCATCCTGCCTGACGACCCTCGCCAGATGACCCCGCTGTTCTGATCCCCATGTGTAGCCCAAGATGAGCTTCCAGGAGCTCTGGGAGATCCCTGGGTCCCTGGCACTGCTATCCCTGGGGACCACACAGTCCCTTACGTGATTCACTCCTCCAAACTTCCAGCCTGGATGCGGCGAACGTCTGATGCCGGATGCTGCCGTGTTTCCAGAGCCTTTTGGCTCTGACCCCAGCTGCAGGGATGGGATACAGTGCCATGGCCCGAGCCCCCCGCGTGCTGAAGACATAAAAGGGTCCACAAAACAGGATCCAGAGGGATTCCCACCCCGTCCCGCCTCAAGAGCCCTCGTGTGGGGGGGCAATAAATGTGACTTGGGACAGCTCGGTGGCACAGACGGGAGTGTTTTGGGGGTGGGCTTCACCCCCTGGAGCAGGTGAAGGGTGCTGGGGGCTGGTGCAGGGATCAAGGGGACTTCCCCCATCCCAGAAGCCTGTGGAATTCCTCCTTGGCCCTTCCCAGCATTGCAGAGCCCACTGCTCTCTCCCAGTGCTCTGCTAAACCCTGCAGAGAAATGGCTTGGATCATTTTCCCTTCCCAAGGAGCTGGTTTGGGGTCACTTTCCCCTGCCCCGGGGTGTGTAACCCGGCCCAGGCCTGCTGGGAATTCTATATTCCTGAGGCGGGAAGGAGCTGGGTGTGGGAAATCACTGCCCTGCGGTGGGTGAGGTGCTGCTCTTGGCGTCCGGCCCCAGCAACACGCGTGGGGAACTGGGTGCAGCTGGCCTGGCACCCACCTATCCTTGAGCCACCATTTCCTGGGTCTGGCACCTCAGGGCTGCTTCCTCCTTCCTGCTCCCCCCGACAGCCCCCGAAAACCACACGGGTATGGGTGTGTTTCCAAAAACCTCATGGATCCATGTACTCTTCCGAAAACCATACGGATCTGGGCACACTCCCTCCGGCTCGTTTATTGCGACCAGCCCGCACCGCCCCGGCAGCTCCAACCCTCTGCCCCCATCGAGCCCCCTCCCCGTGGAAGTTTTGGAGGGGGCTGTCACCCTGCGGAGAGCTGGGGCCATCCCGGGGTGACGCCAGAGCCGGGATCACGCCGGAGCCAGGATGACGCCGGAGCCGGGATTACTTGGCCAGCTTGAGGAGACGCTGGATGTCAGGCTCCAGCTGGGCTGTGGGCACACGGGGGCTGTAACGCCGGAACGGTTCCCCCTCGGGCCCCACCAGGAACTTCTCAAAATTCCAGGAGATGTCGGAGCGCCGCACGGGGCTCCAGGTGACAAAGCGGGGCTCGGCCATCAGGTGTGCGGCCTCGTCGGCCGGCGCAGGCAGGTGAGCCTTGAGGTAGGCGAACACGGGGTGGGTGTCGCTCCCGTTCACCTGGCACTTCTGGAACAGGGTGAAGTTGGGCTCAAAGCCGCCCCCGGGCCGCACGTGCTTCAGGGTGTTGAGGATCTCCTCGTTGGTGCCGTTCTCCTGCGGCGGGGAGGGAGAAATCCAGAGCCCTGCGTGTCCCAGCTCCTCACCGCCCACCTGGTAGCCCCCAGGACTTACCTGGTACCCAAACTGGTTGCAGGGGAAGCCCAGCACGACCAGCCGCCGGGGGTAGCGGGCTTGGAGCTGGTTCAGCTGGGTGTAGTCCCGCACCGTGGTGCCTCAGAGCGACGCCACATTCTCGATCAGGACCACGCGGCCCCGGAAAACGCCAAAATCCACCTTTTCCCCCTGCAAGGAGGTGGCGCTCAGGTCGTAGAAGGACTTGGCGATGGGGACGGTCATGGCTGCGGGCGCGCGGCTGCCTGCGCCCCGTGCCCTGCACCGCCTCTTAAGGGCTTCCCGGTGCTCACGTCATGGTCCAAAGGTCTCCAGGCCCCGCCGTGGCTTGGGAGAAACCGGAGCTGCCCGTCCCACCCGTGGAAGGAGGAAGGTGGCACAGGGCCAAGGCAACGCTCTACCTGCCTCAATAATTCATGGCACGGCGCGGTGCGGCTGCTCATCCCAGTGTCTGCGGGATGTGGGATGCTGCCAGCCTGGCACAGCATGTTCCCGAGGGTTAGGAATGTCGGTGAGAGTCAGGGAATAACGGGAATCTGGGAGCTGGGGCTCTGGGGTGGAGGAGGAGAGGACAGGTGCCGCAGTGCTCCTCCTTGCCTGGTGTTCCCTTGGCATCAGCTCTGGAGTCTCCTGTGCTGCCGATCCCAGTGCCCACTGGTCTCGGGGCCCACCCGTCCCGGTGCCAGCTCCACCCTTGGGCCTGTCTGCTGTGGTGCCCACCGTTGCCCCGGTACCTGCCCACCCCAGTGCCTGGCAGCATCCTGGCGTCCACCTAGACTGCACTGGGTTCCACTATCTTAGTGTCCACTATCCCAATGCCCACCATCACCTCAGTAAACGCCCATCCCAGCCCGTCACCATTCCACTGCTGGCCTATCCCAGTGCCAGCACCAAGCTTTCCGGCCCTGTCCCCACAGCTGGGGCTGAGCTGGTAGCCCAGCGGGCCAGGGTGGTGGCCAAGGCACCCCACGGGCACCGTGCCCCATGTCCCCGTGTCCAGCCTGGAAAGGGGACACCGTCCCAGCAGCCCCAGATCAGCCTCAATTATTGATCACCGCTCGGGTGTCCGTGCCCGGGCTGTGCCCGCCGCCGTTGCATCGTGCCCACAGCCCCCCGGAGCACACGGACCACCGGCCCCTCCAGCATCACCTTTATTCTGCAAACCACTGTGAAAAACCAGGGGGGTCCCATGGGCACGAGTYGGGCACAGGCTGGGCACACAGCGCCTGGACAGCCCCCACCCCGCCCACACGCCGAGGGGGGCACAGGTGCCGGGATGGGGGCCACCCCCGTGCCGCCTCCGTGTCCCCCCTGTCCCTGGGGGTGTCCCGTGTCACCCCCCACTCCATGGGGACTGCCTGAATCCTGCCCCGCCATGCCCCCCAACACAGCCCGGGGAGGAGGGGTCAGGGAGGTCCCAGCCTTCAACACCAGCAGGTTTTGGGGGTGTCCTCGCCCCCCAGGGGCTGCTGCTCATCCTCCTCCAGCCGGGCCAGGGTGGGCGTGCGGGGGAGCCCCCGCAGCTCGTCCAGCTCCTTGCGGTGTGCCTGCAGCACCAGCTCCGTCAGCCGCGTGAAGGACTGTGGGAGAGGGGGGATGTGAACCTGGGAGACCCCCCCTGCACCCCCCGACCCCTCCAGGCCCCCCCAGGCCCGCCCCAGCCCATTCAGGACCCCACCGGCCCACCCCGGCCCCCTCATACCTCCTTGATGTTGAGGTTGCTGCAGGCACTGGTCTCGTAGAAATCCATCCCGTATTCCCTGGCCAGCTGCGGCACCAGGGTTTTGGCGGGGGGGGAGCGTGATTCGGGGGGAGGGGGGGATTCAATCCCTCTGGCCCCCCCCCGGAATGTGCACAGCTGGGCACGGACAGACAGGCGAGCTGTGGCAGAGGGCTGGCAGAGGGCACCCCTACGGTGAGGCTGGGCACTGGGTGCTTGGGGGCCCGGAGGTCACTGGAAGGGATAGTGGGGGCCACTGGGTGCTTTAGGGGTGCAGGGAACCACGATGGAGGGAGGGGCTGGGGGTCCCTGGACACCCTGGGGGTGCCCTGAGGGGAGGGAGGGTGTTTCCTTGCTGCTCTGGGAGCTGCTGGGGAGGGTCGGTGGTCCCTGGGTACAGACTGCAAGAGTGTGGAGGATCCCTGGATACAGGTGGGGCTGCAGGAAGGCTGGTGGGATCCATCTAGAATGCAGGGGGGGCCTCATGGAGAGTCTGGCCATGCTGGGATTGCAGGGGGATGCACTGGGTGCTTTGGGGGTCCAGACGCCCTGGGGGGATCACCGAGGGGGTCACTGTGTGCTTTAGAGGTACAGGAGACCATGCTGGAGGTGCAGAGAGGCGTTGGGGGTCCCTGGACATTCTGGAGGGCGGGGAACAGGGAGCCCTAGGGATGCAGGGCGGAAAGGAGGTTCCTGCACACTGGGGAGGCTGGTTTTGGGATGCCTGGGTACAGACGGGGGGGTCTCTGGTCATGCTGGGAGGGTCTGGGGATGCTTGGGTGTCCTGGATAGAGGTAGGGCTGCAGGAGGGCTGTTGGGGTCCCGAGTGCCGGGGGAGCTCAGGGAGAGGTGGGCCATGCTGGGGTGCAGGGGGCGTCCTGCCCCCTGGGGGGGCACACAGCAGCCCCCGCTCACCTGCAGCCCTTGCTCTTTGGGCACTTGCCTCTTGTGCTCCTCGTCCGCCTTGTTCCCGATGAGGATTTTCTGGACGCCGTCGGGTGCGTACTGGGGGAAGAACAGTGTGAGGACCCCCCCCCCCCACGGCTGGGGGACGTCGAGACCACCCCTCGTGTACGCGCACCTCATCCACGTCGCTGGCCCACTTCACGATGTGCTGGTAGGAGCGCTCGCTGCTGATGTCGTACACCAGGAAGATGCCCTGTGGCGGGGCGGGGGGCGGTGTGGGCGTTGACACCCCAAAACCGTGCCTCAGTTTCCCCTTTCCTGCGCACCGGGACAGGGACCCCGCGTACCTGTGCTCGCCGGTAGTACTGCTTGGTGATGGTCTGGTACCGCTCCTGGCCGGCCGTGTCCCTGCCCAGGGACAGCACGTCAGTGCCACCACCCATGGCACGAGTCGGGCAGGGCCCAGCCCCCACCCTGGCTGGGGGGAGCGGGACTCAGACCCCCCCCCAAACTTCTCCCCATCCCCGGGATCCAGTGCTGCCACTCACCAGATCTGTATCCGCACCTTGATCCCATCCACCTCAATGGTCTTCATCTTGAAGTCCACACCTGCAATGGGAATGGGAGAGATTTTGGGGTGTCCCAGTGTTCCCCTCCGCAGGAGCTGCTGTCACTGGTGGCCCTCTGGTCCCCTCACCCCTCCTGACCCACCCCAGGCCCCCCTGTGGCCCGATGCTGGTGCCCACACCCACAGGGTCTGGYCTGGCAGGAGGCCCGTGTACCAGGTCCTGAGCCTGGTGCTCCCCGTTCCCCGGTGCTACGGTTTCCCGGTGCTGTGGCTGCCCACTGCTCCCCGTTCCTGGCTGCACGCTGCTCCCGGTTCCCCTGTGCCAGAGGTGCCTGGTGCTCCCGGTTCCCCGGTGCCCGTGATGTCCTGGCTTCCTGATTCTCCCGGTTCCCTGGAGCTGCGGCTCTCCGGTGCCCCCGGTTTCCCAGTTCCCCCGTGCCACAGCTGCCCGGTGCTCCTGGCTTCCCAGTGCCCACGGTTTTACCGTTCCCCGATGCCCACGGCTGCCTGGTTCCCCGGTGCTGCGGCTCCCGATGCTCCTGGTTCCCCGGTGCCCACAGTTTTCCCTTTCCCTGGAGCCCACGGTTTTCCCTCTCCACGGTGCCCACGGTTTTCCCGCTCTCTGGTTACCTCTTTCCCCATGTCCCTGGTGTTGCAGCTCTCCAATACCCACGGTTAACCCTTTCCCGGTGCCCCTGGTTTTCCCGTGCCCACCACTCCCCGGTTCCCCGGTGCCCACGACTCCCGGATGCCATGGTTTCCCGTTTCCCCGATCCTGTGCCTTCCCACTTCCTCGGTAGTCCCGGTTCCCCGGTGCCCACGGTTTTTTCTCCTTCCCTGGTTTCCTGCTTCCCGGTTGCTGCGCCTCCCTAGTCCTCCCGGTTCTCCGGTTCCCACGGTTTTCCCGCTCGCCGGTTGCCCGGTTTCCCGTTTCCCCAGTGCTGCAGCTGCCCAGTACTCACAATATCCTGGTGCCCACGGCTCCCCAGTTTCCCGGTTTCCCTTTTCCCCGGTACTGCGTCTCTCAGTGCTCCCGTTTCCCCGGTGCTGTGCCTCCCCATTGCTCCCGATTCCTTGATGCTCCCGGTTTCCCGTTTCCCTGGTGCCGCTGTTCCCCGTTTCCCCGGTGTTCCCGGTTCCTTGGTTTCCCGTTTCCACGGTGCTGCGGCTCCCAGTTCTCTCGGTTGCCCGGTTCCCCGATGCTCCCGTTTCCCCGCTGCTCCCGCTTCCCCGCCGCTCCCGGTTCCCCGTCTCCCCGCTCCCGCCGCCGCGGCCGCCGTGCGCTGCCGGTGCCGGTACCGATGGTGGAGATGTGGGCGGGGTGGAACTGGTTGTCGGTGAACCGGCAGAGCAGGCAGGTCTTGCCCACGCCCGAGTCCCCGAGCAGCAGCAACCGGAACAGCACGTCGTACTGCTTGGCCATGGCGGGCCCGGGCCGCCGCCGCCGCTGCACCGGGGCCGCTCCGGGGCCGCGAGCTGCGCCGCCGCCGCGCCGGGCCGGGCTGGCACCGGGGGATGCACCGGGGCGGGGCGGGGCGAGGGCGGCGGCGGCGGGAGGAGGCACCGGGGGGGAACGAGGGGGGCGACACCGGGAATGCACCGGGGATGGACCGGGGGATGCTGTGAGGAGCGGGGAGGGGACGCTGGGGGTGGACAGAGCGATGCTGTGGGGAGCGGGGAGGGGACACCGGGGATGCACTGAGAGGGGAGGTGGGGGGGAACAGGGAGACGGAGCGGGGGATGCACCGGGGGATATGTTGGGGATGCTCTGGAAAACGGGAGGTGGGAAACATAGGAGATGTGCTGGGGGAACCGGTGGGGACGCTGGGTGTTCTGGGAGCACCAGGGGATGCTCYGGGGGCATTCGGAAGGGGACAGAGGGGTGCAGCAGGGAACACTAGGGTGACACCCAGAGGTGCAGCAGGGCAACATCCTTTGGAAGGATGAGATAGCACCCGGGGGGACCTGGACAAGGGTGGGCCCATGGGAGCCTCGTGGGGGACAGTGCAGGGTTGCCGCATGGATCAGGACAACTCCTGAGATCAGTGCAGGATGGGGGTGATGAAATGGAGAACAGCCCAGAGGAGAGGGATTTGGGGGTACTGGGGGATGAGAGGCTGGATATGACCTGGCAATGTGTGCTGGCAGCCTGGAAAGCCRCCCGTGTCCTGGGCTGCATCACCAGCAGCGTGGGCAGCAGGTGAGGGGGGGATTGTCCTCCTCTGCCCCGCTGAGGTGAGACACCACCTGGAGCACTGCATCCAGCTCTGGGGTCCTTGTCACGGGAAGGACAGGGATCTGCTGGAGCAGGTCCAGAGAAGGCCACAGAGATGCTCGGGGGCAAAGGACAGGCTGGAGAGCTGGGATTGCTCAGCCTGGAGACAAGAAGGCTCCGGAGAGAGCTTAGAGCCCTTTCCAGTGCCTGAAGGAGCTCCAAGAGAGATGGAGAGAGGGACTTTGGACAAGGGCATGGAGTGCCAGGACAAGGAGGGATGGCTCCAAAGTGGAAAAGTTTCGATTGGATATTGGAAAGAAATTCTTTACTGTGAGAGTAGTGAAGCACTGGAATTGATTTCCCAGAGCAGCTGTGGCTGCCCCATCCCTGGAAGTGTCCAAGGCCAGTGCTTGGAGCAACCCGGGATAGTGGAAGGTGTCCCTGCCCATGGCAGGGGGTGGGACTGGATGGGCTTTAAGGCCCGTTTCATCCCAACCCATGGATTCTGTGATGATGCAATACATGACGTCACATCACGATGACGCACCGGCCAGGGGGCGTGGTGGCTCTYCCGCGCATGCGCTCCGGGACGGGGCGGTGAGGGGGCGCGACCAAGCRCTGAGGGGCGTGGCCAGCGGGGCAGAGGCGCGGTCAGGCCGGTGGGCGCGACCAGGCGGGGCGGGCGTGGCCAGGCGCGCGCCCGCGCGTCCCCTCCCGGCCGCCGTCGCCCGCTGCCCCCGCGGCCGCAGCATGGCGGGAGCGGCCCCCGGCCCCGGCGGGCGGCGGCGGCTGCGGGACGACGGGCTGCGGACCTGCACCTCCGCCGAGCAGGTGCCGGGGGGGCCGGGGGACTGCTGTGGGGCTGGGCTTTGGGGTGCCACGGAGCTGGGGTTTGGGGTGCCGGGCTGCCGAGGGGCTGCGGTTTGGGCTGCTCTGGGAGACGGGGCTCTGGGGTGCCGTGGGGCTGGGTGATCCCTGTCGCAGTCTCCTCACGCAACTACTGTCCCCACACGCCCTGCCACAACAGCCCAGCGACGATCAGTGCTTTTGGGGGGCCCGAGGGGTGTTCCAGCCGCGGCAGCTCCCGCGGGACACGTGCCCCAGAACCAGTCTGGGGAGGGTGACGGGTCCTGGGGCAGCCAGACACCCCCCTCCGTCCCTCTATCCTGACCCAGCCCCCGGCAGCTCCGCTAGGTGCTGGGACGGGGTAAAAAGTGACTCTGGGTTTCCTAATCAATGGGGTTCTTGCTCAATTCCGTCCCGGCAGGACACAGTGCCACGAATGCGGGTCCCCGTGCTGCCCCTCCTCACCCCTGAGGCCGATCCCGGGGTATTTCCTCGAGGATTATCCTGGCTTAGGGTGTCCAAGTCCCTGGTTATCCCAGCGTGAGCGGGACGAGGGTGTTTTTCATGGCGGTCCCGGGATGAACCGAACTCCAGGTGGCTTTGAAAAGCAGCACCAGATGGTGCTGGGTTCTGGCATAATTCGGGGCACAAAGGTCCTGGGAACTCCCGCTCTGGTTTTACTGGATGAGATGGGGCTGTGAGTCAGATAAACCTCTGGGATGGGGTGGGAGCTGGGATGCTCAGTGGGAATCATGTTTAGGATGTGCAGAGCCACTTCCCAGAGCTCACCATAGCCTTTATTCCCGTTTTTCCTGACAAGTCCAAGGTGGAGGACATCGTGCAGGAGGTCTATGATGCCTACAAGACAAACCATCACTCCTCTCAGTGAGTCCCAAAATTCCCCATGACCATAACTAACTCCCATCCCAAAAAAGCCTTTGACTCCAGTGGGTGCTGCAGTACAATCCTGCCCTTCCTGGCATTGTCCCCCTGTGTTTTCAGGCCACCCTGCCTGCTCATCCCTGTCCTCCCTGTATTCCAGGTACGTCCTGCAGCGGGAGAAGCACTTCCATTACCTGAAGAGAGGCCTCCGGCAGCTCACTGAAGCCTATGAGGTATCGGGAATGCCAGATATCCCACCTGGAGCCACTGACTGGGGCTTGCCCCGTGGCTGTCACCGGGGTTGTTTGTCGCCAGGGGTTTGCCATCCCCGGAGYGGACACAGCATTCCGTGTATGCCCGCGGGTCACGCTCATCCTGGCGACACTCTGGGGGTTCTCCTGGCTGTCCCCTCCCTCCTGCCTGCTCCCGCCGTGTCCAGTGCCATTCCCCGACTGTCCCCTCTGTCCCCGCAGTGTCTGGACGCCAGCCGTCCCTGGCTCTGCTACTGGATCCTGCACAGCCTGGAGCTGCTGGATGAGCCCATTCCTGAGTCGGTGGCCTCTGAGTAAGTGGGGAGAGCCGGGGGGACCCCACCAYGGCCACTGTCCCCGCGGGCCGCCCGCGTGACTCCGGAGGTGCCACCTCCCGCCGTCCCCGGAGCAAAGGAGCGCTTTGTCTCCCTGCCACCGTCAATGCCGCCCATTCTTCCGGCGGCTTCCTCGTGACGGCGGAGATGGGAGGGTCACACCCCCGGCTTTGACCTCGGCGGGGATTCACAAGGCTGGGAGGGGTCATATCGCCCTGCCAGGGTGACACAGGTGACACCGAGCCCCTTCCCCACCTTCCYGCAGCGTCTGCCAGTTCCTGAGGCGCTGCCAGAGCCCCCAGGGCGGATTCGGGGGGGGTCCGGGCCAGCACCCCCACCTCGCCCCCACCTACGCCGCCGTCAACGCGCTCTGCATCATCGGCACCGAGGAGGCCTTCGGCGTCATCGACAGGTCCGGGGGGCTGGGGGGGACCTGGGGGGGAGTGGGGTGCGTGTCCCCCCCCTCTCACAGCTGCTGGCTCCCATAGGAAGAAGCTCCTGGAATACTTGCACTCGCTGAAGCAGCCGGACGGCTCCTTCCTCATGCACGTGGGTGGAGAGGTGGATGTCAGGTGGGTGACGGCTGCAGGGRGTGCCTGCTTAGTGGGGCCAGGGCATTTTTCGGGAGCCAGCGTCATTTTGGGGAGCAGGTGCCATTTTGGGGTTTCAGTGCTGCGAGCTGGTGATGATTTTGGGAGCTGGTATCGTTTTGGGGAGCCAGCGCTGTTTGGGAAGCTGGTGCCATGGCGGCGGACCAGTGTCCGGAGTCAGTGTTGCTTTGGGAAGCCGGTGTTTTTTCGGGGGGCAAGCGCTGGGAGCTGGTACTGTTTTGAGGAGCCAGTGCCATGGCAGTTTTGGGGAGCGGGTGTCAGGGAGAGCTGGTGCCACGCTGGGGTACCGGTGCTGTTTTGGGGAGCTGGTGCCGTGGTGGGGTGTAGTTTTGGGGAGCCAATGCTGTTGTGGGGTGCTGGTGCCATGGCAGGGGAGCCGGTGCTGGTGCCATGGCAGGGGAGCCAGTGCCGGGTCAGGGACCTGGTGCCGTTTTGGGGAGCCAGTGTAATTTGGGGGAGCTGGAGCTGCAGCGGGGAGCTGGTGCCGCTTTGAGGTGCCAGTGCCGCATCCCTGAGCACCCATCTCCSGAATCTCTGAGCACCCTTTTCCCGCAGGAGCGCCTACTGCGCCGCCTCGGTGGCCTCGCTGACCAACATCCTGACGCCCGCGCTCTTCGCCGGGACAGCCGAGTGGATCGCCAGGTGAGATGTGGGGACGGGTCGGGGACCGGGAATGGCATTCCCAGTGTCAGTGCCGCCATGACCCCACTCCCACAGGTGCCAGAACTGGGAGGGCGGGATTGGCGGCGTGCCGGGCATGGAGGCACACGGCGGCTACACTTTCTGCGGAGTGGCCGCGCTGGTCATCCTCAAGCAGGAGCATCTGCTCAACCTCCGGAGCCTGCTGGTGAGTGACGCCTGCCGGGATACTGGGGCTCTCACGCCGCCGGGGATCTGTGGTCCCACAGCGGCTCCCGTCACCCCGCAGCACTGGGTGACCGGGCGGCAGATGCGCTTCGAGGGCGGATTCCAGGGCCGCTGCAACAAGCTGGTGGATGGGTGCTACTCCTTCTGGCAAGCCGGGCTCCTGCCCCTGCTCCATCGGGCACTCCATGCCAGGGGTGAGTTGCCATGGGCTTTCTCTCTCCCCAGAATGGCATCTCCAGGGATTTGACACTTTCTCTGGTGCTTCTCCTCTGGGTTTCCCTTGCAGGCGATCCAGCGCTGAGCATGGCACACTGGATGTTCGACCAGCTGGCACTGCAGGAATACATCCTCCTGTGCTGCCAGTGCCCAGCTGGAGGGCTGCTGGATAAGCCGGGAAAGTGAGTGCAGGGGGGAACACAGGGCTGCCCGGCACCCCAGATCCCCGCTCAGCATCCCAATMTCTCCCTGCACGCAGATCCCGGGATTTCTACCACACCTGCTACTGCCTGAGCGGGCTGGCCATTGCCCAGCACTTCGGAAGTGGAGACCTCCACAATGAGGTGGTCCTGGGTATCCCTGAGAATTGCCTGGTAAGTGCTGGGCGTTGCGGGGCTGGGCAGGGATGAGCTTCCAGGGATCCACAGCACTGAGATAGGCAGATCCAATGGCAGTGGAGAGAGCTGGGGTTCAGCCTGGGGAAGAGAAGGCTCTGGGGAGAGCTTAGAGCTGCTTTGAGGGCCTAAAGGAGCTGCAAGGGAGCTGTAGTCGGGCTTTGGACAAGGGCTTGGAGTGACAGGACAAGGGGGAATGGCTCCACACTGGAAAAGGGGAAATTTAGATGGGATATCGAAAAGAAATTCTTCCCTATGAGGGTGGTGAGGCCCTGGCCTCTGAGGTTGCCCAGAGAAGCTGTGGCTGCCCCATCCCTGGCAGTGTTCAAAGCCAGGCTGGATGGGGCTTGGAGCAACCTGGGCTAGTGGAAGATTGCCTGCGCACAGTAGATTGAACTAGGTGATCCTTAAGGTACCTTCCCACCCAAACCATTCCAGGACTCCGTGATTAACGTCCTCCATCCCTCTCTCTCCCACAGCAGGCCACACACCCTGTCTACAACATTGCCCCGGAGAAGGTGGCGAGGGCAGTGATGCACTTCCTGCAGTATCCCGTGCCCAGCCTGGATCCGGCATCTGCTGCYGAGTAGGGGGGTCCTGCTGCTGGCTGGGGGTCCCGAGCCCCGGGAGCGAGCGGCACAGCCCATCCCATCCCCTGTGGCGGCGTGGCCGGGCAGAGCGAGGTGCTCAGGGTGCTAGCAATACCAAAATCCAGCCTGCTCCGGGCCGGGGTCCYGCTGCCGTCCTGGCCAGAGCCCAGGCGGGACACGGCCTGCGGCAGAGCTTTTTGGCATCAATAAACCAGAAGTGACACCYGCCGTGTGCTGGTGGCCCTGGGGACGCGGGGCAGGAGGTGATGCCATGCCCAGCTCTGGTGGCACCACTTCTCCCATTCCAAGAACACGCGGTAACCACGGGGGAGGATAAAATAAGTGGAATTTTGGCTTTTTTTTGTTTATTATTTATAGTCTTATAGTAAAGGGAAGCCTTAACTTGCAAGACAACTCTGGGCAGTATGTACAACATACCTTAGATCCATGGAATGGCATCAAAATGGGGGGAAAACGGGGCACCTACGGGGCAGGGACGGGCCACTGGAGTTTGGAAAATGCCACGGAGGTGGGGAAGGCTCAAGGGAGGGAAGAAGGAGGAGGAGSAGGAGCAGGAGAGAAGGAGCCCCCAAGCCTGGCTCTTGTGCTCCGCCGACTCGGGCAGGTGGAGTCGCACACGGAGAAAATAAATAGGGAGACACCCCCCCCAGTGCTTGCTCCTTTTTTTGGGGGGGCTGCCCGGCTCCTCCCCGCTCCGGACTGCGCTGGTCCCCGGGTATAAATAGAAATGCTCCTATAAAACCAGGAGGGAAGGGGAAGGGGGTCGCTAGCGGAGGGGAGCTGGTGGGGGAGTCTCCCTGATCCCCCCAAGTCTTTCGGCGCGGCCTGGCCGGCTCCCCCCGGGGCCAGCGCGGTGGGAGCGGGGAAGGGGCCGGGGAGGGCTGGGAAGCTGCAGTCCGAGAGCTTCTAGGAGCGGAGGGAGCGAGTCCTGCCGCGGGCCGGGGGTCGGCGGGGGGGCCTAACTGGCCTCCATGCGCAGCTTCTTCCTGTTCTGCGGCTCGTCGGGCTCCGAGTCRGAGCTGGAGTCGGAGCCGCCGTCGAAGGCGGAGATGGCGCTGCCCTTGGGGTTGGTGTAGAGGCTGTTGTCCGCGGGATAGCTGGCCTGGAGCTGGGCGCTGGATCGGGCCTTCTCCAGCGCGCGCACTGTGAGGGACGGCACCGTGTCAGCCCCGCGCCCGGCTCTGCCCGCGGCCCAGCTCCCGCCACACCCTACATCCCAAACTCTTCCGGACCCCAGCTCCCACTGGATCCTGGACCTCGCCAGATCCCAGCTCCCACCAGATCCTGATGGATCCCATYCCCTTCCAGACCCCAGTTCCCACTGGGTCCTGGCTCCCGAACCCTGCCGGACCCCATCTCCGGGCAGATCYCAGCTCCCACCTTGCTGCTCCAGCAGCGCGTTCTGCCGCTTGAGGTCGTCGATGTCCTGCTGGTGCGTGTGGTTTTTCCGGCGCATGTACTGGATGTACTCTGTGGCTTTGTCCAGGATTTGGGCCCGGGATGCCTGTTGCAATAGTGGGAAAAGCCAGAGGCAAGATAAAGACCTAGTTCAGGGGGGAAAACTGTGGGACTTCAGCTGCCTCATCCCACCCTGGCTCCGGTCCTCACTGGGGACTCCTGTGGCAAGAGAGAGCCTCGGGAACATCCCAAAACGAGAAGCCTGGGCCACGGGTGGGTGCTGTCCATGCTCCCAGCACACTCCATAAACTCACCTTCTCTCCCTGGAGCGAGGGCACGGAGTCCCGCAGGCTGTGGAAGCTGTCCTTGATGTGGTCCCTGCGCTTGCGCTCCAGCGCGTTGTGATGAGCCCTTTTGTCGGCCTGGCAGGGGGGGACAGGGGTGGCACCGCGGGGAGGCCACCACCTGCACCCCCAGAATGCCCTCTGGGAASGGCTGTGGGAGCTCGGCTGAGGCCAGAGGGCGGCTCCGTGGCCGTGACGCCTCCGGCTCGGCCGCGAGGGCGTGGGAAGGAGGTGGCTCCCGGTGCTTTCGGTTTCCCCGGCTTCCTGCTGCCGGGGCAGCTCCGGGCCCCGGGAGGGGGGGGGCAAAGCACTTTCCCCCTAGAACATGGTCACCCTCCCCCCCTGCCCCAAACCAACCAGGCACAAACCCCCTGTGCCCTCTGTCAACCCCCTGTGTTGTACCCCTGTGCCCCCCAAATATGGCCCCACCCTCCAAATGACACAGCCCCACACATAAGCCCCCCGACACCCCTGTTTTACCCCAAAAAGCCCCCCATTCCCCTTTCCCTAGAGAGCCCCCGATCCTCCTCCACAAGACCCCAAACCCCACTGGTCTCCCCCCCATAAGACCTCCAGCCCCACAGGACACCCCCAAACCCAGATTCACCCCCCCAAAAGACATGACACCATCGATCCCCTTCCATGTCACAGCCCCCAACCCAAATAAGACTCTCAGCCCCATAGGTGTCCCCTCCCGAAGCCCACTCCTCCTCCCCAAAAGACCCCCAGCCCTACTGGGGCTCCCTCCTTCCAAGACTCCCATCCCCACAGGACACYCTCAAGCCCAGATTCCCCCCCCAAGACCCCCATCCCCAAAGATCCCTCCCTATGTCACAGCCCCCCTAGAAGACCCCAGCCCCAAAGGTGTGTCCTTTCTCAAAAAGACCCCCAACCMCACTGGTGCCCCTCGCAACACCCCCAACCCCACCGATGACCCCCCAACACCCCCCTTCCCACAGGACACGCCCAACACCCCCTCCTCCTCCCAAGACCCCCACTGCCCCCGGTCCCCTTCCGTGTCACCCCCTCCCCAAATCCCGCCCCCCTCACACCCCCGCCCACGTGCTCCCGATCCCGGGGGCGCTGCGCGGCGGCCCCCAGCGACCTACCGCGGACTGAAACCTCGGCTGCTCCTCCTGAGGAGCCCCGACCCGGGCGAGGAGGAAGAGGAAGAAGATGGTGGGGGGGGGGGGCGCCGCCATATGAAGGAAGAACACACACAAACCAAACATTACCCCATTCCCAGCGCTCCTAAGGTGGGGAAGGGCCACSGGGGGGTTATCTCAGGGATTGTCCCGGGGTCGGGGGCCCAACTCACGTCGCTCTCCACCTCGATGTCATCGTTGTCGCTCATCGCTCCCGCCCGGGTGAAGCCGCGGGCCGCGCCGCCACAACAACAGCCCGCACCGCGCATGCGCGGAAGTCTGGGGGAGCAATGATGGCGCCGGGCGACGCGAACGGTTGCGGGAGTTGTGGTTTGAGYGGGGAGATGGAGGCATCTTCCACGTGGCGGGGACTACAACTCCCGGCGTACACCGCCGGGMGACGGCGCGTGGCACGCCGGGAGCTGTAGTTCCCGCTCCGTGAAGGGGGCAYGGAGGGCGCGTGGCGGGGGATGGAGGAGGTAAGGGCCGAGGAGACGGATCGAGGGGGTTTATTGAGGGGAAAAYGGGGATGGGAGGGGGTCGAGGGGTCTGCGGGGCCGGCCTGGGGGGCTGCAGGATTAGCAAGCGGGGCTGCGGGCCGACCTAAGGAGGCTGCAGGGTCTGTCTGCRGGGGCATGTGGATCTGGGCGGGGGGGCTGTGGCCCGATTTGGGAGGCTGTCGGTCTGCCCGGGGGCTCCAGAGTCGCCCTGCGGGGGGCTGGGGGCCAATATGGGAGGGCTGTGGATCTGCCTGGGGTCTGCAGGACATTGTGGGGGGCTGCAAGCTGGCTGGGGGGCTGCAGGCCCTTCTAGAGGATCTGTGCGTCTGCTCGGGGGTTTGAGGGCCTGACCTGGGGGGGCTTTGGCCAAATTTGGGGGAGGGCTGCGGATCGGCCTGGGGGGTGTTATCCTGGTCTGAGGGCCTCTGAGTTTGTCTGGGGGGGCTCTGGGGCTGGCCTGGGGGTCTGCAGGTGTGACCTGAGGGACTGCATCACAATTTGGGGAGCTATGGGCCTGCCTGGGGAGGCGTGGGTTTGCCTGGGGGGCTGTACCACGATTTGGGGGGTTTCTGTACCGCAATTTGGGGGCTGTAGGTCAATCTGGAGGCTGTGGACCTGACCTGGGGGTGTCTGTGGATCTGACCTGGGGGTCTGTCAGCCAAAGTGGGGGCCTGTGGGCTGCCTGGGGGCTTCAAGCTTAGCTCAGGGGGCTGCAAGCCTGACCTGAGGGGATTTGTGGAATTTTGACCCCCCTCAGGTGCCAAGAGCAGGATAGGGCCCAGGCCGGGCTGTCCCTATCCCAGCTGCTCCCCGTCCTCTTTGGGCAGCTCATCCCCGCTGGCGGCCTCGGCCGGGTGCTTGTCATCATCCTCCTTGTCCCCATCGCCATCAGAGCCGGTCTCATCCGAGTCGTCCTCCAAGTATCGGTATCCTTGTGTTTTGTGGCGTGGGCGCGGGATGCGGGGCAGCCGGAACTCCACGTGCCGTGCCACCTTCCTCTCCATCCACAGGTACGTCCCCACCGCCACCACCAGCGTCAGCAGCATGATTGACAGCTTGGCCTGTGGGGCGAGGAATTTTGGGAATGGCATGGCACCGTGTCCCCAAAAAGCCTGGAATGTCCCGGAGTGGGCTGGGGCACATCTGGAACTTACCTTCATGGGTAGCCCCGACCACAGGTAGACGGTGAAGATGGCCAGGGCCTGCCACCAGTGGTAGATGGTGAAGATGAAGTCTTGGCGCTCCTTGTTCTTGTACAACATTCCCAGGAGGACTGTGGCAGAGACTGGAATCAGCGTCCCCTTCCCRTGCCGTCTCCCCTTGGTGTGGGGGGCAGTCGCGGCGCGTCTGTCCCGCAGATCCGAGGAGTGGGGGACCACGAAGTCGTGGTGCCAGGGGACGTGAGGAAAGGATGTGTGGAAAAATCGGGGACAACCCAGGCTGTTTTGGGGACAACCGAGGCCGTTTCGGGACCTTCCCGCTACTCACTGCTGATCCCGGTCTTGTTGAGGGCGCTCCCTGTGCCCCAGAGCGCGGCGATGCTGTAGAGCAGCGGCGCCTGTGCCCGGTACCGTGGCTCCGGCGCCCAGCAGAAGAGCGTCACCAGGAGCAGGGCGTGGATGAGGGCTCCAGCCAGGAGCGGGATGTGCCGGCGCAGGCGCAGCATGCTCAGGGCCAGGCTGGAGCACGCCGAGGCAGAGAAGCCGTAGGCCATGAGGAGATACGCCAACTTCTCCAGCCCCAGGGCGCACACGCCGTAGTTCTGCAGCGAGCACGGGCTCAGCACCGCCTGTCCCCGCTCCYGCCACCTCCCACCCCATCCCGGCTCCTACCAGGGAGAATCCGGTGCAGACAAAGAGCACCTCAAAGCCGCTGTAGATGAACAACGGGAAGAGGTGCCGCAGACGATAGTCCCGCATGTGCTTGAAGGGCAGCTGGAAGATGTTGCCCCACCCGATGCTGCGCATGTCAATCTCCTCCATGGGCCGATACGCCGCGCCGCACAGCACCAGCACCTGCCACGCGCCCGCAGGTGAGGTCCGGCCAACGTCCAGCCCATCCCCGTCCCCTCCCGCCCCGGCACTCACCACCAGCATGGCGAGGAATGCGGCGGCCATCAGCACGCTCTCCACGATGATGAGGTTGACGCTGCGGGGAAGGCTCTGCAGCACGGTCTCGTTGAAGCCGGGCAGCGTGCCGTGGCTCAGGGTCCCTGCCAGGGGGGCACAGGCCCCGGTTAATCCCGGCCGGGGGGGCTCCCAGCGCCGCCCCGCAGCCCCGCGCCCTCACCGCAGTGCTTCACCCCGGAGAGCGTGTGGTTGAGCTGGTACAGGTAGTTGTTGAGGAAGAACACCATGGGCATCTGAGCGCAGACGAAGCTCAACTACAAGGTGTAGAGGGGTGCATGCTTAGTGCTGCTGGCGTGGCCCCCCGCCCATCCCAGCCCCCCCCACCGGCGCTCACGTGGAAGCAGGAGTAGAAGACGGTCTGGAAGATGATGATGTAGGCGTTGCAGGCGTCCCGTGGGGCCCGCTGCCTCTCCTTCTCCTGCTCCTCCTTGTAGTTCACGTACTCGTAGTACTTCTGGGCCATCCTGCGTGGAGCAGCGGGTCAGCCGGCATCCCCCACGCCCCCCGCCYGCCCACTCCCCCGGTGCCTACCGCGTGATGTAGTTGCCCATRGAGGCCCAGAGGGGCACGATGACCACCCCGATGGCCACCGCGGAGGGCACCAGGGTGTAGTAGCGCTCCCAGTAGTTGCTGGAGACGAAGAGGGCATAGATGCCCACTGCCAGGAACATGGCCCACTTGGTGCCGAAGAACCTGCCGGGGCGAGGAGCGGGGAGCGTGGGTGGCCTTGCCGGCGAGCTGTCCCGGCCGGGGGCGCGTCGGGGCCGTACCTGATGAGGACGGGTGTGTAGAGCAGCGCCGCCACGGGCGTGACGTTGATGCCCATCAGCACCTTGCGGTCGATGTCCTCCAGGTGGATGTTGCTGTACTTCACCTCCCGGTAAGTCTCGTCATAGTGAAGGATCAGCTGCATCTGCAGCAGGCCTGGGGGGGTCCAGGGAGGGTCACCCCATGCCCTGAGCACCCCGGGTTGTGTTGGGGCTCCCTGGGAGGTCCCATACCCAGGTAGACGCCGTATGTGAGGGTGCCGGCCAGGCTGGCGGCCACCACGTTCTTGATGACACAGAGGCGCTTGCGGCGGAAGTACTTCTGCTCCTCCTCCTCCTCGTTGTAGTCGGGGCGAGCACCCACAAAATCGTCCAGCTGTGGGTGACCCCGGCTGTCAGCCCTTGGGGATGGCCACCGCGGGCCTGGCTCCCCCATACAGGTTCGCCCCCCACCGCGTCTCACCTGCGTCTCCGTCCCCTCGGTGCCCAGCCCTGCACCTGGCACCGTCTTGGCCCCATCCTGGCAGCAGTCAAAGTCTTTCTCCATCACCGCTTCTGGGAGGCCCTGGATGGTGTCAGGGTGGGGGGGCCCTGTTGGCACCCCAAGTCTTGCACCCCTGTGTCCTGCACACGCAGACCCTGCACCCTCATGCCCAGCACCTGCAGCCCTTGCACCCCTACATCCAGCACCGCGTACCCACGTGCGCAGCACCCCCAAACCCTGAACCCCTGTGCTCTGCACCCCCAGATCCTGCCCTCATGGTTTGTAACCCTGTGTTCTGCACCCCTACACCCCCAGATCCTGCACCCCTGAACCCCGCGCCCCCTTACCCAGCTTAGCACCCCCCAGAGCTGCACCTCTGGGTTCGGCACCCCCCGCCTCCGCACCCCCCTAGCACCCGACCCCAGCCCCGCTCGCCGGTGCTGGAGCCTCTCGGGGCGGGGCGGGCGCCGCTTCCTCTTTTAGTCGGAGCGGGCGGGACGGAGGTGGTTAAAGGGGCCGTTCCCGGACGCTCTCCCCCCCCCCCCGGTCCCGGACCCCCCCCCCCCCCCCCCCCCCCCGCTCCCGGACCCCCCCGGTCTCTGCCCGCATTCCCCAGTGCCCCCCACCCGCGCCCGTTCTCAGCACCCCGAGCCCCGCAGCACCCGTCACACCCCAGCCCGCACGGCACCCTGACTCCCCCGCATGGCACCCATCGCTCCCCCATTGCACGGCGCCCCCAAGCCCCCCCTCCCCAGCCTTCCTGTGCCCCCCCCAATTTCCCCAGCGCTCCCACCAGGCCTCGGGGTGGATGCTGCCTCCTCGGGGTGCCCCGTGGCACTGGGTGCTGGGCCCTGCCGCTTTCGCTTCCCCTTCCCGGCCCCGGGGATGTGCCAGGGTGCCTGGGCGGGGGGGACACCCCCGTTTGGGGGAGCGGGACATATGCCTGCCCTGGTGTCACCCCGAAGCCGGGGCCGGGAGGGTGCCTGGGYGCGTGGCACGGCGGGGTGCCCCAGGGCAGGGAGGGGGGGACCGCTGGGCAGGGCGGAAGGGGTGACATCTCCGGGGCAGGATCTGGCCCAGCCGGTAGCGGGGGATTCTTGAGATGGGATTCTTGGGAGGGTCCCGATTCCTGCAGGATGGGGGGGATATGTGGGGAACAGCCCCAGAAGGCTCATGGCAGTGGGGCAGGGGCGACACCCATCCTGAGGGYCCCCCACACCCTGGGCAAGGGGAGCCACCCTGGGGTGCTGGGGAGAAGGGCCCTTCCTGAAGGTGGTCCTCGGAGCGGGATAGTGGATTTCTATTGATCATGGAACCCTTGGGAAGCAGGATGAGGAGTGTTGGTGGGGTCCCCGTGGGTCAGGGTTGTCATGGGAGCTGGATGGTGTATGTCTATTGGTCATGGAACCCTTGGGAAGGAGGATGAGGGGTATCTACAGGAATGCCATAGGTCAGGGTGATCATGGGAGCAGGATGAGGAGTGTCTGTGAGGTCCAAATGGGTCAAGGTTCATGGTGGTGGTTTGGGGGCTGTGGGAGTTACTGAGTGTCATCATCCCATGGGGGAGGTCTCATTCCATCCCATCCTATCTCATCCTAGATCTTGTCCCCACTGCCAGCCCCACAGAGGCGGGGCCCAATCCTTCCCGCCCTGGCCATGGGGCCCAGCCCCACAGCATTTAGGGACCCCCAGCCTGAGCCTCGGCAGTGYCCGCCTGGCCTCGCGCTCCTCCAGCTTCCACACAACCTCCCAGGTAGGCACTGCGGGGTCCCCAAAACTGGCGCTCCCTGCGTGGCACCCCTCTGGCACCCCCCATGCTGGTGGGGGCTGTGGGGCACAGGGGGGGAAAGGTGGGTGTCTGGGCATGGAGAGGGAGAGGGCAACAGATGGGGGGTGTCTTGTCCCTGAGGTCTCCCTGGGTGACCCCACRTGAGCAGGGCAGCCTGGGCAGGTCAGTGTTGGGAGGATGGCTATTATCCCGGGAATCCTAGGCATCTCCCAGGGCCTCCGGCAGCTGCCCTGGGCTGAGTCACCCCACAACCAGGACGGCCCCGAGCACCAAGCCGTCCTTCAAAGGTGCCGCGGGTGACTCCTCTTGGGATCGAGCCGGCTTCTCCAGCACTTCCATCCCGGCATAACCCACACAGTGTCTCTCCCTCCCCAGGGCCACCTCGCTCTCCATGGAGACCGGCAGCAGCTTCCAACAGCTTGGCATGCAGCAGCCCCTCGAGCCCCCYGGGCAGCAGCCCCTGGGCTACGGCAAGCGCAGCACCGTGGGCAGCGATCCTGGGAAAGATTCTGGAAAAGCTGCTGGGTGCAGCGGAGGCAGCGGGATTGGGAAGGGGCCGGTGCCGATGGYGTGCAGGTCTGTGTGGTGAGAGTGAGGGGCTGGGGGCAGGAGGGACACGGGGAGGTGGGCAGGGGGTGCTGTGGCGGTGYCAGGGCAATGGGAACACCCAGGGCTGGGGTACAAGTCTGGGATCCATGGGCCACCACATCCCAGCATGGCCCAAGGGAGAAAACAGGACCTGCCGTGTTGGGCTGTTCCCGACAGCAAGGGAGACAAGTGCGTGTGGACTCCCTGCCCTGTCCCCAGGGAATCTGGGGCTCGAGTTTGGTGCTGGGATGGGATGATGTGGATCTGGGGAGACATGGAGCTCTGAGGAGCTGGGATGTGGCTGGGTCCCCTCTGACACCCCCGTCCCAGCAGTGGGAACCCCTACGTGGGGCTGGTGAGCCACCTGCGGGCATCCTGGCTCTCCGGGAAGACGCGGCCCATGGAATACCGCATGGCCCAGCTGGAGGCTCTCGGACGCTTCCTGGATGACAAGAAGCAGGACATCCTGGAGGCCACTGAATTGGACATGGGCAAGGTGAGAGGGGCTGGGAATTGGGGGCCACTGGTGTCACGTCTTTGGGGTCCTTCATACACCCTTGGGTGTTGCATGCTCATGGGGGTCTGGGCATGGGGCTGTCCCTTCCTGGGGCTCCTGCTTCCCCCTTGGTGTGCTCCAGGGCTGGTGTGGTGCATCCATAGGTGCTAGATCCCCGCAGATCCAGGGATAGTGGAGGGACTATGCTGTTGATCCCAWCTGTGGTGCCCTGAAGCTGGGCAAAGGCCCTGCTGGCCGATGCGAGGTGGGAGCGTTTCACACTCTGCATCCCCGGGGGTCCGTGTGACCTCCGCAGAGGTGACGTCCTGGGGCGCTCCTGGGCAGCCTGGCACACCCAGGATTACCGGCGTTGTGCAATGTGCTGGCACTGCACATTCCTCCCAGGGCCTCGAAGGGACTGGTTTCACTGGCGTGGTGGCATGGGCAGGGCCCTGGATGTGGCTCGGGGTATTGCGGCATGCCAGGAGCTCCTGGATGATCCGCTGCTGAAGCGGGAGCGTCTGCACCAGAGGTAATTCCAGTGGTCTCAGCTCATCATCCCTGGAAGTGTTCAAGGCCAGGTTGGACGGGGCTTGGAGCAACYTGAGCTAGTGGAAGGTGTCCCTGCCCATGATGGGGTGGAATTGGATGAGCTTCAAGGTCTCTTCCAAYCCAACCCATTCCASGATTCCATGATATGATCCTCAGCTCTTTGCTCGGCATCAGTGCAGTGGCCCATGCCCTCAGCCATGTCTTTCCACATCCTGCCATCTCCCAAGGCTCCTAATTGCCTTATTTGTTGGAGGTGAGGCCTTCTCCTTCAGCCAGGCCTCGATAGGCATCAGTGCTCTGAGTGTGTCCATCATCTTTCCTAATGACGCCTAACTAGATCCGGTTGTCCAGTAATGAGCTTGTTATGCAGCCAGGCCCTCATAGTTAGATGGACACTTCCCCTGCTCTTACGTACCTGAGGTGGTGCCTCACCTCCAGCGGGGCCGGTTTCTCCCTCGTGCCGATGATTGGTGGCACTCGGGTGACCTCACACTTAATGTCCCATCTCACAACCTTTGTATCCCGTCAAAACTCGTAATGACTCATCATCTTCCTCACCCTGGTGATGCCATCGTCATCCTGGGTCGAGAGCAGTCCCGTTGCTTCACCGGATTATCCCCYGTGCCCGCTGAGCCCTCGCGTCCAAGAGGGTCCTTGCACCTCCTGGCAGCGACATTTKGGGGACCCGAAGGTCTCTTGGTGGTGGAAGATCCTGGGAATCAGCAACCAGCCTTCCCAACCCCAAAGTGGTGTGGGGATGGGAGGAAGGCTCCAATCCAGGGATGTTTTTGGGTTGTAGGAGTGCAAAATATGATGTCACAGCACAGGAGCTTTGCTGCCCCTGCTCTCCATGGTCATGAAGGGGCTCCACTGAGCCTGCTGGGCTATCCCTGGTGTCTTCACTCTTCTGCAGGGATGATCCTGATATGTGCTCCATGGCTATGGAGAGGACCCACTTCTCCATCACACGGGATTTAATTAAGCTGTGGTTCTTMTTATTTCCCTTTACTCTTAAGTGCAGCCCTTGTCCACGGGCGGTGGAAGGGAGCTCGGGGCTTTGCTTCCAGCTTGAATATCCAAGTGGTCAGGATGCAGGAGCAGTGTGGAGCTGCCTCTGGCACCAGGACCAACTCTTCAGGAGTTCTGGTGACAYTGCTTGGTGTCCCCTTGGCTTGGGGCTCTGTTGCCAGTTCACAGCGCCGAGCTCAGGAATTTGTTAAATACCATGACAATGTTCAGTTTTGGGTTTTTTTACCTTCTGGCCAAGTACTTATTTTCATAAAATTTCTGGGACACTGATATTCCTTGGGAGTTACAGGAGGTGATGGAATCTTCTGCTTGAGAGCTTCTCCTGCTCTTCGTGTTTGCAAGAGGGAAGGGATGCCTCCTGGGGCGGCAGGGTTGGCGTTGGGGTGATGGGGTCAGTGATGGGGATGGGGTCAGTGATGGGGATGGTATTGGGGTGACACTTCCATGATGTCTGTCCCCAGCCATCCTTCGAGGCTTACTTCAGCGAGATCCTCCTTTGCAAGAACGAGCTCAACGTCACCCTCAACAACCTGTGCCACTGGATGAAGGATGAGCACGTGGACAAGAATCTGGTAAGAAGGAAGCTCTGGGAAAAGGGAAGTGGGGGAGAGGGATTGCTGGTGGGGAAGGCAGTGCTGAGGTCACGTTCTTCCTCGCAGGTGATGCAGCTGGACTCTGCCTTCATCCGCAAGGACCCCTAYGGGGTGGTGCTCATCATATCACCCTGGAACTACCCCATCCACCTCTTCCTGGTGCCCCTCATCGGGGCCATCGCTGCTGGTGAGCCCAACTGTCCAGTCCCCTGGCCTGGAAGTGCCGGGCTCTCCCCAGAAGGGCTGGCT
>JACAXG010000391.1:3827-27421 GCA_018881555.1 Amblyornis subalaris | reverse complement strand
GGTGAGGGCTTGGGCTTCACACGCGTCTTCATCCCTGCATGGAGCACATTTGGGGTTTGGAGAAGGCTTTGACGGGACCTGGGTGCTTGGCCAGGTGTCCTTTTGTCGAGGAGGTGGGTCTTGTGGGGGTGACCAAGGTGTCATCGCCGACCTCTGTGCCCGGCTGATGCCGTYGGRTTTCTCCTCCGCAGCTCCCACGGTGCTGGCGGACGTGCAGCCCTCGGAYCCTGTCATGCAGGAGGAGATCTTCGGGCCCGTCCTGCCCATCGTCGTCGTGGCCAACATGGACGAAGCCATTGACTTCATCAACAGCCGRGAGCGGCCCTTGGCCCTCTACGCCTTCTCCTCTGATAACAAGGTAGAGCGAAGCCAGGACTACACCTGCCCTGTGCTCCTTGGCAGGTGTATCTAGCCATGTTAGTGCTCCAAGGGTCCCCTTAGAGCACACAGCCCTCGTTRGGGGGCATGGATTGCAGTTGGAAGTAAGGGAGTGGAGTGGGAGACCCACGTCCCTCCTTCTCCGTATCCCTCCCAGGTGGTGAACCAGGTCCTGGAGCGGACGAGCAGCGGCGGCTTCTGCGGCAACGACACCCTGATGCAAGTGATGCTGACCTCGCTGCCCTTCGGAGGCATTGGTAGGTCCAAATCGCCCAATCCTGGCCATTGGGAGCCAGGKGTGATCCCACTCATGGTCAGGAAGGGTCCCAGGGAGAACCCTCAGCTCCAGAGGGCTCAGTGGTCCATAGGGAAATTCTCCTGCAGAAACCATTTTCTTCACCTTGGACTCTTGGGCTTTGCTGGATACTTATGGAGCARCCTGAGGCTCCTTCTCTCCATATTTCCCATCCCAAGCTCTGTGTTTCTTTGTCCATGGAAATGTCTTTCTTAAAACATAGGGAGTCAGGGCTTGGAGTAAGCTGGGCTAGTGGAAGGTGTCCCTGCCCATGGCAGGGGGGAAGAACTGCATAATCTTTAAGGTCCTTTCACACCCGAACCATTCTGGGATTCCTTGATGGAGACACCCACTTTTAATGGAATGATCTGCTCTACCAGCTCCTGTTTTCCGCCCCAGTCCCACTCAGCTGGCCAGGAGCCATCAGTGGCCTCCCTTTGTCCTGGGTCTGCTGCTGTACGAGGTATCGAACCCAACCCATCACCCCAACAAAAGCTGGTGTTTTCTCAGGACTGGCTCGGGCTGACTCATGGAATTTTTTCCTATCTGTTATCAAATCATGTGTGATAAGGATTTCCTTATTTTTTGCCAGCCTGCCTGGCTTTCCTGCGCTTGTTCCTGGCCAACCAGCTCGCACCTCCCAACATTCATCCTTGGTGCTGGGTCCCACCYCACCAAAGCCACCTTGATCATTGTGCCTCTCCGCTCTCAGAGCCTTGCCTGCAGCAGGGCTGGATCCAGCACGGATAGGATGTGTTTTGGAGGGTATTCCTGTGGTAGGGAAACTCATCTGGTGGGAGCATCTTGGTGCTGCCACCACCACCTCATCAGTGACGCCCTTCCAGTTGCTAAATATGTTACCCGAAATGGTGAAATCCACTGACAAGAGGGTTTTTGGGAATCTTTCCACCTCCCAGCTAGCTTCCCACTCCAAATATCCACTTGGGTGTGCACTAGGTCACCTCCATGGTCCTCTTTGGGTCACATTCCTGGGAAGCTCATCCATGACTTGGAAAGCAGCCTGGATGAAGTCGTGGTACCACTTTTACGGAGCTGGGAGCTTAATTTTGGGGTTTTTGACCCGAAGGATGGCCAGATCCAGCCACCCACCAGGGTCCTGTGCTGTGTGTTCCAGGGAACAGCGGCCTGGGAACGTACCACGGGAAGTTCAGCTTTGACACCTTCTCCCACCGCCGTGGGTGCCTGAAGCGCGGGATGGGCCGGGAGCCCCTCAACGCCCCRCGCTACCCCCCCTACAGCCCCCAGAAACTAGGGCTCGTCCATGCCGCTTCCAAGGTGACACGTAAGGATAGCTGTGCCCTACTCTGACATCCCMCTTGGAGCCTCCTCCCTCACCACATCTCCTGATGCTGCTCCCGGTGCCCGGCTGCAATGAAAGGTGTTTCCCCACATCCTGCGTGCTTCCCTTTCACCTCCCTCCACCCGTTCACCCCGCAAGTCCCTTGTCCCGCACATCTCCCTCCATCCCTGTCCCATATCCCCCTTTTCTCGCTCTTTGGGGCTCTATCTTCACTGGTCCCACCCCACCAGAGCGGTGTCCTATGTGTCCCCCTCACTGAGGACTCTGCCTTGAGAAGGTCCACAGCAACTCCCTGATCCCAAATCCTTGAGTTAGGATGATCCCAGTTTCCTTTGTCTCATGATCCTGGTTTCTCCTGCTCTATCATCCTAGTTTCTCCTACTCCATGATCTCAGTTTCCTTTGCCCCAGGATATCAGTGTCCTTTGCCCCATGTTCCCAGTTTTTCCTACTCTATGATCCCAAATTTCCTTTGCCCCATGATATCAGTGTCCTTTGCCCCATGTTCCCGTTTATCCTGCCCCATGATCCCAGTTTCCTTCGCCCCATGCTGCCCCATTTTGGGGGGCTGGTTGTGCAGGTAAAGGGATACCCATTCCTGCTGGGCTGTGGGTTGCCGTAGTTGAATCCCACAAGGATCCCCCCGGCTGGGACGGAGAGAGAGAACTGGACGAGGGGGTTGAGATAAAGGCAGTTTAATAGGGAAAGGGAAACACTCCCGGCGCCCGCCTCCAGGGGCTGTGCTGGGCCTCACGGCTCGGGGCCAACGCTGAGCCCGCCAGAGGCAGTGTCGGGCTTTGTACTGACTCCAAGTGTCTGGGCCGCTCCAGCTTCGAGACTTTCCGGCACCGCGGCCCGAGCTGCTGCAGGAACGGGCCGGAACGCTCCGGACGCTCGGGAAGCCCCGAAGAACCGGGAAGCCCTGGAGGAGAGGGAGGCTCCGCGCCGCCGCCGTGCCGCCGCGCCTCCGCCGCGAACGCGCGCTTCCGTTTCCGCGCGCCCTGGGGACGCGCCCCTCCTCCCTCCGCACCAATCGCCGCGCGGCGCAGCCGCGCTCCGCCCAATCACCGCCGCTTCCCCTCCTGCCTCACGCCTCCCGCCCTCTGCGGGGCTCCGACCAATGAGAAGCGTGTCCGCCGCCGCGCGCCCAGCCCACGTCGCGCCGCCGCGCGCGCATGCGCAGTTCCCGCGGGGGCGGCCAGGGGTCAGGACGCCGGAGGGCCCTTGGGGCAGGTGAGGGGCAAACGGGGGGCCCGGGAGGCCTGAGGGGGGGCTCAGGGGGTGTCCCAGGGCTGTGGTCGCTGCCGGTGGCGTGTAGTGGCCGCCCAGATCCCGCCTGGGGCAGAGGGGGCGGCCCAGGCACTGCGCTACTCCCCGCCCCCCTCGAAGGGACACACGCAGAGGGTGAGCGGGGCCTTTGGGGGTGACGGGAGGGATCCGTCCCRCCGGGGCGGTCAGGTGGGTGCTGGAGGGCGGGGAGGGGGCTTGGGACGGAGCTTTTAGGACACGGGGATGGGGGGAACACGTGGGTCTCCTGAAGAGGAGCGGGCAGGACGTCAGGGCCCCTTGGGAGGAACACCTGGATCCTTTGGGGTCGGGGGGGACAGGGCACCTGTGTMCCTCGGAGAAGGAATAGGACACCTGGGTGGCCCTGGGGGTGAGGCGGGGAGCAGGATGCCCRGGTGCCTTGAGGGATGCACCTGGGTCCCTTGACGGGGGGTTGCAAGGAGGGACAGGATGTCTGCGTCCCTTCGGGGAAGCACTTGGGGTTCCTTGTGAGGTGTTGGGACAGGGGTGCTTGAGGATCCAGGTCTCTTTGGGTGGCGGGGCGGGGGTCAGGGCGCCAGGGTCCCCCTTGGGAAGTGGGGGGCACTTCCCTGTCCACCTCCCAGTCCCTGGCACCCCCCAGACTCTTACTGGTAGCCACTGAGGTTCTCTCTGCATCCCAGGACCGGCCATGGCAGCGCTGCGACTGCTGTACCGGGCTGCCCGTGCAGGTGAGGCCGCCCCAAGAACCCACAAACGCCCTAAACCCCCCCAAACCCCATCTTGACCCCCCTGACCCTCGTGTCCTTCCCCAGGGCCCCCGGCCCCGCTGGGCTCCCTGCGCCCACTCAGCACCAGCACCCCCAGGGACTGCTACAGTGAGTACGGCCGTGCCGCCCCCCTTGGGGACACAGCTCCCACCCCAGGGCTCTGCGGGCTGGGCACAGCTCCCCTTTTCCCGCAGAGTACGTCAACGTCCGGGAGCCAGCCATGGACATGCGATCCATCACCGACCGCGCCGCCCAGACCCTGCTCTGGACCGAGCTCATCCGCGGTGAGACCCCGCTCACCCCCTCATTTGCGGGGTGACCCCCCTCTCCCCCCAAATATGGTATCACGCCTCCTTCTCCCTCCCAGGCCTGGCCATGACCCTGAGCTACCTCTTCCGGGAGCCGGCCACCATCAATTACCCGTTTGAGAAGGGCCCGCTGAGCCCGCGGTTCCGCGGGGAGCACGCGCTGCGCCGGTACCCGTCCGGGGAGGAGCGCTGCATCGCCTGCAAGCTCTGCGAGGCCGTGTGCCCGGCACAGGTGAGCCTTCCTCCCCCTCCTCCTCCCCGCCCGGCGCTCCGGCCGTGACCGACCGTGTCCCCGCGCCAGGCCATCACCATCGAGGCCGAGCCCCGCGCCGACGGCAGCCGCCGCACCACGCGCTACGACATCGACATGACCAAGTGCATCTACTGCGGGTTCTGCCAGGAGGCCTGTCCGGTGGACGCCATCGTGGAGGTGAGCGGGGCCGGGGGCGGCTGCGGGCCCCCCGTTCCCGCCCCGGTGACCCCAGGGGTGACCCCGTCCCGCCCTGGCAGGGCCCCAACTTCGAGTTCTCCACGGAGACGCACGAGGAGCTGCTCTACAACAAGGAGAAGCTGCTCAACAACGGCGACAAGTGGGAGGCCGAGATCGCGGCCAACATCCAGGCCGATTACCTGTACCGGTGATGGCCCCCGGGCACCCACCCGCCCCCAAATAAAGCGTCGTCTGGGGGTTCACCCCTCTCTGTTGGCGCTGCAGGCGCCGGCCCCTTCCCGTAACTCCGTGTGTTTTCCTTTCCAGCGCTGGGGGCAGACCTCTGCCCCTGGGGGGACCCGCCCCCGGGTGTGTGGTGGTGTTTTGGGGAGGGGGATGGGGGTCCCGGGGCTGCTGGCACCGACGCTGGAGTGTGGGGGGTGCGTTGTGGGGAAGTGTGGGATGTGGAGGGGGGGCGCAGGCAGGCATGGAGGAATAGTGCTGGGGGGATTCAGGGATCTGGGAGGGTCATTTCCAGCTTCTGGGGGCAGCTGTGGAGGGGGCCCTAGTGATGCTGGCAAGGGGGTTCACAGTGGTACCGGTGTGAGGGTCCCAGTGGTGCCAGTGTGGGGGTCCGGGTGATCCCGGGGGGGGGTCGCGATGGTACAAGTGGGGGGCCTCTGGTGGTACTGGTATGGGTGTCCCAGGGGTACCGGTGTGTGGATCCTGGTGGTACTGGGGTGTGGGTACCAGTGCGGGGTGCCTGCCGAATCCGGCTGGGGTCTCCCAGTAGTACCAGTATGGGTGCCCTGGTGATCCTGGCAGGAGTCTTGCAGTGGTACCGGTGTGGGGGTCCCAGTCATCCTGTCATGGGGGTCTCAGTGATCCCAGCGGGGAGATCCGGCTGCTACCAGTTGTTAGGACCTGCCCCCCCCCGCCCCCGAAGGTGAGAGTAACTCAGGGGCGGATTAGAGAGAAACGACACTTAATGATGGGTGTTTGTAAATCTGTATATGTAGGGTTTATTTTAGAGCAGTTGGAAAGCAGGTACGTAGCCGTTTTGGTCATTATTATCTACAGTAATATAGCAATATGAAAGCAAAAAAATGTTACTTAAAAAAAATGTGTAAGGGAAAAGAGAAAGAAAAAAAAAGAGCGGAAAGATAAGGGTAAAAACATGTCACCGCCGGCAGATCTTGTGACTTGATTGTTGCAATTTAGTCGTCTGTTGGTGGAAGCGATGGTCTGGAKCTGTCGGGGGTGGGGGAAGAAGCCCGCAAAACACAGTCTGATGGTTTAAAATGCGATCAGCCTCGGGGGGAACGCCCAGGTTTGAGTGGTCTGATGGAAGGCCTCCGAAATGAGGTTGGGAGCGCTTCGGGGGTCTTTTGATGGTTTCTGATGCCTTCTCAGCTGCTTCTCACGGGAGCGCAGTTCGGCCGGCAGTGCCGGCAGGGGAGTTTTACAACCGAGCGGGTTGTGCGAGGGAGGGCATTAGCGTGACAAGCAGGACTGTCTGGCCTCGCAGGATGCAAGCGGCGTTAGTTCACCCCCTCTGCTTTGTGCACACTGGGCAGCAGCACCCCAAACCTCTTCCCTTCTCCCCAGGCACGGCAGCCTGGCCGCAGCAAAGCACCCTGGCTCCGGCACAAATGGGCCATTGCCTTCAGTCATTACTCACTTAACAGTCCCGCTTCACACCGGTGTGGGGGTCCTGCCGATAGTGCTGGGCGGTTTCCCGGCTCGGCCCGGCTCCGGGAAGTGTTTCCCATCCCCATCCTGCTCGGGGGATGTTGCGGCGGTCCACGGTCTCGGAGGGGCCGCTCCCCGCGGTGGCGCGGGGTGCGGTACGTCCCGGGGAACGGGGTTCCCGGGGGGCGGCGGGGCCGGGCCGGTCGGTCGGTCCCTCCCCGGGGCCGGGCTCTTCCTGGGGAAGAGGAAGTGCTGGATCYCGGCCGCGCTCCGCGGCGGGGGGGGAAGCACGGGCGAGTGGGTTCGGAGCGGCTCCGGCCCGGGGGGGCAGGCAGGGCGGTCCCGGGGCGGGGGGTGCGCTGGCCCTGACTCAGAGGCAGCTGAATGGGGCGGGGGGCGGAGGGGGAAGTGGGGATTTGGGAAGTGCTTTGCCAGCCCGGTGCTGGGCACAGCTGCGTGTCGCCGAGCGAGCCGGTTTCTCGCGGTCACGGCGCGGAGACATCCCAGTTCCGCCGCCGAGACCCCGGGGTGACTCTCGGGGCGACCCCCTGCCCTGCTGTTCCGCTTTCCAGCCCTCACCCCACTTTCTCTCGGTTCCCCATTCCCTCCCATTCTATCCCGTCCCCAGGCGCGTGCCCTGACGCCTCCACACCCCGGGCCGGACTAGGGCTCTCCGGGGGCCATGGGGTCCCTGTTTCGCAGCGAGGAGGTTTGCCTGGCCCAGCTCTTCCTCCAGTCGGCTTCTGCCTACAGCTGCATCAGCGAGCTGGGGGAGCGCGGGCTGCTCGAGTTCAGAGACGTGAGTAGGGGCTGGGGGGCGTGTTTTGGGGTGTCTGGGGTGAAGGGGGTCGGGCTGGGTGGGCCTGGGTGCCCTGGGTTTGGGGCGGGTGGTTTTGGGGTGCTCTGTGTACAGGGAGTTTGGTCTGGTCAGGTTTGGGGTGGGTGTTCTGGGGTGTCCCGGGAACAGGGAAGTTGGTCAGGGTGGGTTGGGGTGCCCTGGCTGCCTGTTACCCCGGGATGCTGAACCCCCCAATCCTGTGGGGCCGTGCCTTGACTGTATCCCCGCAGCTGAACCCCAAAGTGAGCCCCTTCCAGCGGCGCTTCGTGGGCGAGGTGCGGCGCTGCGAGGAGATGGAGAAAACCTTCAGTGAGTGCCGGGGGGGCCGCGGGGCTGACTTTGTGGGGGCTTCTCAGGGGGACGCCYCCCTCGGCCCCCCAGCCTGACCGTGTCCACCCCCCCTTGCAGCCTTCCTGCAGCAGGAGCTGCGGGGCGCGGGGCGGGTGCCGGGGCCGTGTCCCGAGAGCCCGCGGGCACCGATGGCGCGGGAGGTGCTGCGGGTGCAGGAGCAGTCGGAGCAGCTGGCGCAGGAGCTGCGGGAGGTCACCCGGAACCGCGCGTCCCTGCGCGGGCGCCTGCGGGACCTGCGCCAGTACCTGCACGTCCTGCGCGAGGGACAGCGCTTCACCAGCCTGCCGGTGGGTCCGGGGCTCCGACCCCGCCGTCCTGGGGGTGCCGCTTTGTGCCTCGGTTTCCCCCGGGCTCATCCCTCTGCTCCGCGTCGCCGCAGGCCTCCCTGGGCTCCCCGCCGCGGCCACGGGCGCTCTCGGAGCGTGAGCCCATCCTCGACCCCTCCCTGCACCAGCACCTCGAGCGCAAGATCAAGTGAGAGGGGGTAGGGTGCGGGGTGGGGGGTGGAGAGGGGCGCGGGGGGAGCGGCGTGGCCGTGGGGCGGCTGGGAAGCTGTGGGACGAAAGGCTCGGAGGTGACCTGTGGGGCAGCGGTGCAGCCACGGAGCGGTTTGCCCATCTCAAGAGCCCTGCCGTGTCTCCGCAGCTTCGTGGCCGGCGTCATCCACCCGTGGCGCGTGACGGCCTTCGAGCGGCTGCTGTGGCGCGCCTGCCGCGGCTACCTGGTGGCCTCCTTCGTGGAGATGCCTGAGCCCATGGAGGACCCGGCCACGGTGAGGCAGCACCCCGGGGGAGGGGGCCGGCACGGCTGGGGGGGCTGCAACACCGGGATGACGCGGGCGGTGCTGTCCGCAGGGCGAGAGCATCACCTGGGTCATCTTCCTCATCTCCTACTGGGGCGAGCAGATCGGGCAGAAGATCCGCAAGATCTCGGACTGGTGAGTGGCCGCGTGTCCGCCCGCGGGGGGGTTTGCTTAGTAACACCCCCTCTGGATCCATGCTGACACCCCCTGGCGCGGCCGTGTCCGTCTGCCCCAGCTTCCACTGCCAGGTGTATCCGTACCCGGAGAGCGAGGCCGGCCGGGCGGACACCATTACCGGGCTGCACAGCCAGATCCAGGACCTCGGCGTGGTGAGCTGGGCGCCGTGCGGGGAGCGGGGCGCCGCGCTGGGACCGCCGTCCCTGACGCCAGGTGCCCGCAGGTGCTGGAGGAGACGGAGCAGTACCTGGCGCAGGTGCTGGACAAGGTGGCGCTGGCGCTGCCCACCTGGCGCGTGCAGGTGCAGAAGATGAAGGCCATCTACCTCGTCCTCAACCAGTGCAGCTTCGACGTCACCGAGAAGTGCCTCATCGCCGAGGTCTGGTGCCCCGTGCGGGACCTCACCCAAGTGCAGGATGCCCTGCGCCAGGGATCCGTGAGTGGCTCGGTGTCCTCGTCCTGGGCGTGCTCAGGGTTCCCACGTCCTTGTGCCTGGGTTTCTTGGTGTCCCGTGTCCTCACGTCGAGGGTTTCTCGGTTTACCCACGTCCTCGTGCCAGGGGTTGCTCATTGTCCCCATGTCCTCATGCCAGAGATCACTTGGTGGCCCTATGTCCCCTCACCATGGGGGGGTGTGTGCCAGGCAGGGGGGGTACTGTGGGATGGGTGCCAGGARCAGGCTCCAGGAGCCGGGGGGTGCCGGGGGCTGGTGCCAGGAAGGAGGAGGGTGTTGTGGGGTGGGTGCCGGGGTCAGGCTCCCCGTGCTGGGCAGGGGGGTGCCGGGGGTGCTCAGGGTGCTGTCCCCGCAGTACCAGAGCGGCTCCAGCGTGGAGTGCTTCGTGCAGCGCGTCCCCACCTCGGAGAGCCCCCCCACCCTCATCCGCACCAACAAGTTCACCGCCGGCTTCCAGAGCATCGTGGATGCCTACGGGGTGGCCAGTTACCGGGAGGTGAACCCCGGTAAGGCCTGCTGGCCCTCCCCGAGGCCCCGGGCTGAGGGGGGACGCCCTGTGTGACGTGGTCCCTGTGTCCCGCAGCGCCCTACGCCATCATCACCTTCCCCTTCATCTTCGCCATCATGTTCGGGGACGTGGGGCACGGGCTGCTCATGTTCCTCTTCGCGCTCTGGATGGTGCTGTACGAGGACAGCCCCCGCCTGCGGCAGGGCACCAACGAGGTGGGGGCAGGATGGAGCAGGATGCAGGGGCGGGGCGGGCTTGGAGGCACGGGATGGGCTTGGGGGCATGSAATGGGGTTGGAGGTGTGGGACATGCCTGGGGAGGTGGGATGGGCTTGATGATGATACAGGATGGGGCTGGTGGCACGGGCCAGGGACAATGTGGGTCAGGGCTGGCGGTGTGGGAGGGGAATGGCGTGGGGCAGGGGAGGTGGTGTGGGACAGGGAGCCTTGTTTGCCTCCCCCAGATCTGGCTGATGTTCTTTGAGGGGCGCTACCTCATCCTGCTCATGGGTGCCTTCTCCATCTACACTGGCTTCATCTACAACGAGTGCTTCAGCAAAGCCACCGCCATCTTCCCCTCCGCCTGGAGCGTGGCCACCATGGCCAACCACTCCTCCTGGAGGTGGGATCCCACCCCCGTGCCCCCTGCCCGGGTCCCCAGTTCCCTGCTGGCACCGACACCCCTCGCTCTGCCCCCAGCTCTGCGTACCTCGCCAGCCACCTCACCCTCACCCTGGACCCCAACGTCACCGGCGTCTTCCGAGGGCCATATCCGTTTGGGATCGACCCGGTAAGTGTCCCATGAGGATGACGACGAGGGGGACCCTCTTCGTGGTGGCGCAGAGTCTCTCAGCCACCTTGTCCACAACAGATCTGGAGCTTGGCCACCAACCACCTCAACTTCCTCAACTCCTTCAAGATGAAGATGTCGGTGGTGCTGGGCATCGTGCACATGGGCTTCGGCGTCGTGCTGGGGGTCTTCAACCACCTGTGAGTCCTYGGGCTGTGCCCACAGGCTCTGGTCGTGCCACGGGGAGTGGGGTTGGACTCACCTGGGTGGGATGGGGTTGGCGATTGAGGTCTTTTAGCCCCGCACCTCGGTGGGCGCCGAGGACACGCGAGGGTGAGGAGGGACAGGCTGACCGTGGCCGATGTCCTCCCACCCAGGCACTTCCAGCAGCGGCACCGGCTGGTCCTGGAGTTCCTCCCGGAGATGATTTTCCTCCTGGCTCTTTTTGGCTACCTGGTCTTCCTCATCTTCTACAAGTGGATCAAGTTCAGTGCCGCTAACTCCCGGGTGGCCCCCAGCATCCTCATCCACTTCATCGACATGTTCCTCTTCACCTCCAACGCCGAGAACCTCCCGCTCTACCCGGGGCAGGTACAACCCCTCTGCCCTGGGGGGCGCCTGCTCCTGCCCCGGCTGGGAGAGCAGCTGTCAGGAGTGGGGCCGTTCTTAGACCGGCTGGACCCCAAAGGGCTGTCCCCGTGCCGCAGGTGCCGGTGCAGACGGTGCTGGTGGTGCTGGCGCTGGCGTCGGTGCCCGTCCTGCTCCTGGGGACGCCGCTGTACCGGTGGTGCCGGCAGCGCGCCCCGAGGACGGTAAGGCTGGGGGGGGGGCTGCGGGGGGCTCCGTGGCGGGGCACGGGGAGGTCTCACCGCCGGCGCTGTCCCGGTGCAGCCGGTGGCCGCGGGGGAGCAGGAGCCGCTGCTGGACGGGCAGGAGGCCGGGAACTGCGTCAATGCCAGCAAGGAGGATGTGGAGAGCGGGGGGCACAGCCCTGATGCCAAGGTGAGGGGCACCCCGGTGGGCTYGGGCGGTGGGGTAAGGGGTGTCCGTGCCCCCCTGCTGATGTCCYGTGTTCCCTCCCTCCCTGCAGCACTTGGACTTCGCCGAAATCTTCATGCACCAGGCGATCCACACCATCGAGTACTGCCTGGGCTGCGTCTCCAACACCGCGTCCTACCTGCGCCTCTGGGCGCTCAGCCTGGCACACGCCCGTGAGTCCCCTCAGCCCCCCGCGCCCCTCCGGAGTCGGGCAGGCCCTCACTCCCCCCTCCTGCCCCTGTCCCTCCCGTTCCCAGAGCTCTCGGAGGTGCTGTGGACCATGGTGATGCGGAACGGCTTCGTGGGGCTGAGCTACGTGGGCGGCGTGGTGCTGGTGCCCGTCTTCGCCGCCTTCGCCGTGCTGACCGTGGCCATCCTGCTGGTGATGGAGGGGCTCTCCGCCTTCCTCCACGCCCTGCGCCTGCACTGGTGAGCCCCCAAACCTGACGGGTTACTGGTGGGATCCGGGGGGAGGATGGACCCCACCCAGGCCACCCCTCACCCCCCTTCTCCTCACCAGGGTGGAGTTCCAGAATAAGTTCTATGTGGGTGCCGGGTACAAGCTGTGCCCCTTTGCCTTCGCCCCGGACTCCTGGGAATAGCTGTGCCACAGGGATGCCAGGGGCTTGGAGCGTCGGCCGCACCCCAGATTCCCCCCCCTTGGACCCCCGGAGCCTCCTCGGCGGTGAATAAAGCCGTCCCTGTGGCCCCCCCCCAGCTCTGCGTTGCCGTCGCTTGGGTAGGAGGTCCCGGGGGGGTTGGGGGTGCCCCCCCTCACTGCTGGCCGTAGCCGAAGGCGGGGGCCGTGGCGGGGCCGTAGGTGCCGAGCGAGGGGAAGGCAGGCAGGGGATAGGGCAGGGTGCGGGGTTTGGCCCCCGCATAGACCCCGGGGGGGCAGGTGAGGGGCTGGAAGGCGGGTGCAGGGAGCTCAGGGAAATTCGGGGGTGCCGCTGGTTGTTGGGGGGCAGCAACCAGAGCCCCACGGCTGCGGGGAGCCCCCGGGGGGGAGAGAGGCAGCAGCAGGGGCTCAGTCCCCGCTGCAGCCCCCCTACCTTTCTCCTGCTTCTCGGGGCGGGGGGGCGGCGGGGCGGCCCGGGCGCGGGGCACCACGCCCAGCAGGGACCCTGCCGGCACCCCACACCTGCAAGAGAGGGGGGACGGGGGCTCAGGGCGGGTGGCACCACCTCCTCGCCGCGGTGTCGGGGCGGCGTCCGGGGGTGCCTTACCACGGCTCGGGGTCACCGTCCCGAAATCCCTTGGCGAAGGGGTTGCTGGCGATCTTCAGCTGGGTGATCTGCGGAGGGGAGCGGGGTCAGGGGGTCCCCGGGAGGGCGCCCCGGCGCGCCCCCGGCCGGCGCTCACCCGGTGGTTCTGGTAGGCCGTCACCGCCATGAACTGGGTCTCGGGGAAGCTGAAGGACTTGAAGTTCTGGTGGGCGAAGCGCTCGCTGTCGCGCCGCGGGTCCACGAAGACGACGTGGAAGCGGGGCTGGTAGCGGTGCATGGAGTTGAGGATGATCTGCGGGGCGGGAAACAGGAGGTGGCAGGACCCCCCCCCGGGCAGGGGTGCGTTGTGCCCCCCGCCGTGGCCCGCCCCGCAGCGGGGTCCTCACGTGGCCGTTGTCGTCCAGGAGGTTGTTGGTCAGCTTGAGCTTGTCGAAGGACACGATCTGCCGCATCCACTGGGCGCCCTTGGCCGGGGAGTCGGGGTGGAAGTGGACGCGGCCGGGCGCTGCCGGCTCAGCCCGGCCCGCCGCCAGCCAGGAGGAGCTGTGGAAGGCGTATCTGCAGGGTGGGGGGGCCTCAGCACCCCCAGATCCGACCCCCTGCCCCCACTGCCCCCTCCCCACCTGTATCGCTTGTCGTCCAGCGGGATGAAATCCATGAGCAGGACGTAGTCGGCCAGCGGATCCAACCCCGACAGCTTCACCTGGAAGGTGGGGAACATCCTCCTGCGCGGAGAGCGGGTGGGAAGGGGGTGCCCCCGCCCCGGCAGCCCCCCCGGGCCGCTCCGGTACCCACCTGCCTGCCTTGGTGACGATCATCTCGGTGCCCAGGCGGTTGAACTCCTCCCAGAGGCTGCCCATCTCCAGCCGTGCCGTGGCGTGGCACACGCGCCGGTTCTTGCCGCCGGCCCCCGGCCCCTCGCCAGCCCACCCGAGGCTGGGGGCGCACGGAGACCCCTCACCCGGGCCCCCCAGGAAGGCTGTGGGGGGGCAAAGGGGTGTCGGTCTGGGGGGGCAGACCCCGTGCATGGCCACCTCGTCCGTCACACCCTCTATGTGGAGCTGGTGGCAGGATCGGGATGTCCTGTCCCCCAGCCCAGTGGGGTTTTATCCCCATCCCCACCACACCCCAAAACGCCGCAGGACCCCACTGCCGGGTGCAGGGAGTGTTGCCGTGGGTGGGTTTTACCTGCCATGGGCGCAGTGGGAGGGCAGGACGTGTCCGTGGCTCCGTCCCCCGGCATGGTGGCAGCGGGGACCCCACCGAAGCCCCCTCCCGGCGCCGCGCCGGCTCCGCGCTGTCCCCGCAGCCTGCCGGGGGTTTTATGCCCCAGCTCGGGGGTGGAGAGGCGGGGGCTGGAGCCGAGGTGGTCCCTGGGGGCTGGAGCACGGCCCCCTTCCCCGGCCTGCCTTCGCGCCTTGACGCGGTGATGATGGACGGGAGGCGAGCGGTGGCACGGCCGGGACCGCCGCCGGTCCCCAAACGGGGCTCGGGACGCCCCGGGCTGGGCGGGGACGTCTCCCCTGGGCTCTCCTTGTCCCTTCATATCGCAGATCTGAGCAGGGGGGTGGGGGCTCCCCCAGGCCAAGCCCCTCTCGGCGCGCGGCCGTCGCCACCCGATATTGGAAAGCACGGCGAGGTGTTGAGGCACGGGCGAGGAGCTGCTCTGCGGCTCTTGAGGGGGGAGAAATGAGCTGCCCCCTCCCCATACCCCACCCCAGGGTGGGCCCTGTCTCTGCCCTGGTGCCTGGGACCCCTCGTGCCCCTCATGGCGGTGACAGCGGGAGATGGATTGGGACAAGCCGGCGCCGCGGGGCTGAGGGATATTTGCAGGAGGTGATGGACACTGAGGTGGGGCGTTACGGGGGGAAGACAGGGGGGCTACTCCAGAGCCCCCCCACTCCCGTCCAAACTGCACGGGGGGGCCATGGACACTGTCTCATGCCATGGAGTGTGTTCCAGTGGGATGAGGGATGCTGAGGCTCTGGGGACGGGTCTGAAGGATGTCCTTGTGGGGATGCTGGTGGCTTTCTGTAGCTGTTGGTGCCCCGGTGATGGTGGCACTGGCCTGAACTCCCTCCCTGCTCTGCGCAGAGCTGGACATTCTCTCCAGACYGGGACTCAGCCTTCCGTCCTGCCTTGGGTTCGGCACCTAAATCCATCCTGTGCCCGCCATAACGCAGAGGGGACTCCGTGTCCCGCGGGGCGGCCAAGGGGGCGGCACGGGCAGCTCCAGCATTTGGGAGCGGGGCCCGGACTGATGCTGAGCAGGGAGGAACCGCCTCCCCAAGACCCCCCTCCCCCCGCACCCCCGCACGCGTCCGTGCCCCGTGGAGCCGGCCCGGCCCCATCCATCTCCCGCTGTCAGCCGGGCCYGGCCGCGGGGCCGGTATCGAGCGCGATATGAGGAGGTGCGAGAGGCAGAGCTGACAGCGGGCAGGAGCAGCCAGGGGGCTCAGCCCCGCGCAGCATCCGACCTGCCGGGGCTCAGCCGCAGCTCCTGGGCTTCCCGGGTGGGACTGGATGAGCTTTAGGGTCCCTTCCCACCCCCGTGCCCTTCCAGGATCCTCCGGCCGGCGCAGACGACTGCGGCTGAGTCTCCTGAACCCGTTTTGAAGCCCGTGGTGCACAMTGGCTTTTCAGAATGAGCCTTTTCGGTCCCGAGCGGGCAGACGGGAACCAGAAGAGCTTCGAAAAGGGAAAAGGCTGAGTCTTTCCCGCGGGGAATAAGTGCCCCAGACAGCAGGACAGGCCGGAGGGAGCTGTGGAGGTTGTGGTGGCCAGCGAGGTGAAGCTGGAGAAGAGCGCTGGCAGACGGTCAGATGACTTCCTGCAACGAACCTCTGACTCAGCTGGAATGGGGAAGTAAAAGCTGCTTGGGGGGCGGTGAGGGGACAAGAGGAATCGACCACGGCAGGGGAGGAGAGGGCAGTGAGAAGGGAGGAAGCAGTGATACTCATTTCTCAACCACAAATACACGTACTTKTTAGGTCAGAATGGACGACACAGGTAGCAGTTGGCTCTTTATTTATTTTATTTATTATTTTTAAAATTTTTTCTTGATTTTTTTTTTTTTTTTTTTAAAAAACCCTGAATGAGAAAAGAGGAAGAAAATTTGGGCAGGTAAAGCTATTCCCTGTAAGTGTCCAAGGCTGGGTTGGACGGGGCTTGGAGCAACCTGGGCTAGTAAAAGGTGTCCCTGCCCATGGCAGGGGGCGGGACTGGGTGGTCTTTAAGGTCCCTTCCAAGCCAAACAATTCCAGGTTCTAGGATCTGCTCCAGGGAGTGTGTAGTACAAAAGAAAATTGATAATTGTGAAAATAAAGCAATAATTTCCTTAAATATGTCCATTACTTAGAGTTAGGGGTTTTTTTCCCTCCCATACGTAACAAATAAAATACATATTATATAAATATAATTATATATAACTCAAAGGTAATATAGAGATAGAGAAGAATTAAAAAAATCTTTCGAATCCAAGCCTTCAGCAAAACCCCTCTGGCTCTGCTGGCATCCCTTCCCACGTGCCATGGGGATCCCATCCCTAAAAGCCCAGACGAACCTGGGGATGGATCTCACGGCCTCTGGGGAAGGCTCGTTCTGTTTTCACGTGCCCCAGAGTCCCTTTGGGAACTGCTCACGTGGGGATGGTGTAAAACTTAAAAATCTYCCAGCCACGCTGGAGGATGGAACAGGAAAATCTTCCTGGTTTTGGCAAGACCGATGGAGCGCGTGGATTTCAGCCCAGGGACCTGTGAGTATCTGGACTCAATAACCAGAGGGTGAAATTTTAGGTGGTTTTGAGAATTTTTTGCTGGATGGGGACAGTSATAAATCGGATTAGGACAGGGTGGTTTTCCCTTGAAGCTGCACATGGATGAACTTGCAGTCAGGAATGCTGGTCTCGTGTTAATTGACCCAAATTGATTGGAAATCACTTCAGTGGTGTCTGTTGCCAATTTAATGCAACACTAATTAAGGTGGCAAATTAAGGCATGATGTTATTGTATTTATTTGTCCCTAAATAAGAACATTTCCTTCCTCCCCCTGCCCAAACGCTATCCCTTCCAGGGATGGGGYGTCCACAACTTCTCTGGCCCTGGCACAGGTGTCCAAGGCTGGGATGGATGGGGCTTGGAGCAAMCTGGGATAGTGGAAGGTGTCCCTTCCCAGGGCAGGGGGTTGGACCAAGACCAGCTTTAAGATCCCTTCAKACCCAGCCTGTTCCAGGATTCCATAATTCTGTATATTGGATTTAGAGGCACCCAACTCGTTTGATGGCTCCAAAACTCTTGGTGTTGTCCAAACTTCCCCCACCCTCTCCTCTCCAGCACGTCCCTTTCCATCCAGGCGAGGCTGATTTTCCATCCCAGCTGCAGTTTTCTGATTATTCCTGCTTCCAGGTTTCAGGACTTGAGTCATCTCGGCCCAGGACTCATCCTCTCTCCTTGTAGGCTTTGAATGAGTCACCACGGGTTCCCCCCGATGGAGACAACAGTGTGTTTGGGGGCTTTGACTCATCTGATCTATTTCAAACACTTTTTTATGGAAAAATGGCATGGATTTCTCCACTGGCTGCCTGGTGGTGAAGGGTGGCAGGGTGACACAGCCACGTGGGAAATGTGGGGTTTGTTCAGAGCAGGCACACTCCGGGCACAGGCTGAAGGGTCAGTTTGAGCCTCAAGGGCTTAAATTCAGCTCATAATTGCTACCAGGAAATGTAAAGATAATTTGGGGCAGGAGAGTTCCTGAAGGGTTTTCCCTTCATCCCAGTTAGCAGTTGCCACACTTCTCCAAATCCTGGGCTGTCTCCCAATCCCCGAATCTCGATTTCCTACATCAGTTCTTTTTAATCCTCTGTGATACCAAGAGATCAATTATAGATTCTAATTATGTATTTCCAAGAAAAAATGCTTTATATCTATACTAGGAAATTATATATAAAAATGTTCTTTATACATTAAAATAAATGTATATATTGAGATTCTTTATAWATATATGTATATTTATAGATACATAAATCTTTTATATCTAAAAAATAGTACAAAAACGTGTATCTATAATTGTATATGTATAAAGAAGTAGGAGATAAATCCTCAAGCTTACATTTAGCTTTCTGAAACGAAGCAACTTTATTTAACTAATCGTGTTTATTCATCATTGCAGGTCTCCTCCTCAAGGAGCTGCTTCCAAAGTCACCAGTTCCCAAACCATCCCAGGGTTCTGTGTGACCATGCGTTTGGACACGGCACAGCCTCGCCTGGGCTGCCTGGAGCGTRTTGATCCATCTAATTCTACCTGAGATTTCCCAGGATGTGGAAACCCGCTTCAGCTGGACCTGGGGGGAGGMAAGAGGAGCAAAACTCTTCCTTCAGGTGTGTTTGCATTGGATSTAGGGAAGAAGTTGTTCCCTGTGAGGGGGGTGGGGCCCTGGCACAGGTTGCCCAGAGCAGCTGTGGCTGCCCCATCCCTGGAAGCGTCCAGGTTGGACAGGCTGATCTTGGTGAAAGCTCTTTGGAAGGTCCTCTACTGCCTTGCGCCAAGATCTTACGGAATTTGAGTAGGAAAGCRGGTGCCACAATGGAGATCCTTACCCCAGGAGGGCAAGGATGGATATTCCATTAGTTATTCTACACGGAGCGCAGGCCAAGCACCTGCCTCTCAGCGGGGATCAACTCTAATCCACGTTTTTTTAATTGGATTCATTTCCACTCTCTGTCTCCTTCGCAGCAAGCCGAGGTGGTTTGTTGAGTAAGAAAGAGCGAGGCTGAACTTGGATTGATCGGGAAATCGGGGTCAGTTCTCCGGCAGGAGCGGATTTCCACGCGCAGGCAGGTGGATGCCGCCCCCGGGGAGGAAGCAGCCCCAGACCGCTCGATTTTCATTATCCGTAACGTCTCCGGCGCCGTGCCCGCGCCCCGGCCGCCACTTTGCCTCCGGCGTCTCCACGCGGGTGATGAAAAGCAGCTCTGGATCCTCATTATAGCACCAGGAGAGCAGACACGTCTCTCCTGGGACATCTGAAACGGGRTGTCGGCTTCTGGGGCTGAAACTCAACCCTTCGGCCAAGGCTGATCCAATAACGATGATTTTTTTAGGTTCGGATCCGTTCGTCGGGAGCCAGCGGTGCCCGCTCTTGGTTTACTCTCTGGTGTAGCTCTGTCAAGCCATGATTAATGTTATCCAGGGGAAAAATCAATGTTTCTTTATTCTGCCTGTCGCAGAGTGGGATTTTAGGAGCTGCTGATCTCTCCCTGGTGAGCGGCGAGACGGGCCCTGAATTTATCTTTTATCTCCAGACGAAGCATCACATCTGTAGCGCAGTGAGGTGAGACAAAGCCCAGCCCTTATTCCTACACCAGTGCTTTCACCTAGAAATGCTCTTCCTGGCACGCAGGGAGCAGGTATTTACTCCTCAAGTGCTCAGACTGGACTGGGAGCACTCAAAAGGCGAGGAGTATTTTCATTTTCCCAGCAGTTTCTGGGAAAATCGTGGACTTCCACGTACGAGTGGCCGGAGGAGCACTAGGAAGCACCCTTGCAATTTATTTATGATTTATCCTGGTGCCGTATTTCCCTCCTTGATGCCTCAAACACCCGCTGCTTCCGGGTCTGCTGGCCGGCGAGGCGTCCTGTGGCGCCTGATGGCGCTCGGCAGAGCTCCTTGCCCCTCTGATGCGGAGCAAAAAGAGGAGAGGGGAAGCGCTGGGGTCAGCAGGAGGGTGTTTGTGGGACGGAATGTTGCTTGGAAGGGACCGTAAAGCCCACCGAGGCTCTTGTTTTCCGATTCTGCAGTAAAGAACACGTCCAAAGCTGCCTCCTCGCCCTCGGGGACGCTGTGAGTACCTTCCGTAGGGCTTGTTTGGGAATGGGAACGGCTGTTGGGAGCTCTGGCAGAGCACCTGGAGGCCAGGTGAAATCAGAAATGGGACTGTTTTGGCTGCTGCTGGATGTGGCTTTTCTTTTCAAGGTGTTCCTCTGATTGATCTATTTCAACAGGAGCTTCCTAAAGCTGAACTGATTTCCTAGCAGGTAACTTGGCTTGGAAGCATCATTTCAAACTTCTTTCCACGTTTATTTTAACTCCCAGATGGAGACAGCTAAAGAAGCAGAGGGGGAGTGTTCCTAACAAAAGAACAGCCAAATTCACTGGTGGCAGAAGGCTTCAAATTAAAGTGTGAGTGGAGGTGCCTTTAGGCCACTTCCAGTTCCTTAGTATCAATGGAATTTAAGCATCCAAATCCTGACAAGCCTGAGTGAACTCCAAAGCCTCTGCAAGTGTTTTACAGCCAGGGAGGGAGACAAGAGTCTGGAATCTCTGCCCAAAAACTGGCTGCTGGTTTGTTTGACCAGGCACAGGAATAACTGTGTGTTCCCTGGGCCTGTCCTTATGGAGAAAGGTTTCTTTATGTGCACTGGGTTTATTCAATGCATCTTCAAAATGATGGAAACTGATTTTATTGAAATGCCAGAGGTGCCAAACACTTTCCTCAAGCCAGAGCTCAGAGTCAGGCCTGTGGGAAGTGGTTTAATGCCCATTTTCCCAATCCCTCCAGGCAGCAGCACTGGAGCACTTGCAGCCAAACGTGCCCGAGGTGCCGAGTGCTGGCAGGAGGCAAATACAGGGATTGGACAGTAGGAGTTTGCACTGCTCCTGTATCCCAGACCTGGAGCTCTGCTTGATAAATCCCAGGAGATGCTGCCTCACTCAAACCCTATTTAAAGCTCAGCATCCCTCATGCTCCCTTGGAATTTTGTTGCTTCCTTTGTTGCTCTTTCCCAACAGTATTATGGTTATTATTGTAAATTGCCACTCCATTTTTTCCATAGCCATTTGCTTCCCAGAGGTGGTGATTTAGGAAAGCATCTTTGTCTTGGGAAGGTGCTTCTGGCTCTGGACACATTCCCAGTCCCCAGGAGCAGCAGGACCTGTGCTGTCCCCAGCAGGTGAGGCAGAGGTGCCTTTCCCTCCTTCCCTGCTGCAGTTTGGCTCTTCAGGGGTCTCTGGGGGTCTGAGGGAGAAGTTCTTTGTCATTCCAGGGCAGAATTAGCCCTGGTCTGACTAAAAGCAGGAGGAATAATTTTATCCTTGTTTTTGGGTACACATTTTGTGTTTTCTCTCTGTTGCTGACACCGTGTGGTGAAGCAGCAGCTCCCAACCTTTTCAGTGCTGCTCCCTGGAATAGATTTTATTTGTAAAGCAACGAATTCCCTGCTGCAATCCCAGTCACAGCCCCCCAGGATAAATGTGCACTCTAAGGTCTTACACCCTGACTATGAGAATTTCCTGCCTCCAGACATGGAAAATGGAGGAATCCTCAGACTGGACTAGAGCCAGAATGCAGAATGGGGGAAAGGGAGGCAGCGTGCTCAGCACGGGCTGGGTCGGTTCAGAGCGTGTTCCCCCTTGGATGACACCATCCAAGGCCTTTGCCCCCTGGTCAGGAACTGGGGGGAAGCCCCGGGAGCAGGTTGGAGGTGAGAACTGGGGCTGTGTGTGAGACTCATCCAGGTCGGGTCAGGGTTTACCTGGGGGGGGTTGGCCCCRCTCGCTGAGTTTAAACAGGACCAGGGTGACAGAGGCTGCATTTTGTGCATCCCCAGAGTTTCTATCCCCCCTGGAGATTTCCTGCTGGGATGTGGCATSGCAGGGAGCAGGATTAAACCTGCACCTCCCTGGGCATTGCTGGCCTTTGTCTCCCTGTTGTGCCATCAGACTGTGGGAATTTGCTGCTGTCACTGCCACTGCCACCCCACCTGGGGGCTGCATCCTCCTGGCAGTAATTCCCAGCCCCACACAGGAGCTCCAGTGGTGCCTCTGGGCTGTGCTGGGAGTGTTTGCTGGGAATGTGCTTGAAATGCCTCATTCCTGGGAATATCCTTTGGTTCCAGAGCAGCTAGGCAGAGCTTTTGGGCTTGTCAGCTTCAGAGTTTGATTGCAAAAGTCCCTGAAAGAAGAATGACAGTGAAGTTTGTCCAAGTGGTGCTGTCAGACCCCACCTGACAGTCTGTGCCTTGTGTTGGAGGTTGTTGTGGATTTGCACTGCAGGGAATGCATGTCCCCTTCCCAATTCAGCCCAGCAAATCCCAAAGGCTCTTACAGGAGTATTTATCCTTTACTTCCCTTTGTGATAACTTAATCTCCACCCTGCGAGGAACCATTCCTTGATTTCTCCTGGAGAAAACCTCCTGGCAGAGGCAGTTTGCAAAGGAGCCCAGAATTGTGTTTGGAGCAGAGAGTGCTGAGAGCTGCGTCTGCCTGTGCCAGCCCAGCCTGGCAATATCCACATGGAGCAGACTGGGCAGATGGGATTAGATGGAGCAGAATCCCTTCATGGCAGAGGTTTTCTCCTGTGCAGATGAGGCATGGGGCAGGAAGTGAGCTTTGGCAATCAGCTGGGCTGCCCCCAGAAAGCATCACTCACCTCAGCATGAATGACATGAGCTGTGCCCACAGCTCCTGATTCACCCAACCAAAATCAAGAGCAAAGCTTGGCTTGGCTTCAAGAACTGAAAATAACTTTGAAACAAAGGAAATCACCTTTTTCTTCTTCTTCTTTCTTTCTTTCAGCTGGTGGAATTGCCTCTGTGGATGTGTGCTGAGCTCTCGCTGCAGAGGACTGTGAGTTTGTGTTCTTCTCACTGGGGAATTGGAAATTCTTAATTAATTGCAGAAATGTTTTCTGAAACCTTTCCCCTTTCCTGCCCTTTGCTGGTAGATCTTCTCTTTCTGCCTTTGAATTCGCAGCTATTCCCTGATGTCATTTGCCCTGCCTGAATTCCTTGCAGCTCCTAGCTGGGAAAACATGGCGATGCCTTAAGATTTGCTTTTTTATACGTTTTTCATATATTCATAGCTCTGTAGACTACTGTTGCATAGTTCTACGGCTCCTAGTACCCTTTCTGTTAGATTTTAGGACAATCAACATTCCTGAAGTATTGTTTGGTCGTGCTGTCAAGGAGAGAACCTTTAATTTTTGTGACCAGAATCTGAGAAGACCTAAACAAGAAATAAGGCAACGAAGCCCCCGGACTGACTTCAGTGGGGCAGAACCCAGGGGCCAGACGCCCTAGGGGACTGCTCTTTAATTTTAATTTAATGATAATAATCATATTCCATTGATATGCTAATTTGTTAAACTTGTAAAAACTGTCGAAACCCGATGCCAGGCGTGCGTGCAGCCGCATGATGCACCTGAAAGCTTTCAATAAAAGGACCTGCTTTTCATCTTGGTATTCTAATCCGGTTGCAAAGTTTTATGTTCTCTGTTTAAGGCGTCGCTGGGATGGCTTGGAGGGCAGGGGGTGTCGCCGTGCCCACGGACAGCCCTGGGGCCGGGCGGTGCACAGAGAAGCCTCTGCTGCGGCTGCGGCCGAGGTTCAGTGGGAAGAACTCAGCAGTCCTGATGGAAACCAACGGAGAACCGAGCTCCGCTTCTTCCCGGACTCGTGTTTATTTCCTGACCCATCCGCAAGGRTCTGGGGCTCGGGAGACACTCGGGAGCCTCCTTTTGTGACCTGGGCTGCGGTGTTGGTTCTCGGGCACAGGAAAAGCGTCCCAACTCCTTCGTCCCTCCCTGSTCGGACCCGGGTCGGGCTCGGTGGGTGCCGAGCGGGGCACGGTGTGGGGAGCGGCGGGGACTGACTCGAGGGGCGGCAGCGAGGGGCGGGACCGAACGGTGCTGGGTCGAGCGGTGCGGGGCGTGCCGGGGGTGTGTGTGATGTGCGTGTCTCTTTCGTGCTCTTTTGGAGCTCTCAGGATCAGGATGAAATGGTGTTCSTGCCCCACTGGGAAAGCAGGAGCAGGATCAGTGCTGTAACTGCGTCTTTTTCCTGCTCTCTGCAGTCTCTCAAGGATGCCCTCGGGTGCTCTGGCTCCTGGCAATTTAACCTGTGTGTAGCAGCTGCCCGTGCCTGTCTGTGCAGCTGGGGCACTCCCTGGGTGTCCCATGG
>JACAXG010000040.1:6572563-6776753 GCA_018881555.1 Amblyornis subalaris | reverse complement strand
TAAGATTACTACATATATTTACAAATTACTTTTTTCAAATAACTTTCAAATAGTAAGCAACGCCTTTCATAGCTCATAGTTCAGCACAGGATGTAGACCTTCATGATTTGTAACACCACAACTGGCATGAAAAAGAACTCTTCTTTTTAAATTTGCATTTTCTTTACAGACATACAGGTGTAGAATACAGTTACATAACATAATTGTAAAGTTCTAGAGCAATTAATGAGCATAGTGAAGATTTTCTGGGAAACAACGGAAACATTAACACGTACATTCACAAATTACCAGAAAAATACCATAAAACCACAGCAACTTCTTCAAGATTACCAAATTGCATAACTTTCAGGCAGCATTTCATAAATAAATAAAGGGATTCCTTTCCCTCTCTAACACAAGTAGAATGTGTGCACATAACCTGGCTCAGATTTTCAATGGTGGAGACTCCTTGCAACTACAGCCAACCTGCTGAGCAGGTTGAGAAAGTGGTACTGGGTGGCAGTGAGAGTCTAGAATGCCTGGCTAGCATGTAGTCATCATGCATTTAGGCTAAGGAAGAAAATTTACCCCTGGTCTGATTGGGAGGATTTAGTAAAATAATATTGTGCTTTCTGTAGTGCAGGGTTCAGTTCACTACTTTGGATCACTGGTGTATCCATTCTGGGAAATGTCCTTGTTCCCATAAGAACGTCTGACACGTTCTTATGAACGTCATGACAGAGCAGTATGAAAATAAGCTTTTGAGGGGCAATTTTTGCAGAGATTCCTACAGCAGATTCTTTTGCACATGTCTCTTATAGGACTGCCAATAGCTGTGTGATTCCTTCCAGCCCTGTATTTCTCTGCAAGAGGTCAATTCTTTAGTAATTTATATTAATAACAGGCAACTCCAAAACACTTTCATGAAGCTTTTTACACTAAACCAGACATTTCCTCATCAGTTAAATTCACAAATACAACTAAAGGGCAGAAATTTAACATACAAACTTTCTAGAAGTACACTATCACCACTGTTAGCAAAAAAAGCACGACTGGTAGGTAAGCAGGCTGTATATACTTTTCAGTAGAATCTCTACAAATTAATGGTTTAGGGAAACTTTTCTGGTATCATAATTTATTACCAAATTTCTTTTCCTTTCAGGCTCTGTCTTCTGATTATACCATGGCTCGTCACGAAATGGTTCACTCTGCCAGACATACTTCAGAACAGTATTTATTAGTGCTTTGCTGATGAGAATACAGAGGTATACAACAAGAAATACATTCATTGATCTAAAAAAAAAAAAGGCAAAGTAAGAATTCCATTAGCACATAAACTACAGAGTTTATTAGAAAATGTTACACTTGTACATCAGCCTATCATTTGCTGCAAGTCTAACAATGCTAAGATGTTAAGTAACTTTTCAACAGTGCTTTTCCAGCAAAGAAAAACATTGTTGAGGACCATTTTTGATTTAAAATGTTAGCTGCTATAATTATCTCAAAAATTTGTGTGACAATACCAAAACCAATGTATTAGTGAAAACAATAACATAGATAGAATCATAACAGAATAACTGGACTTGTATCTGCAGACCTTTTTATGCCATTTCTCTGAATCAATACAAGATCACTCACGTAAGTACTTTTACAGAAATATAAAACCATCAAGAACATTTTGCTATGTAGCTGTAATGTTTTAACTCTAGGCAGATCCGAAAAAAGAGCAAGAACATTTTGCATTTAAGATTGTATTTTTGTTAATGATGGGCATGAACTAAAAGCCATGGGTTATACATCAATAACAATAGAAAGAGACACATCATCATTGCCCAGTCACTGAGTAAGAGAAGGGCTGTCAGCTGGTCAGTACATCTTGCCTCCATCAACGGCATCTTGTTTTTCACAAGGTTGCACACCTTACTCAGAACTGATGATTTCAGAGTAGGAATAGAAAATAATCTCTATTTTAAAAATAGTAAGCAACCAATGTCAGCTCACTCCTTAAGGACAGCATTGTCTTACTGTCCCATCGTAAGTCTGTATGAAACTTGTTAGTTTTAGCTAAACCATGGAAAACATGCCACAGACAAGCACTGTGTTACTGCAGCTGATCCAAAGTGAAGTACATTAAAAAAGTTATTTTTACTGAATTCAAGACTTAATTGCAATGAAAAGCATTGAATGTTAGGATAATAAAAGACACAACCTCGGAAAACTGTCAGTAGATGTACTCTAACCAGTGAAAGAAGTCTTATGGAACAACAAACAAAACATCATACCTTAAAAAGCTAACCATTAAATCAAAGCGGCTGTATTTTTTAAATATCTAACAATAATAATTCAATTGAGAATCTCATTTATATGGTGTTATATGACTAGTATTGTAAGTATATGTAAAATTTAGTTATATGACTAGTATTCTAAGTATAGTATCTAAAAAGAAGCAAATTTTAAGTCGCTCTACTTCTTTTTTCATTTAAATCAATGAAACATACATTTTTAGAGAGAAAAAAAATCTATTTGCACCATTCAAACATGCAGCTTTCAAACCCAAAAACAAATATTAGAAATTTTACTTCTCTACAGCAGATCGTTTCTGTGATTTTGACTGGTAATTTAATGCCATCTTAGTTTCCATGCCAGTGTAGATAGCAACACCTGAAATTAGATAACTTGTTTTACTAAAGACTGCACAGTGAAATAACTTCAAAAGAGCACAGCTCACTAGTTTATTATACTCTGTCATTTCTTGAATTCTTTTTAGCCTGAAGAAAAAACCCACAGATTTGGATCATAGCCCAAAATTAGAAATGGCTTTATTATCTTGGTACTTAAATAAATTTTAAGCAAACTGCTTAAAACTCCAACTGCTGAAATATTTCTATGCAACAACATTAAACCTTATTAAAAAGTTGTAAAACAAGTGACCCCATAGAAATCATAAGCCCAGTAGTAACTGTAGACTTGTAACCTTGTTTGGTGTTTGCTTATTACTTCAGGGTCATTGAAATAGTCAACAGAAATATTTACCAAAGATTTTTTCTGTGTTCTTCAAAGTGGCTCCTCTAAGAAGCAGATTTTCAGATCCTAATGGCCTGGAAAAGTAAGTATTACAAAATGTAAACATTTAGAGAAAAACATCAGACCTTAGTGTAAGTCATGTCAAACAGGAAATTAGTTTTACTAAAAAACTTCTTTTAACAAACTTACTAGGCATATTTAAAATTTTAAAGTGAAAATTGAAAACAAATAAATAGATGCCTAAAATTAAGCTCATAATTTCATAATGCAAGTCTTAAACCAATGCACCTAAACCCCATATATGTAGGTACCTAAATAAAGACTCGACATCCTAATTGCACAGGATTAATAATTAATATTTTAAAAATATTAATTCGAGTACTTTTTAGACTTATATAAACTATAGTGTCCTGCACATTAGAATTACTTAACGACAATATACTCTTCCATTTTATTTTAAGTATAAATGGCATACAAAATATTTTAAATACTTCTTGTAAACATGTTAAAGAATGCCAATAAATATAGGTAAAATCATTTATTGAGGAGTAAGGGAATTAATGTAAGGACCTCAGTGAAGTTTAAATAATATTTTGAAGCATGATATGTAACACTAACCATCATATGAGTTCAAAACCAAGGACTACTTTACAGACAGACCACATGCAGAATTGTCAGATTCTGTCTGTACAGCAATGAAAAACACCCCCAAGAAGTAAGTTCAGTGTTTCTGAATGTTATTAAAGTGCACTTGTGGTATGAAACTCCCAAAATATCAAGAAACTCTAAACAAACAGGGCTATAATTCTGACACAAAACTTGAAACTAGTTCCAAGAAACTAATGGAACAATGTTACATGAATGACATAGATAAATCGACAGTTTTCACAGCAGATTGTAACAGAAGATAATGTATCTACAGACACACTGAGGTTAGGAAGGCACTTAGCCAGAATGGAGTAACTCCCCACATGCTGGGATCTAGGATAACATCCCAGCAAGCAGCTTTCCTTCCTACTACTTTGCCTCTTTGTGGCAAGGACCAGAACAAAACCAGGTACAGCAAGTTGGGTGTTACCTTCCTTGAACACACAGCACTATGGACATTTTAGACAAAAGTACAAACACACTTAGTAAAATTAAACATGATTATTTGACATGGTCAAACTCTTCAAAATCTAGGAAGAAAAACGACAAGTGATACTATTTATTGTTTAGTGCACTACCAAGATCTCACGCTAATGGGGCAGTATTGTACAAGTGGTGTCAAAATCCTATCAACATCATTTACAAACTAAATAGAGTTCAAATAAAATTGAAGTTGAATTAATACATTAAAATACTAAAGAAGAGGAATATGATTAGAAGATGAAAGATTTATTACTTATGAAATAACAGTCCGGAATCTTCTAAGAGAAAAATATTCTATCACCAAGACAAAGCAGCACAATGTAAGTGAACCAAAGTAATTCTCATTATTGATACTTGTATAACTGCAAAATGTTTAAATGTGTAGAAACTCTGTATTACCCTACCTTGCAATAGGCTCATTCCTATCATGGTAAACATTTATTCGACCAACAAATCTGAAAGGGAAATATACAAGTAGTTTAACAGCACTGCTAATAGATTATTTGAGAAATATTTTCTAGAAAGTATCACAGAGAATGTTTTCCAACTGAACAGGCTCTAATTATCCGGAACATGAACAAGAACGTAAGAGATACATATAGATACACACTTAAAACATGTAAATACAAAAATACACAGAATGGTAACTTGATATAAATTTTGCATATAAAGAGATGTAAGAAATTATAAAATCAGGAATAAATCTTCTAAGTAGATCGATGAGCAAGAACTAGCAAAAAATCTTATTCCCTAAACTGCCTGAGATAAGCCAGTGTAATTACTATCATTTACAACATCTAAAGCCTGCAACTGAATTAAAACCAAAGCAAACCAAAGTATAGAGCCAGTAATTCATTCTCCCTCTAAACACCCACAAGTACATTTTATCTGTATGTGGTGGCTTGACCCTGGATAGCAGCTAAGCACCCATCAGCCTCTCACTCATTCCCTCCCCAGCAGGATAGGGAAGAGAATTGGAAGAGCAAAAGCAAGACCATAGCAGTTTAATAAGTGAAGGGAAAAAAACAAGTGACACAAAGGCAACCACTCACCACCACCCATGAGCCTGCCAATGTCCAGCCAGTCACCAAGCAACAGTTGCTTTGGAAGATTACCCCCTGCCCCCTTATTTTATTGCTGAGCATGACACTATATTGGCACAGAACATCCCTCTGATCAGTTGAGGTCAGCCATCCTGGCTAAACCCATCTCCAGCCTCTTGCCCACCCCCAGCCTATTTGCTGGAGTGGCAAAGTGAGGAACAAAAAGTTTGACACTGTGTAAAAATCTGGCAACAATAGTGAAAACCACAGTGTGCAATTAACACTGTTTTAAGTGTCAAAGCTACACCACATTGGCTGCTATGAAAAAAACTGACTTCAATCCAGCCAGCCTCAGTACACTGTATTTGCAATACCACTGTCCAAGTGGATAACCTAATTCAAAGATGATTAGGCTGGACATTAGTGTTCTCAGTGGTAGAGGAAACTGTGGGGAGCTGGTGCACCTGTTACTCTGAAAGGGAACTTCTGAGGCTCAGAGGAGTGGCAATCTGTCTGCTTAGAGAATATACAACATAGTAGGGCCACATTTAAAGACAAGGTACAGTTGGTTATGATGCATCATGATACAAAATAACCACGTGCCTTTGGAAAGAAAGGTTCACCACTGTGTTGTGTTGGGAGGTAAAGTTTCAAGTAAAAATCAGCAGAGATACAAGCTGCCTACCAATAAGCATTTTCATTATTTGTGTGTCAAGAGCTGTTCCAAAAAATTTCACCACCTATAATAGCATGAGTTTCAACTTTTAATCATTCACTTTGTGATCCAAATATTTAAAAAAAGGATTAAGCAAGTGATGGACTCGATATTCTAAAGAATCTGTTCTCAAGCAGATTTCTGAAACAGTTTCTTCATCACCGAGATCAGGGAAAAGAGATGCCTTCACACCCCAGAAATAAGCAATGTTTCCTCTGCATCTTCCAACAGTATTTGCTGTCAAAAGAGTACATTTTAGCTTGACATCATATTGTTTTCTGTGTATTATTTCAGCTATTTTTTTACTGTGGCAGAACAGCAAGTTCTCTCTCAACAGTATAGGGCATTTTGTCTTTTACTATTAAGAAAGAAACCTCAAAAGAGGCTTCTTGAGATTTATCATTAGGTTTAGTGAACTTGTATACACTTCTTTTGTAAAATATTGAGTATTGCATGACTTTATACAATGTAGACGTTTTTCTTCATGTTCTGCATGCTTATTTTTAAACTGTTTTGCTGATCATGATGGCCTCATGCTATCAATTATCTCAAAGCCTGTGGTGTGAGGTTCATCATTAACAACAGCACATGTAAATCTGTATTCCAAATATTCTTGACAATTTTAATTTTTTCTGACTGATGTCCTGTCAGATCTGATTAGATTGAGACAGTGGCTTTACTTTGCAATGGGACTGATGAAGTTCTCTACCAGGAGTGCAAGTGCTAGCCATTTGTGCTAGAATGTTACTTTTATCTTCAATCTGAAATTTCTTTGCAAGAGTCTTTTTAAGTCACTTCGGCATTTTTTGAGTGTTACTTTAGTTAAAACTAGATAATCTAATCTGTAAATCCATTTAACAAGGCACGCATAAATGGCAATGCTTTGCAATACACTGAAAGCAAAGCAGTGCCACAGGCAACCTCTTCATATTCTGGAAAATGCTCTTCCTCTGGAGAACCTCATGATTTGTATGTGACATACAGAGTGAGTATGGGTGCCATTGTCAAGAAATATATTAAGGGTTAGTAAAGCTTAATTTCTTTCTTATTTTTAGATTTTAAAAAAAGAAACTGAAGTTCTAAAATTTTCATCACGTTCCTCAGTGGATTGCTATGTGCCACCCACCTTTGGAGATCACTCCCCCAGAGCACACCTAGGGAACTATCTGCAGAAAAGAAGTATGGCTGGAAGACCTATGTGACTTCAAGCTCACTCTGGGGCTCACTCTAACTAGACAGATGCAGCCAGTATCATTTCATTACGATATTTTTATGATTTATTGCTAAGGTACGTTAAATGAAACAGGTAAGAATTATTTTCTTACTTATAAAGGTCAGGCTGAGGTTGTTCACATTCAATGGTAGCATGTAGTGCATCGATTTCTTGCTCATTGTGAAATGCCTTTGTGTCTTGAACAGCATAGTAAGTCTGGAATGAATAAAAATGTGTAAATAAAATAAGGACAGATATACAAGACATTAATCTGCACATATACTTCAGTTCAGCATGAAATTTACTATTTTTTATGTAAGAGGTCATAATTCAGATAAGATGCAACTCTAAATGCTTCTAATTGGGCATCTTCTTACATGATCTTTTCCAGCCCTAGTGATTCTACAATTATGTGCAAGTACCTTGCAGTATATTGACAAATCAGGTCACCATGAAAGCATTTAAGTACAAAAAGTTAGTGTATTATCATTGCAATCTACATGCCTATACTGGACACAGAATCACAAATAAATGTCTTTAAACTTTTCACAAAATAATATTACTTTTAGAGAAATGAAGTCAGCTGGTAGAAACACAAATTACACAAATTAGTGTACCTGCTCACACATATAAGCATGAAGGCATATTGTGATCTGTGTCAAAAATTAAGAGCAAACTTTGCCTTAAAAAGAAAATGAAGAACATATAATTACTTTGTGACTGGATTCACCATCCAAACTAGTTGTCGTAACAAAACATGTTCCATCTCCTCTACTACTCGATAGGAATATTAAATCACATGGGAATTTTTCATCTTCTTTCACCATTACAATATCTCCAACCTAAGGAAAAACCACAAGAAAATGAAATGCAGTTGTGTAGCAGCCCAAATTTCAGATTTCAAAACTAAAACCTAGATTAACACAAATATTTTGAAAATTCAGCCGTTTTTATTTGCACCAGGATTTTACTACAGGAGTAAAGAACTACAGAAGTATCTCTGGAAAACTGAATTATACCTTGCGGAATGACTGAGATCTACTGTTTACTGCTTTCCTGTCAGAATAACCATCTTGCAAGTAGTGTCTTATTAAGTTTTGCAATATTATTTGAGAGATGGAAGATATTATCCTTGTTTTAAGACTAAATACAACAAAACTGTTTCAAAACCACCAGGAGAGGTGAGCTGCTCTCACTGGCTCATGAGCATAAGCATCTAGATCAAATATTACAATTAGAAATAGCTGAAAAAGCCAACAATTCCAAGCCTGCTGATGAAAACGGGATACATTTTTAGCAGGATTTGCGATTAGAAGTCCATCCCACTTTTTATCCATGTTTAAAGGTGAGCAAACTAATTTTTATTCATGGAAACATAGGCAGTATTTTCCAGCACGTTAGAATGTCGCAAGACAACAGCCAACGAATTATAAATTCCAAATATTCTTGCAAATCATTCAAGAAAAATGGCTTTTTCTACATTTTTGGAGGTTAAACAAGTGGCAAAGACATACTCCATGTTTTAAGAATATCAGGGTTTTAATAACAATCCCAACAAAAATATGTAATTTTTGCAATTTTTCATGTAGGTCAACATCTCTTCAATACACTTTTATGTCATAATTTATTATAATAAGACTCAGCTTAATCATTGTTCTTGTTATATGCTTATAAAGCTAAATTCCACTATCCTTAGCAGTTGGTAGGAGTCAGTTAATTCTAATTAAGCAAAACAGTCTGATAAAAATCAGCAAGAGTAACATATAAAAAAAAATTTTAGAATGATGATAATAAATGAAATTTATCTAATGGTAGATATGAAAATGCTTTTTTTTTCCTTAACCAATAGCAATGAAAAATTGCATATTGTACACGTGGAACAGGAGAATGCAAGCTGCTAAGCACACCTGCAACAATCAGGTATGACAGTCTCATTTTCCTCAACCCCAAACAAATAAAAGTACTAGTACATAGCATCTTAATAAAATTCAAAAGGTGTTCCAACACCATCTGCCACTATGTCAGCTAAGGATGCAAAGAGGACAGGGACAGGTTCTTCCCGGTGGTTCCCAGTTACAGGATCTGAGGCAGTTGGACACAACCTGAAACATGGGAGGGTCCAACTCATTTTCATCGTGTGGCTGACTGAGCACCACAACAGGCTGCCTAAGGGAGGTAGTGGAGTCTCCCTCTTTGGAGATACCTAAAACCTGTCTAGATATGGTCCTGAGCACACAGCTCTTGGTGGCCCTGCTGGAGCTTGGGGTTGGATCAGAAAACTTCCAGAGATGCCTGCCAACCTCAACCATTCTCTGATTGTGTGAAAAAGAAACTCCATCTTTTAGCAATTCTTTTTTTCCTTTCTTTAATCGAATGTCCACAAGCTTTGGGTGCACAAAGGTCTACCTTTATACAACCAACCCTGTTTTCTTGTGTAATACAGATCTGAGAATCTTATCCATTCACAAATACACATAGATATCCCTTTCCATGCAAGTATGTTCTAGGTCTGTCTCTCCTACCATTTAGTTGCTCAATACACACCCTCTGAAAGGCAATAAATAGGGGAGAAATTAAGAAAATATGGGCAGCAGATTAACCAATAAAATTCAAAATCCACTTGCACAGTACTTAACTATTTTTGTTTGGAATATTTAACTGGTTAGTTACACACCTGGAATTCTCAACATGTCCTAATTTTTTTTATTACCAGGAAGCCCTAGGCAGAAACAATCACACTCAAAGGGAAGGTCATAGTACAAAGGCTGTGAACACTGTTAGTGCGTTTATGACCCAAAACAGCAGAGTGGAAAAAGATACCCCAACAAACATATTAGAAGTACGAAAATTCCAAACAAATATCTGTCAAATTTTCTGAGTTCTATAGAAAATCATGATAAAAAGTTAATCTGCTCATGAAAAGAAAAAACAAACAAAAATTAATTTCTGATAATAACCTTCAAAATACCAAGAAGGGAATACAGCAGCATTCACAAGGTCAGTGAAGACATTGTGATTTGATGGGTATTGAAGAAAATACTTAGAATGTATTATATCTGTATGTATGCATGTACATAGAACTGACTGTCACAATCAGGCTTAAATAAATTATTAATGTGCATAATAATTATGCCCCATCTCTGAGAGTGTTCAACGCCAGGTTGAATAAGGCTCTGAACAACCTGGTCTAGTGGAAGGTGTTCTGGCCCATGGCATAGAGATTGGAACTAGATGATCTTTAAGGTCCCTTCCAACCCAAAACATTCTATGATTCTGTGATAATCACAGAGGACAGAAAATAGAGTAAAGATAAATCACGACAGAAATTCCAAGTTAAAAAATGGAAAACTAAAGGAACGTTTATGAAAGGAGTTAGTGCAAAGAAAGCAGAAACACAACTAGCTTACAAAAATACTTTATTCAGAGGCATTAAATTAAAAACTAGTATAATGTAGGCCTAATCTCCATTAAATGCAATAAATGCTATATCATCATACTGCATTTCTGTAAAATTTGTTTTACTTGTGAAGTGTGTAAGTAAGGTGAAGTAAAGCCTGACTCACAAAACCTGTTAAGTCATAGTTACTTACTCTTAATTTTCGGCTTTGCTTTCTAACCAGTTTACCGTGCTGAATGAAATGAACAGGGCATTGATTTATTGCATTGTCAGCTTTATGCCGCAGCCAATCTTCATAACCCTAGAAAACAGTGAAATGGAATGATGCAGTGATGCACATTTGGCTATGAAGACGCAGAATAGCTCTAGCTTGTAAGAAAATTTTTAAAAATTATCCTTGATCAACATAAGGCAAAAAATATTCTCTCTAGAACAAATGAAATTGTGATACATGTCAGTACTACAGTTGTGCTGTATATCTATGAAAAAGAGTATTCATGGTTACAATTAGTCAATAAAACTATGTATTTTAATGAAGACATTTGGATGAAGAAAGGTTTCAAAAGTGTAGAACACTTTCTGGTATTTAAGTGATCATCTCTTGCTCATGCTCTATTGACTCTTGACTAAGTGCAAAGTACTTATAAGCAGTTGTCAAGAAGATAGATGTATAGAAAATATGTTTTGAAAGAATGGGACTTTATCCTGCAAGATGATAAAGAGATGACGTGACTAAAGGTTGTCATATTTTCAGTCATACAATTAAGCCAAAGCTTTTAACCCTATGTACAATATATAGTTGTGAAGGACTTTGTTTCAAGAGACTTTGCAGAGTACYCTATTTTTAGTGCTCAATTATCCTATGAATTTGTGTTTTGTACAAGCAGACAAACTAAAGGACAGGGAATCTGCAACTTGCCATTGAAAAGGTCCTGCCATATGATAAAGATTGGGGCCAACAAAGTCATCAGTGGTTAAGAGATGAAAAATACCACTTGTAGTCCATAGCATTTTTGCATCTCTCTCAAGCACATTTGAAAATTCAATGCAGAACAAAAGTATCACTACATTGGATGCTCTCAAAAATAATCTGGGAACTCACAGAGACTTTATAACTTTAGTGTAATATATTCCAGGGGTTGGTACAGCTCCTAAAGCAGGTCCCAAAACCTACACCAGTTGCTGGGAGAAAGATTCAGGGAGATACACAGAACTGCAGTACCAGGCAAAGTATGTCATAACCCAGGCTTTGGTAGGTCACTACTAACAGTCAGAGTTTAAAGTGTAACATGTAAAATCTTGAGAGTGGGAAAGCCACACTAAAATACTAGCTCTTGCATGTATCACAACTTTTGCTCAACAAGAAAAGCTGTATTTAACTATAGAATATATTCAATTATGAATAGCTACCACTGCAAAGAAACAGAAACTCTCCATTGCTTCTTTGAAGATTCATGAAGGAAAAATCTGCATTTAGCATAAAGACTGTGAAAGTAATAAGTTACTTTATTAAGATATTCCTCTGTTCTGAGTCTATCTGGGATGGAGTTAACATTCTTCACAGCAGTCCCGAGCCGCTGTGCTTTGTACTTGGGGCTAAACCAGACCTAGTTACATCCCAGTGTTTTGGCTACTACTGAACAGTGCCATCATCAAGGCTTTCTCTTCAATCTTCCCCCACACCAGACCAGCAGGCTGGGGGTGGGCACAAGGCTGGGAGGGGGCATTTCCTTGGACAGCAGACCCAAACTGACCCAACAGTTCTCTTTAGTTTTACTTCTGCTCACTAAATTACTCACCTGTTTGATAGCTGTTACAGTGATGACAAATAAAAGAGGAAGTCCACTTGTAACTGGACTAGTCGGTGTATCAATAATTAACTGAAACAAAAAGAACAAATACTTTCTGGTTATATTTTTGTGAATGTAAGCAGTCAATCTTTTAAGTAAGCTCTTTCAAGTAATTTCACCGATATGTTACAAGGCACCAAAGAACTTTAATTGAAAAGAACAATACAACTTTAAGAATACATACTATACTGGCAAAAATTTGAAAACTGGATAAGAAGGCAGAATATTGTAGCTGGATCACATTAACATTTAGATGTTAATGTCTTGTAAAAATATTTGCTTGCAAGACTTTAAGGAAGTATTAGACTGCTAAGCTGCAGCCTAGGAAGCAAAACTATGGAGCACCATTAAAAATTAGCATGGCACTGGCTTTACATGTTATACAAGAGAGCTGTTCTTATGCATGCAAAGAGTACATCCTAAAACACTGAGCTGGGGCTTCTGCAAATATAAACAAAGAGGGAGAATTCACAGAGGGAGTACAAATGACAAAATCTAAGTTATCCTGGGAGTCTGCACTGCTTTTCTTTCTATAGAATCTGGTCTCCAAAGTAATACAGCTTTTCACTTAGTAAGATTTTTATTCTGTAACACAATAAGTGATTGTGAAAGGTTCAAAATTAAGACACCTAAAGAGCAGCACAGTAGATATTCAAGGAACTCACTTCAAAACCAAGGATTTATGTACCTCCCTAAGCAAGCATCATATCAGTGCCTATTATTTCAGTTTTTCTACAGGCTTTGATGACATTACAGTTGGAAAATTGCTGCCAAGGCATTATTTTGATATAAAGTATCATATTTTTGTAAAACTAACAAGACTTTTTCATCAACATAATTTATAGTAACAGTTTTACTGATCTGGATGCTAATTACGAAAGAAAAATGACAGTCATTCTTTTCAATTTTATCAAGACAAGTCTTGCCATCCAACCAGTGATGCTGTCAAATTCTCGTCAGATTAGGTTCACATTTACAACCTGGAAATGAAAAAAACTCCTTTTGTCACATCATCAGTGTAAAAGGCTATCTAGGCTCAACCATTTACCTCCACGGTCATCAAAACCAGTTCATTTTAAAACGTTTTTCAACTTTTCCCTGTTTTAGAAAGAGAGCAGAACTTACTGGAAAATGGGGATAGCTTACCTGAACAAGGAAAATGATGAGAAAATAGAAGTTAGCTACTCTTCTGAATTGCTCAAACAAATTTTTTGGTATAAAGTTCCAAAACGTGTACTGAAAACAAATGCACAGATTATGAGYGTTTGTGAAAGAAATACTATTCACATTCAACGTTATAATCCACATTTCACGATTAAACTAAACAAGAAGCAGGAGTGTTTTTGTTACTTGGTTCAATCATTTACTAAATTCGAATCTTAATTGACAAGCATGTATTCTCAGAATAGTATAATTTTTCTGAACTGTGATAATYTTCCTATTAGGGACTGTAACAATTTTTAACTAGCAACAATGCTCATCCAGAGTTAGTTAGTTATGGAACATTTATTTAAAGCCATTAATGGATTTTAAAAGCATCTTAGAAATTTCAAAGAGCGCTTTTAATTCACTTCTTTGTTGTGTGCATGAATTGAGATAGGTGGCACTCAGAGTTAACTACACAGTCATAGAAAGACAATCAAATAAAAGTTGTCGGCCCCTCTTCTGTTCCCTGACTGGGACAAAAAAATACTCCTCAAGATAAACTATAGCGGTGAGTAAGAGTAAGTGGCTGCATATTTCTCTACTGATCTTACAAATCATCACAAGTTTTGTAAAACGACATAAGAAACAATACATAAAGTTGCAACAGAAAAAGCAAAAACTTCAAATTTAAAAGGTCATGTAACAGTGAGAGAGAAAGGACCTTACATCATCTAGTCCCCTTCCCCTGCCCTGCAGTAGGTTCAGCTACACTCTTTTTACACAGCTCACTCTGTAGCTCCAGAAAAACATTGCAAGAATTGCTTGTTGGAACACATGTAAAAAATGTCAGCTAAAACTGTGTCAAAAGGTTTGAAAAATTGCTTGAGAAAAATAACACTGCATCATCTTATTATCCAAATTATCCTTTGACACGTAATGAAATGACAACTCCAATAAAACTTTCATTTCAAATGAGACGCGCTAAGAAGCTTATCCTAATTTATTTGCTCTGCTACAAATGTGCCTTGTCTTCTCTTGGCAGATTGCACTTATACTTGCTGATAACCAAATTATTCCATGAGCTAGACATCTTCTGAATTTGGCCCTGAAGGCAAAGACAGACAGAGCTCCAGAAGGAAAGTACTTCTAATACATCTGAAGACAAAAAGTATCCCGGAGAAATATGCCTTAAATGTATGTGAAACCCCTATTATAGAGAGCAATCTTTTTACTTCTTGGGAGTCAAAGCCTGGACATGTGTAAGACATAAGAATGAAATGTTCTTTTTCTATTGCATGCCAAAAATCAGTATCTATTCTAAGTATGCCCCAAGTTACCACTTATCCTGCATAACAGCTAGTTGAGTATTAAATCACCTGTGAGCAAGCCAAAACTCAGGGAGGCAGACATGCAACAGCTAGAAAATCAAATGTTCTAGTTTTGCAATCAGAAAACTTTTCATCAGACAGGAATGCAGCTCGCACTGCCCACTATCCAGCTACTTGGAATTTCCAAAGAGAATGAGTTAGACTTGATTATTTTTCCTTGCACAACAATCCTGATCATTCAAAACTGCTCTTATAATAGATGACCATATAGATTCTATTTGACAACAACAATTGTGTGTTTTCATCATTAACTTTACCAAGTAAGTTATCTTCATTTTCTAATGTTATCCATTTATTTTTTAAGAATCTCTGCCTGCTGGGAATGAAAAATGAATAGAGGTCTCAGTGAAAAATGTTTGTTTACATTTTTCTGTTTAGCTCTTTTGCTAGAAGTAGTATTTTTTCCATGGTAAGGGGGTTTTTGACCATCAAAAGTTCGATGATTTACACAAGCCCCCCAAATCACCATTAAATAAGAATGTAATCTCTTATGCAATAACTTCCATTTTAAATCTCTAAGAGGGTTATTTGACTAAGTGTCTGACAACAGCATATTATAGTCAGACTAGATATTTAAAATATCTGTTTGAAGAAGTCAAGTAAATCAATTCAAACAACAATCCATAAAAAGGTTGTTCACCTTTACCCTTAGTATGCAATCCTCCTCACTTTACAACCTTAATTCACTGCTTTCCCTGCCAAGCTGTGGTCTTTCCCACAGCTCCACCTTTGATCAGCAACTCTCTTAGCTGAATAAAAGTGAATAACCTAGGAACACATCACTTTCATGGTTGAGAAATACTTCCTAAAATGGATGCTTCTTTAACACAGACTGTTTCTTAAAACTTCATTTTCAAACAATCTGACATTTTAGCACTCTACAACACTGGGTTTCAGGCACACAAAGTACATCTTTATTTTGCCCATTCATCTTCAGCAGAGAAGTAATGACTTTTGCAGTTTACGCAAGAAAGAAAGAACACTAAGATGTCTAGACAGACCTTCCCCTGCCCAAGACATCAGTAGCTCAGAGCAGTATCTACAAATGGGCAAGTAATGTTTAACCAACATATTCACTCCCCAGAGAAGCAACGGAGGGGCTGCCACTCAGAACAACATTTACCTCATGACTGCTGCATTCAAGGCAGTTTCTCTACCCTAGTCAGGCAGGAACAAAATAAAAATCTTTAAAGGAAAGACATTAAAAATGATGATATTAAATACATCAGATTATTGTGCCCAGAGTTAACAATACCATCTCTCTTCTTCAGCTAATTTCTAGTCACACTCTCTGTAACTCTTGAAAAGCAGTTTATGTATGTTTGTGCTGGTTTGGCTGTAAACCAGCAGGGGAAATTAACCCCACACAGAATACCTCGAGAGATTTTAGGTCAAAATTACAATTTTAATAAAAAAGGTTAAAATAAATGCAGTATTACAGAAACACGGGCTTAAACAAACCGACAGAGTCACGGTACAACCCGACACCCTGCTGACCAGGGTGGTAGCTGTGCAGTCCAGTCAGGCACTGGTCCTGCAGGAAGGCCTGGTAGTCCAGTCCCGGTAGTGGAGTGGAGTAGCTGAGTCCAATTCCAAAGAGTGGAGTGGAGTAGCTAGCTGAATCCAATTCCGAGGAGTGGAGTCCAGTCGAGTCGAGTCTCCCGTCGAGAGTGGAGTCCCGTCGAATCGAGGGTATCTTCTCCCACCCAAAACCCCTGTTTTATGCTGTGCTTCTTGGCTGCCACCTCCCCCAGGGGCGGGGACTTTCACAATGGAAGAGGATCTTCCCGATGTTCTATTGGTTGCTTCGGTAATGAGCTTGGATGAGTCCTAGGGTCCTCTGAGATGCTCCCCAGGGTTCTCAGAGATGATCCGGAGTGCTCCGATGGGGCTCAGGCTAATTAGTCAGGCTGGGTGGTGCTAATGGGCTATTACCTGAGATTAGATAACCAGGGTGGGTGGTGCTTGCTGTTGGCTGGAGTGCTTATCTCAGTTGAGATAAGGAGTCCCAGGTGTGTAATTATGAAATTTATCCAGCTTTTGTGAGTGGTAATAGAATATATAACTAACCCAGGACAATGTTTAACTACCTTTTTTCCCCACTATAATTCACTTGAAAGATGTAAGGTTACCCACACAGTTACAGACTATTTAGATAAGCTTTTAAGTTGTGGAGGTCTTAATTGATCTTTTCCAAATGCTACAAAAGGTTTAGAGGCCAGAGCGCACCTGTGCTTTTTGCATACGGGAGGTAATACAGCATACAGCAATAGGGGCAGTTAGGCCCTCATCCAAGAGATGAACACATTGTGCCAGCAGATGCATCTGAAGCACCATCCAAGAAACTCTAAGATCAGTCTGGTGTCAGAACAGCATCATTCAAGTAGATTTTCTTCCCATTTATAATTGCAGTAGCACCTGCAGTGCTGGTGTATTTCTGCACTTACGAGCACCCCCGTAGTATCCCGCTCATGCCCCTGGCTCCATCTCACCAGTTCTTGCATTCTCTTTAACTGATACCATGTGCCTTTCAGTTCCAACACCTCCTTGTTGCAGCCAGTCACACAAATTCAAAAATGTAAAATACAGTGTTCTCGACAAGGGTTTTAAACACTGTATTTTGACCTTTTCATTGGGTATCTGCAYGCCAGAATTTTGGTTCATGTTTCAAGCTTCTCTTTCCACCCTAAGAGGCAGGTACTTTCTCAAGAAAAAGGAGAGTTTCTTAAGTAATCACTTTACATCAAAAGCCAAAGCTGTAAGAAAAAGCACTTCATACTGAGTTCTGTCAACACCTCAGTTTCTTACAGATTATTTGTTTTAAATAGTCACCAYCTCTCTTCTAATGCACCCTGATTTCACTCTTTTCCCTCAACCTTTTTGACTGTTTCTTGTAAATGCTTAAAACTATTACACCAAAAATGTCTACTATATTGGTTTAGCCCTGATTCATAGACATCTTCCTATGCTGATTCTCATATCCGTTCTGCAAAACAAAATCCATCCTGAGAATAATAAAATCAGGGTAGTATAGAGAAAAGCTGATCTTGCAGTCATTTGTGTCCATGGTGACTTCAGTATTTTTAACGTACACATTTTTTATACTATCTATCAATTACCAAGAAACACTGCATTCTTGGTAATAAGAAAAGCTGCAGTTTAAAAACTAGATTTGCAGGTGTGTGCACATATCATAGAATGGGGTTTGGGTGGAAAAGGACATTCAAGCTCTTGTCAAGACCAAGTAGTGCCAACCMCCCTGCCATGGGCAGAGACACCTTCCACTTGACCAGGTTGCTCCAAGCCCCAGCTTGACCTTGACCACCGCTAGAGATGCAGCATCCAGAACTTCTCTGGACAACCTGTTACAGTGCCTCACCATCCTCACAGTAAAGAATTTCTTCCTAATATCCAATCTAAACCAACACTCAGTTTAAAGCCCTGCTCCCCCGTCTCATCACTTATTGACCTTGTAAAAAGTCCCTCTACAGCTTTTTGTAGGCTCCTTTCAGGTACTGGACACTACACTTTATATATAATACCACCTTACATAGTATCACATTATTAAAACAAAATGAATATTACATGTATTATATACATATGGGTATCCCTCTTCAACAAAATAGCTGAGAAAGATCTGAACGGAAGTTTGACCTTTTCTTTAAAGGTAGTTTTATTTATAAAAATATTACTTTTTTTGGAACACAATTTGTCTAATTTTAATAGAATAGGGAACTTGTAGAGAAAACCATAGCAAAGGGAATGAAAAAATAGAAAATCAATAATTATCTGAAATCCTAAGAACTGAGCTGAGAATATGCTTTGTCTAACTCAAATTACTCGCTTATAAACATATAGGAAGTTTATAGCAGGACTAATCTATGTTCTTTAATGTATTAAATTAGCATCAAGACTTTAACTCAAAGCAAAAAAATTTTGTCTTCTGTGATCATATGCTACTCAATAAAATAAGAATATTTTGAAAAGTGCTTTGCCATATTTACAATGGCAAATATAAACGACATTTTTGGAATGAATGTATAAAGACACAGTTAACAATAATTTAACAAAAGTATTAACAGCCACCATCTGCACAGTGTTTATCACTCCATTGAGAAACTCCTGTTTCTCCACATCACAAGGTCATTCACAACACAGGGATCACTGGAAGCTCTGCTACACGTAGGGCTTTTACAAGTGAGGAACAGCCACCAGCACATTCAGAGAAAGCACAAAAATGAAACTGATTTGGGGAAGTCAGATCAAACGGTGCATCCRATGAACAAGCATACATATTTTGGTATAGGATTTCTTAAAAACAGTTGCTGATAAAACAGGATTTCTATTAGAAACAAGTCTATCTTTAGTAATCCCTGTTCAGCAACTCTCAATCTTATCAAATAGAGGCTATTAACTCCAGGAACTCCTCTGACAAAGACATCCCCCAGCATCTGTAATTATCTAATTATAATTTTTAAAGAAGAAAAAAAGAACCTTACAGCAAGGATGACTGACTGAAGGCAGAAGTCACAGAATACTAGGAAAACAGAAGAAAGTGAAGCTTGCTCGCTCTCACACGCTCTTTCTCATTTGTAAAGAGAGAACAATTACACCTGTCTTCCCTGGTGTTAGGTTTGGACCTGCTTGTTTTCCTTCCTTCTTCTGCTTCTCTCTTTCTACATGCAGCTTCCATACTGAACAAAAAACTTAAAAGGCAACTTAGGGGCAATACCAGCAGAAGATAAAACACTGCTAATAGCCCTGGACTGAGTCATGGGAAGGGTAAATGGCTTCTCCTGGGAACGTAAGGGAGGTTGCAAAGAGCCTCTGACCTGGAAATCTCATACTGAGCAGGATCATTAAGAGCAAAGAAGAGTTCTTCCTTGCTCTCTCTAGGCACTGGCAGTTACTCTCAGAAGGCAATTGCATTACTGTGCCTGGAAGTGCACACTCATGCACTCCCATCCCATCTCAGGTATTGTGATACCTTTTAGAGTCCAACTGATTCAGAAGCATTTAAGCTTTACTGCCAACCAAGTCCCTTTACTCTTCTCCATTTTTAACAGCTCCTGCCCCACTGACTCTTTGGCAAGGCTGGGCAAACCTGATTCTTCAGCCCTTCTAGCATCAGATCTGATCTCCTCCTCCAGCCAGTGTGGCTGGGAGTCGGGAGATTACCCAGGCAGAAATGGMGAGCTCTGTGTTACAGATGCTTTTGGAGCAGATCAGTACATTCACACTAAAAGGCACACACACCAGTCCCTGCATTAGTCCCTGCCTCATATACATTTCTGTCCATCCACCCTCTCTGCCCCCACAGAGTATGCTACACAATTATTTATCAACTTCACAAACACATGACCACGCCTGTTCCCACTGTGGGCTTTGGATGCTTTTCTGACTTTGAAATGTCATTGCTTAGGGCTGTGTTTGAACTCCTCATCTTGAAACTGCTATGTCATGGCTCTAGAGAGGCCAGACAAAGCCTTCCAGTTATGAAGCATCACCTTGAGAAAGTGTGGGGCAGCCTAGGTCTCTGCTGGGTTCCAAGTGGCTCTTCTTGATAGAGGTGTTTTAATATTTCCTTAAGCTTCAGTATTAACATTTCTTCTAAATGTGTCAACAAAATGAGAAATCAGAGCACACACAGTTTTTGTGTGTTTATAATGGTGCTATGAGCAAGTGCTGCAGGGAAGAGGCACCGCACAAGGGCATGAATTTCTGCTGAAAGAAAGGACAACATCTACTGAAACATGTCAGAGTTACTTAACTTTATTTAACTATTAGTCACTGCGATTGAGATGACTCACAATTAATCAGATTAGCACTGGAGGTAGCTAACCTTTCCCTTGTAAGGTATAGGATTCTCAACATGCAGCATTACTGTCTCAGGCCACTATCACAGAAGTCAATGTTTGGATCAGCATTTGATGAAAAATCCTAAAGAAAGAGGCAGATAACAGAAGACTGCATTATTTGTGCAACAAAACCAGGATCATTACTGGTCAATGAATATAGTGTACAGAATTTCAAAGCAGGAAATAACAGTAGTACTCTTCTCCGATCTGAGTTCACCTTACTGCTTCTCTATAGGAAGAATGGAAAATAAAGCTACAGCACAAGTGAGCACTTTGTCATTTCATATATAATTTAATTTTAATGACATTTCCTTAGACGTCATTTCCAAATTCTTCAACTAATAGTTCTGCATCCACTGTAGAGTCAATCTTGCAGTTCACTTAAGAGTAATATCCCRCTACTCTTTAGTACCACCCCCTGGGAGCTTACACCCTGCTGCCTCCAGTTACGTTGGTGACCCAGGCACAAGCGGGTTCTGTAGCCATAAAAATTTCTCTGTAGAAAGACTACAGAAAGACTGTAGAAGTTTGCAGCTGGACAGGACCAGCAAGGCAAAATATTGTGTACTGATTACCCACAGACTGAAAGAAAGAACAAAAGACTTTTTAAGTTTCCCTAACCTAACTTCCTCTATGGGCTGGGTATGGGTGGGAAAAAAAAAAGTCAGTTCCCCTGCCTAAAGTTCCTGGGTTTTCTAAGTTTGCCAGGTGTCTCTGACACATAAGAAATTCTCTCATTCAACAGGCTATTCCTATCCAGGCATTTTTTTGAAATTTTTCTTGTGGTTCATTCTTTGGGGTTTTTTTTTGAAAGCCATAAGAATCTATAATTAAACATGTTCCTATGAACTCCATACTGTTGCCTCAAAAAAATTTTCAGTACAATTTTTCCCTCTGTTCAAGAGAAATGTACACATCCAATTAGTCTCCATTTCACTGATTCAGTTGGACCAGGAGATGGAATCCCCGCTTTGTCTATGAATGAGATCCTTGAAGCATCACAGTTCTATAAAGGTATTAGATTAACTTCAGGAAAAGAGAATTTGGATATTGAAAAATATTAACAAATTAATAACAAACTAAAAACATCATCATGCCACTATATAAATCCACAGCTTGCCATGTATTGAATGATCTGTGCATGATCCCACTGGCTTGAGAAAAGATACAGACCAAACCTAAGCAAAGGCACGGACTAGCTTCCATACAAACAATTATTGAACAGGCTAAGGTATTCCTCCTGGAAAGAAGTATGGTGGAAGACCACCAACAGAAACAAGACTATAAACAGGGAGTAACAGTCATTGAAAGATTCAAGGACGTGGAATATGAACTCAAATTAGCAGGAAGTTTCAAAATGAAGGTTCATCATTTCTTCTGGTAAACATTTCTACAGTTTAACTGTTCTTTAACTATGTATTCTGAGAATTTACATGGAATTTATGGAGGAGAAATCCATTAAAGACTACTAAATACAAAATCATATTCCCAGCACAATAATACGAAGCTTGGACCTTAAGGAAGTTTTGTATTAAAACGTTATTTTGTGATTTATCAGTTTAAAAAAAAAATGAAATCCTGTTTCAGAAGGAAAAAAGGGTTTTTTCTCACCAAGTTTTGGTAGCTGCTATTGCTGCATAGTTTACCTTAGTTTCCTTTTAATCTGTAAGTTCTATCAAAAAGTTAATAATATCAAGATGTGTATAATTTTTTAAAGAAAAAAGCCACCTCCCTGCCAATTCAATTACTTTCTCTCTTCTACATTTGAAACTTTGGGGGTTTTCTACCAGCTGATATTTTGCCATGCTGCAGCACTGTCATGTGATAAATTCAATCAAGGGCACATAAAAGCCACTTTAAAGGCCAACACCCAAGGCAGCTGCAGTAGCTAAAAGTTAGATCAACATAAGGATCCACATTACAAAGGTCACTGTCTCTAGAACACAAAAGGAATTGTGCATGCACAATCCAAAAGATAGGAGTTTTTGTCTTTTACTACTTCAACACAAACCTTTTGCAATACACTGTTAATATCATAATTGAACTAACACATCAAACCAATAGAACACTGTTGTCTGGCCAAGGTCTGTCTATGTATCATTTTTCATGACCAGGAATGTATCATTAAGCAGACAGCATTAACAACATTCTACAGTGACACTGCAATATACAAGAAATATCCCTCTGCACTTGAATCAAATTATTACCTTGCTGACACCAGGAAGCCTCTGGTGAAGCACAGTAAAGTGTACCTCTGGAAGGAGCAGTAAAATCTAAGGTTCATATTAGTGCAAGCTGCCATCTTTTTCAGGGCTTTATGAYATGACATTTTTTAGTAAAGCAGCATACAGACAGACTAATCGACGAAGTTTCCTCATGGTTTTCGACGACCCTTTTCAGAAATTCAGTTTGTCTTAAATTGGTAAAATCTGTACATGGAAGCTTAGAGTTCCTCATCCTTGAAGAGCAATCACACACCTTCTTACATGACACTAAAAACCTATAAAAGCCCAGCTGAAAGTTACTGTCTGTCTCGCTGATGAAAGATGAAGGAAGAATCCTTCATGGTTGAGGTGACATTATACAGTGTGCTTGCAAGCATGTATCTTTATTCTGCTCTAACAATTATAGATTTGCCATCTTAATTTTTGCACATTTGATCATTTTTCAGGAAGTTTATGTCTGTGTTTCCTATGCTGTAATAGGTGCCCCCTCCAGAGTGTTCATAAGTGAGCAAGGGACAAGGACGGGTGGAAGGTTAAGAATTTACAGAACTAGAATGAATGCAAGTCAAGTCACAATGGCGCTTTTTTCAGGCTTTTTGGGATGGAGCACGGGAATAATAGAGTTTATTTGAAAGGGACAGCACAGGCAAAACCACATGGAAAGTTCCCATATACCGGCAACTGTAATTARAACAGCTTTCGGTTGTCTAAGGAACTGCTCAATATTATAAAGCATTTACCTGAATTCTGTTCCCTCCTGAAATATCATCACTGTACTTACTTTCACAAAAACATTTAAGTGAGAGAAGTTTATTGATTAAACAGAAAAAGTAAGAAACATTATGTATATATAAAATGTATATATTTCCACTAATACCTTTTGTTCATGAAAGACTATTTACAGTTCACAACTAGAGTTTAACATTTAAAACATTTAACTGAATAAGCCTTATATCCAAATAAAAATATAGTGAAGTCTCTGTCCTGAACTGCTTGAGGTCATACATACTTACTAATCGCCGGCAGAGACCTCCTAGCTCAAGCCAGGTTTAAGTCATACTTAAAATCTCACTCTGCAAAACAAAGTAACTTGAAACTGGCTAACTTAGTAATCACAAAAAGATGTCAAAACACCTTGCATAGTTGAGCAGGATGTTTTTATTTCAAGAAAAGTATCAGCAGTAACTTCAATGGCTTTATTTACATACATCCCAGATGAGATGAAAAAGTAAAAAACTGTCACAACAGTACAAAAATTTGCATTAAATGTGTTTACTTTTCCATAATTCAAAAGACAATACAAATCAGTGTGAAGAGCATAGGATTTCTCACTGTACCAGTTTGACTGTACTTCATCTGTATTATTTACTGCCTTACCTTCCAAACATTCTATCTAATTAGAGACGCCTAAACACTATGCTGCTTCTTATACTGTCTTTGAATGAAGCACAGAAAGAAGGTGGTAAATACAAAATCTCAGATAAGAAATGACATCATTTGGGAAAAGTGTGGCTTTCGTTACAGCTTTGCCATTCTGTTAATGGATGGCAAGTGTTCAGGTCCATGAGGGTAATCACTCAGTTCCTTGAGATCACAGTGCTACGAATATTATAAAATGGCTGGGGATTTGAGACACTGTTCAAATAGAAATTCTGTCAGTAGAGGAGCTATTCTCCTGACTTGATTATTTCATAACTGGTTGAAGATGTGAGCTCATGAAGATTAAAATCTAAGCACATTAAAAACATGGGAGTTCTTGAGTTGTTAGCCATACAATCATTTGCAAGTGTTCAAATTTCTATGCCACTGCAGTACAAACCTTTGGTTAAAGCAAGCCAGCTTGAAAGTACCAACACATCCCAACCGCTCACAGAAAGCTGCTGAAGCTTACGGAAGTTAAAACTTCCTAGTTGAAGTGAGGGACAACCTCACTCACAGGAAGGTTTCTAAAGAGCAGAAATGTATCATACTACCAAGACTCTAAGAATGATTCACTTTCATGTGTATAACAAAGACTATTGATAAAACCTCATAGAAATAATGTAAGCTTTTGAAGGGAATGGCACTGTTATGGTGGAGAGAGGATGATGAATGTAAGTGCTCAACAAATTAAGCTGTTTCTAGTACTTTGAGGTATTGCTTTTGACTACAAAGCATGCAGTTTTTCCTTGGGAAGGTTTTATTTACTCCAGGATTTCCTCAAATGAAAATTGCTTTCTTCTCTGTGGAAAAGCTCATTATTACTCAAAAGACTGTACTATACTATGTACTATAGTAAACACTGGAGAAATTATTCTATTTCTGTTCATTTTAGAGGCAACTTAGCAATTAGTTTCTCTAGAAGAAATTTGATATAGCTTCACTTGACCTTTGCTGGTTGTGGAAAGGAAAAATATACAGGAAGCATAGGAAAAAATCTTGAAAGAAAGAAAGAAATAAAGAATAACTTCAGCTGATTTATCTAAACGAATGAAAGAAAATATTGCTACCTTTGATGAGACTATTCTGTTATCTGGAAATCTCTGTGGAATGTACGCTTCAGCGCCTGGAGGTGGTTCACGATGCCCAACATAAATAGTCCGACTGTCCACCCAATTCTCTTCTCCAGCACACTGTGGGGGGAAAAAGGAGTTACTGTGTCAGTTCACTCAGTATTTCTGCAGTAAGTCACACACTGAATTGACCAATCACGTACCTGACCACCAACACATACACAGCCACTAGTGCATGACCCCTCAAACTTTTCTATATAATCTCAAGACCACCAAAACACCTAAAGCCAAGCCAAATGTCAAAACTCTGCCTTAATTACACTGCACTTTCCCATAAGGCAATGAAAGAGCATCCACRAAAATTATTATTCTGACTTTTCTGTTTATAACTGAAAAAAGACTGGCTTAAGATTCTCAGTCGAATTATGTATTTGGTTGTTACTCATTTTACCACTGATAAAAATCTGTGCTAATTAAAATATTTACATATATGACAAGTACTTCACACTTTTGAGACTAGCCAGCCGTAACTTGGTATTTTATTTGCAGCAAAGTAAAACACTGTTCTCCTGAAATACTAGTACTAACCATTTCCCCATAAAAAAAAACTTAGAGACCCTTAGGTTGCCAGGAAAAGACCTCAGCTTGTCAACTCAGAGCACTTGCTGTTCTATGAAAGCTGCGCCTACTAGTAGAAAAGTAGGTGTGCCAAATGTTCACATTCACATCATGAAACTCCACCACACCTATTGCTTCCTTAAAATTAGTACTGCTATGCGTTCTATAAACTGTAAAAAAAAATGTACAAATCACTCTAGAAAAGTATTTACACAAAACCATAATTACCAATTTTTTAAATTTAGAAATTAATTTTTTGGGGGGACATGCATTATAATACAACCATTCCTTAGTCAACAGTCTAATTCACATCTACCTTATGAAAAACATTGTTGAAGCACAGAACACATTCCTAATACTTGGAGAAGCCCAGGCATCAGCAATTTTAACATCATCATATGGTCTGGAGTCATTTAAATATATAATAATTTTAAACTCAAAACCTCAGCTTTATGTTGCAATGATGCATTTACACATACTTTCACTAAGCATATTAGAGCAAAGCTTCTTTTCTGCATCTTCAAGAGCTACATTTATTTAGTAAATTAAATATGTCCTGGAAATGCTCCTGGGCACTGGTGCTTGATTGTCTGTCTCTATAGGTGACCTGTCAGACTGCCACTGAGCAAACTAACCCCAAACAAATAGTGTGACCTTGGTAGTTTACACAGCCAAAGCATCACTGTCCAAAGCAGCTGGATGTACCTATGCAGTTCCTGACAATAAAACAGAATTTAATCATATAGACATGGTACTTTTTTTTCTAGACAGTCTTGATGTCAATTGTTATGGGTTCATTTACTTTACTAGTACACACTTGGCTAGTAAGTCTAAAACAAAATTTAGTTCTCAAACTTAAAAAACATTCACTCTAACATTTCCTTCATCAATTCACCTCTATATGATTTTTCCACTGCCTGAAGAGCAACGCAGGCCAAGATCACTTTCAACATAATTTATTGTTGAAATAGACATATAAAATCTTGCAGTACTCTGCAAATTTGGAGCAGTTAAGCTAATAAAACAATTATCTATGTGATGTGCATGACTTTCTTGAGGTTGGGGAGAAYATCAAAAATATAAAAAGAAACCTATTGGATTCAGACTATTAATCACAGAATAGCTGAGTAACAGTCATCAAGTAAAATGTAAAGTGAAGTAGAAGGATTAAAGACAAGCAACTTCTGCCATCCCAGAAGTAGATACTAGAAGCAGACACGAAGGACCCTAAATCATTACTTGATTCTTGCACACGACAGAAAAATGAAGGCATTATGTTCAGAGGACTCCAAAGGCCAAAATTACAAGGCTAGGCATAAAACTAAAACCAAACCTAAACTTCAAGTTTTTCTTATGTCTTATTCAATTTYCAGTAATTTGAAAGAGTCACTTAACACATTATATGAAGACAAGCTGTTCCCAAAGGAAGTAAAAATGATGGCCATTCATAAGACACACCAAAGGCCTGGTCAGGGCTTACGCTAAATCCCGTGTCCCTGACTCAGTGGGAGCGCACACACATTTCTCACATGCCACATCTAGTGTGGACTTGAAATTAGGACATGGCTTAAGATAAAAATTGCATTGATTTTCCAATGAGACAACTGCTCCCATAGCACCAAATGGAATTGTCAAAAAGTAAAGTGCCATTCAGCCCACTTCTGCATTCTTTGAGCAAGCCAAAATATTTTGGAAGGAACTAAAGCATGACAGTGTCTCCATATTCCACCTTCTATGACAATAACAAAACATGGTATCTTTTACTATTTCATTGGTACACAATTTTTTTTTATCTTGTCAGTGCATTAAAAGTACAACGCACACAAATTATCTAGTGACATTTGTGCCAAGTAATGCTCCTAGAAATGCAAGGGAATGTGAGGAATTCCTCTACAATACATTCAATTGTACAACATTTTTAAATTTTTCATTAGGAAGGACGCTCCAGACATAAAAGCAACATAAAGATTACTCTTGAAAAGTGAAGCGCGTGAGCTCAGAGATGACTACATAAAGGGCTAATGGGAATACCACACAAACTTTGAACACTAAGAAGAAATCCCTCAGTTTCTCCTTTCCTCTACAGAGACCCAGCCTGACAATTTATCTCTTATATTTATGAACCAGTCCAAGGCAGCTTGACAATGCTGCTAGTTCAAAGAAGCATTTTTTAAAATTTCACTGTATACATTGAGTCTTCATCATGACTCAGTTAAAATAGGCCTCTGAAAATACCTATGAAGCTGGGAATGCAGAGCTCTAAACAGCACTCTCCTGCCTTACTACCAGGTTTGACAGGTCTGATGGCCCTGGAGTATTGTGTCAACCCTAAGTAAACTGACCAGTTTGGAATTTTTATCCCTAAAGCAAGGCTTTACAAAATTTACTTTAAGCATGGATATAAAACCAAGACAATTTCTTCTATTAGCTGAATTGGATCTGGTTTTATAATGAATTGATAAATTTACTACAAATATATAAAACCATATCTAACTTACACAGAACATATTTTATTTTTTCACTATGTTAACAGATAATAGAAAATAAATGCACTTTACTAACCTAATTCAACTACTTCAAACCCCAAACCACTCACAGTCCAAGTGTAAAAATTGAGCAGGGAACAGTAAGGCTGTCTTTGCCAGTGAGGTAGAAGTGCAATGCACAAAGTCATGCACTATTCAGTATGGCAGAAAGGCAACTCACTTGTGTGAAGCAGAAAAAGACACTTTTGGAAAAACAGCACTGTAGGTCAAGACATAAGCCATTTAGAGAAAAAAAACCACACCAACTGAATGCCTGGTAATGCCAACCTCCAAAGCCAAACACCCTGATCTGACACTTCTTTTAGTGTTTGGTATTAGAACTTACAGAATGACACCAGAGTAACTGAAAAAAGCAGTCTGGTGCTGCTGCCAGAACAATGAATTATATTCACTTCTTCTTTTAAGTTCTATTGCTTCAGCCCATTAAGAATATGTCCAAGAAACGATAAATAAGCCTTAGCATTATCTCCTTCTATTTATAGTGTAAAGCTCAATATACCGAGACCTAGTTTTACTGGCCCATCAATGAAGAAATGTTACACAGCTTTTACTCCGTCAAGCAGTGTCAGCAATAATGAAAGCAAAGACCAGGAAAAGACTAAGGCATCTTTTCCTAATGCTAAACAGAGACAGTTAACAGGATTATACCTTAAGAGTTTAAATATTTCTGCAGCTCAGTTTTTTCTTATTTAAAAAAATCAAACTGAAACTAGCTTGAGATTCACCTTCATGCCTCTCAGGTAATTTTTATCTAGATTTAACTTCAACAAAAATATATAGCCTGAAAAGACAAGGGGCTTAGTAGTCAACAGGTGACAGCAAAAGGATGATAGGAAGATGCTGCTGGTAGCTGCTGGAAACATAACTGACTTTGAAAGATTCCAAGTATTTCCTCATATTTTTACTGAGGAGATTTAACTTATGGTTTTGAAATCAATGGAAACACTGAATGCCATTTCCTGACTCTCCACTTGAACTATTAACTTAGGCATAATTAGCAGCAACAATCTTCAGTTTAAAATTATATTTTCTTTCCAAATAATATAAATACAAACACTACTTAAATTAATATGCACTAAGTACAGCTGAAAATTCAGAAAAAATCTGCCCTGGCCAGGCTCTAATTACATTTCATTGAACAATGTTTTCGCCTACTTTTTTCTAAATGCTTTCTGATTAAAAGGGATAGAGCACTCTAACCACAGATTTGACAGAAACAAATTCTCAGCATCAGCTATAGCCTTGTTCACTCAGGCTGTGACTCCATTCCTCCACACAGAAGTACTTCACACCCATAGAGGCAGGCTTTACCAAGAGCCTGGTGTTTTATTGAAACATTATTATTTGACGTCAATTAAGCAGTTAGCACCACTGCTAAAACTGCACACTGAACACACAGCTGCTCAACCACTTTGGAGTTTTAGGATAACAGATCAAGCCATTATCACTCAGAATCTAGAAGAAGAACTAATGGTGCACAGTGTGAAAAAAACATTCACGCATTACAACAGCTCTGCACTGAAGGCTCTCAGTTTCTAATTTTTCATTCAGTGAAGAGAAACAACTTCAATATCCCAAAGCCGTAATTCACTAAAGCGAAGACAAAAAAAAAGTTGTTTTCCTTTCTAATATTGTAAGGAAAGTGTCTCTATCATGCACTGTTTACCAAATCATGAGATCATATAATCTTATCTTTGTCTTCATTTCTCTAATGTACTGAGTACCCACTTTTTGCACTTGACACCACTCTGCAGGTTTATGTGCAGCCATCTCCCTTTGCAAACAATGGCACAGTGTGCAGGTTTTCACCTAACCTTTCCAAAACCCGTGAAATCCAGTCCTTTTAAGGGTAGATTTCATCTATAGATCACAAAAATCCATCTCAAGAAATAATTTTTAAATCATCTACATTTCCTAAAATTGCTAACCAGCAGAATAGATTAAGCATTTAAATAGTCCACTTTTGGGAAAAAAAGCTCTTAGATTTGTATGCACGTATTTTTGGAGATAAAAGGTGAAATTCTTATCCACTTAAAGGATCTTGTAGGATTTCAAACAATAGGCAAACTCACAAATACCTATTTAGAGAGCACTTAAGCTTTACATTTTGTTCACAGCATTATACCAGCCCTTCATGTGAATGCACCAAGCTCAGAATGAAGAGTGGAACTTTGAAAGCTGTTAGGATTGTTCTTGTGTTTCATATGAGTACAGAATGGCACAGATAAAATAATTCATATAATTATCAGATAAATTCCCCGTAAGGTTTTATGATCTGAAAAAAGACTACCTCAATATGAGACACTGTAAACAGAAAGTAAATTACTTCATTCACCTCGTCATGGACAAATGCCATTAAATAATTTAATGGAAGACCAAAACGCAGCAGTTCAGAGGCAACCACAAAAAAAACCAACCAAACAAACCAAAAACCAGAACAACTCTCTCCCAGAAACTCCTATGACTAATTAAGACATTTCCTATGGGTCACCCATAATGGCTTCTGTTGCCACAGAATATTTAGTACTGCATTTCTTTTCAGCAAATGAGTTTTAAATCCTTGTATGATGATTTTTGTCAGAAATAACATTTGAAATCAAAATTCTCCCAAATCAACTGCCTACAAATCACAGAATACTGGACATAAGTATATGCAGAGGGAGAAGAGAGAAAGAAGATAATAAACATTCTTTAACTGCAAATAGATTATTTTATTTATGACTTGCAGGAAAGAGATTTGTTTAGAAGCAAAGGCGGGTGCATCTTAACTACAGAAGTCAGGTCCACAAGTTTCCCAACGGAGCCATATCCCTACTATTTGGTAGATCCCGGTTTTCTGATCTTTCTTTCCACCTTCTGCAAGGGTCTTGTGCATGCAGACAGAAGAGGAAATTGATTCATAGCAACAGGCTGCAATAAGTTTTCATAAAATTTTTGAAGAGGAAAAAGTATGATAATGAAATGATGCAAACTTCTGTAATTCACAGCTGTTAGAACAAACATTCTGTCACAAAAATGTTCCAGTTTCTGTAAAATAGCTAACACTTCTGTATGTATACTTAAAATAAATTTTATTTCAGCCTTCCAGTTCATGCCTCCTTGAGCACTGTACTCAGAATAAAAGATTTCTGAAGCTATCCTAATACAGCTATATTCCAATTGTGTCACATRAGCTGGCACAGGGACACTGCAATACAGCACTTCGAAGACAGTCCAATTTCTGATTTCCAGTTTGGAACATCATCTTTAACTGAATTCCACATACTCTATACTTTGAATGGTTGAATCATCTGACCTCCTGGATGACAAGGCCAAGGATCTGTGTTCCTCCTAAAAAGAATTACAGTAATTCTTTTTTTCACATACCTAAAAACTAACCTCAGTTATTTAACGAAGATTAAGATGTTTTCTAAGCAGTCAATTTAAACTCCAAATATTGCTGACTTACTGGCCCAGTAGGTATAGCTATTTGTGAGGCCTGTGCTTTCTTTTTGGGTGAATCTTGTTTAATTTCTCTGTTTATTTCCATGAAAAGTAACAATAAAAGTGATACAGATAAAAGCCTYCTACTCCGTCCACATATGCAATCTTTAGTTAGCTTCAAGGAATCACTGGAATGATGATAAAAAGGTAGATCTGTGACATATGTGAATTACTGGACAGCTSGAAAATGCTTTTGCTACATTTCTTTTCCTTCCTCTTACTGTAGCGGTTCTGATATGTTTTGCCCCTTGCTGCCAGTGGGACAAGGACCATCATGTGCCTCCTGCACGTCTGCCCAGGCCCAGTCAAGGACCACYGCTACATGGAAATCCTTTCAAGAGTCTCACTTGCAATTAGAAAGGCAAATGAGAAACAAACTATACTGCAAAGTGAGGTGCCAAGAGAAACTAGAAGGGAAGGTGTCACATAAGACACATGATATTTGACAGCCATAACACTTAAATTAATTAAAAATCAAGTTTATCTGCTTGTAGCTCCAGATCAACAGCTGAAATTAAGGTTTGCAGAGAAAATTTACAGCTTCCTTAGGTGCTAAGAAAAGCTGTAAAACAAGAGCAATTTCATTTCTTTCAAGGCAACTAAATGCCACTAAGATTTAAATCCAGTGCCAGTCAAACACAGACTATCTAAAAAGATACTTTTCAAGAGAGAGTTGTACAGATACTTCCAAATGCAGGGAATTTTTTTACTCTTAGTTGTCAGTAACTACTTTTATTTGCAGTAATTCAACAAGAAACAGACTTAAAGAGATCAAAACTTTCAGGTCAGAAAATTTTTTTTAAAAAAATTTTTACACATTCTAAAGAAACAGGAGGATGGAGGGAGGCAACTAAACTATTAAGAAAAATTAAGCAAGAATACCAGTTGTGAATCTTATCAAAGGAACAAGGTAATGCATATGGAGACAGTATGCACTGGCAAGATTTACAAGATCACATCCAACTAAATCCATTAAATGGCGTTCTTAGAGGAGTTTCAGGTTATTAACAAGGTAATGTATTCTAAAAATATGCTTTAAATTTACAACAGCAAATTACTCTACCATCAGACATGAGCAGAACTGGCCAGAGTGACACCACCTTCTACAAAGGTTTTCTCAAACAAAAGGGGAAGAGTCAAATTTCCATCTGGATTCCAGAACAAAGACAATTAAAATATATGGACTTCCACATTCTTCTTCATACTTAGTTCAAGGGCTGTCAAAATGCCTCATCTACATGTTAGCCAGTCTCCAACTTGTTCAAGTAAGCTATGGATGAGAAAAAAAAACAGAACAGTTAGAACTGTACTCGGCAGTCTATTGACACAGCTGAGCTGGAGACCTCTATTCCTACTTTTACTGGAGAAATATAGTGTAGTTTTGATGCCTAGAAAACACTTCCCTCCATTGTTAACCCTTGTCATCACGTTTAAATCTGTAACACAGGTTCACTGCAAGTAGCAACTACTCACTGTCCTAATCACAGAATCACAGAATCACCAGGTTGGAAGAGATCTTCAAGATCATCGAGTTCAACCAATGCCCTTACACCTCGACTAAACCATGGCACTGAGTGCCACATCCAATCTTTTTTTAAACAMATCCAGGGATGGTGACTCCACCACCTCCCTGGGCAGACAATTCCAGTACTTCACCACTCTTTCCGTGAAAAACTTTTTCCTAATATCCAGCCTATATTTCCCCTGGCACAGCTTAAGGCTGTGTCCTCTCGTTCTGTCAGTTGCTGCCTGGAGAAAGAGACCAACCCCCGCCTGACTACAACCATCTTTCAAGGAAGTTGTAGAGAGTGATAAGGTCACCTCTGAATCTTCTTTTCTCCAGGCTAAACGACCTCAGCTCCCTCAATCGCTCCTCATAGGGCTTGTGTTCCAAGCCCCTCACCAGCCTTGTCACCCTCCTCTGGACGTGTTCAAGCGTCTCCACGTCCCTCCTGAACTGAGGGGCCCAGCACTGGACACAGTACTCCAGGTGTGGCCTCACGAGTGCCGAGTACAGGGGAAGAATTACTTCCCTGGTCCTGCTGGACACATTGTTCCTGATACAGGCCAGGATGCCATTGGCCTTCTTGGCCACCAGGGCACACTGCTGGCTCATCTTCAGTCGGCTATCAACCAGTACCCCCAGGTCCCTTTCTGCCTGGACACTGTCCAGCCACACTGTCCCCAGCTGATAGCCTTGCAGGGGGTTATTGTGGCCAAAATGCAGGACTCGGCACTTGGACTTATTGAACTTCATCTTATTGGATTCTGCCCATCCATCCAATCGTTCTAGGTCTCTCTGCAGAGCCCTTCTACCTTCCAACAGATCAACACACACTCCCAGCTTAGTGTCATCTGCAAATTTACTAATGAAAGACTCAACACCCTCATCCATGTCATCAATAAAAATATTGAACAAAACTGGCCCCAGCACAGACCCCACTAGTGGCTGGCCGCCAGCTGGATGCAGCACCGTTCACCACCACTCTCTGGGCCCAGCCATCCAGCCAGTTCTTAACCCAGTAAAGAGTGCTCCTGTCCAAGCCATGGGCTACCAGCTTTTCCAGGAGTATGCTGTGGGAGACTGTGTCAAAGGCCTTGCTGAAGTCCAAATAGACAACATCCACAGCCTTTCCCGCATCCACCAGGCGGGTCACCTGGTCATAAAAGGAGATCAGGTTGGTCAAACACGACCTACCCCTCCTAAACCCATGCTGGCTGGGTCTGATCCCCCGGCCATCCTTCAAGTGCTGCGTGATGACACTCAGTATAAACTGTTCCATAACCTTACAGGTACTGAGGTCAGGCTAACTGGCCTGTAATTACCGGGATCCTCCTTCCTACCCTTTTTGTGAAAGGCATCACATTGGCCAGCTTCCAGTCATCTGGAACCTCACCAGTGAGCCAGGACAGTTGGTAAATGATGGAGAGCAGCTTCGCAAGCTCATCTGCCACCTCCCTCATCACTCTGGGATGGATCCCATCTGGTCCCATAGATTTATGAACATCCAAGTGGCTCAGCAGTTCCCTGATCGCCTCCTCCTGGATAACAGGGGGACCATTCTGCTCCCTGACAACATCTACCGATACAGGAGAACAGCTGTCCTGAGGACAAACCATCTTTCCAATAAAGACCGAAGCAAAGAAGGCATTAAGCACTTCCACTTTCTCCTCATCTGCAGTTACTAAGTTCCCTCCCGCATCCAGTAGAGAATAATGGTCAGTTCTTGTCAGACTTCAAAAGGATTTTCATTCCTAAGTGGATACAGAGCTAGTGAAGCTATGACTCTAGCAGACAGAAGGTGGGGCAACTTTGTAGCATCATCATATAACGTAACAAGCCTAACAGTTTGTAAAATGCTGGTCTTGCAGGTCACCAAGTCAGTGACCAAAGAATGTCCAAACTGTTCCAGCCATAATAATCTAGACCTTATGTTACATGTTTGTATTGGAGAAACACCAAAATATTTACTGTAAACTCACTTATATCTCTATATATCTTCACATAGCTAATTATTCACACTTATCTGATACTGAACTAGTGTTTCTTAAAGAACAGTGACTCTAACACCCTTTTGTGGTTTTTTTTTCTGTGACACAAAGATTACTTTAAAAAGAAAAGTCTCCCAGTGTAAGTCTGTAGCTATGCTACCATACATACTTGAGGTCAGGCTGCAACCTTATCAGAAGCAAATAATCTAAGACAAAACAGAGAGAAAAACTAGCACATGGGTGCTACTGAAAGCTAGCTTACAAGTAAAGCAACTGCTACCTGTTAGTTTCCCACATCTATAAAAAGAGAAACCCAAATCCTCAGTAACATTAGCAGGTGCTACATGTTGACAATTTTTCAAATTAAGATCTTGTTCAGGTAGTCTGGTCCTGAACTTACTCCCCCTGACGAAGGCCAGACTGTGTTGGGCTACAGAACTACCCATAGAAGCAAACAGGCATGGTAAAAGTGCCAAGCTTTCCCTGCATTATGGTAAATTCATAAAGAGCCTGGAAGGCCTGGTATTAGTCAAAATGACAACACCAATAGCCAAATTTCTATTATGAGTTTTCTATTATATTTTGCCATAATCCCTGCAGTGTAATGTGCAAATTCTCTCTCTTTTATATGCAACTGGTTTTGAGCACTATTTAAAAAGTCACAACATAACCCGGGCACCCTTGTACTTCATCTTGAAGAAATCTTGAATTTACAGTTCAAAAATAACTTGGCTATTCAGAATAATGGATTAATCATATATCATTAGATGCTACCTAGCATTTTTCTTCATCTCCACGCTTTTTGCTGTGTATCAGCACCAAATCTCATGTTATGCAAATTCAGCTTGGTGAACACACAGACACTTTGATAGAAGGAAAGACCCTACTAATAAATGGCTATAAGGTTAATGAAACATTTATTTGGAACTATTTGAAAAACTTACAACATACTTTAATTCCCACATAATTATACAACAGTATTCAAGTAGAGTTCTGAAACATTCAAGGAATATAAAATTTCAGCCTATTACTTCCTTCACTACTGCAAAGCAATACCATGTTGAAGTATTTGAGGGGAAAAAGTGATGTGCTGATTCAAGTAGGAGTTCACAAACTGTATTTTACAGTTTTACCTACTATCACATAGATGTTGCTGGTGAAATGCCACATTCAATCCTCACGCATAACAGTGAAGATCTTTTAAGTTTTCAAAAATAAACTTATTAAATAGCATAAAGGACATTCAATACCTTTGAGTGTTGACGTCAAGAGCATGGGTAAACCTACTCACGACACATAAAAAGCTTTATGACACCAGTAACCACGAGATTTTAGAATCCCTTTTGTTTTCACTGCACTTGAGGAATGTGAATTCCATTAAGATTAAATATTACTTTACGATTCTTGTGATGCAGTGCGTTTTTTAATATTTACTTTTACTCTCAAAGAACAGATTTAATAATTTGCAACTGAACAATCTGAAGTACAACAAATATTTCACAACTTTGTACTTTTACAAACATCAAAAGACTTCAAGAACTTCTACAGTAACCAGTCAAATATTTATGAAAATTAAACTTTATCAGCATTTGCTATTAGTTGTATTTTAGAAGTCAGATATTCATACAAAACTATTATTTTACATTAGTGMTATTTTCTTTGTCATATATAGTCACATACAGAAAAACATAAGTAACATGTAAAAAAATTAGTCACAACACAAAATATTAAGTTGACTGCTCAGTTAGAAGCTAGTACTAGTCGCTATTCAAAAAAATATAGGAAGTCCAGAACATCAATTATACAAGTAATTAAATCACCAACTTGAGAAATCAAAATAGCCAATGCTTAGCATTTAAAACTGCGAAAATGAAGGTTTGCAACTGAACTCTTTGGTAACTGAAGTCAGAAGAACTCCAATACCTAACTAATTCCTGAATGAGCAGGACACCAGAAGTCAAGGACAGACTTTCAGTTTTCATCATCTTACACAGTTCAATGAAGACCAGGCAAAGTTAAAAGCAAGATATCATTGATAAGTCAGAGGAAAGTTTTGATATAGCAAAGGTAAGGAACACAAGCAAAATACTCTTTTTCAACATATAGTCAGTCACCTGTAAGGTACTAGAAGCTGATCTGCAATGACTGGCCACCCTGAGTAAACATTCCATACTTGTAAAATACTACTAATAAAAGCATTAATAATAGCCAGAGAACTCAAAGCAAGGTCAACACAGTACACCCAACACATCTGTAGTCAAGCTCCAGTATACGTACACTGTGAAAGACCATCTCTTGGTCAGAAGCAAAGATGGTTGAAATTATTTTATTTTAGCAAGAATCATAGCTACTTCCCATTTTAAAATGTTGCTATGAGACTTGTATCAGTATAATTATACAATATGGGGATGTTTTCTAAAACTTTCAACGATCCATATATCTCCTTTTATTTATACACAGAAGACAAAATGTTCACACTGCACTTCAATTTAGCCAACTGTTCTGTGTCCTTCATCCAGAAAAGGAAAGATATTTTTAAAGAAAGATTTGTCTATGAAGTTTAGAACTGTACTGCACATTGAGATTAATGTATTCTGCCTTGCAATGATTTTGATAATAAAGGCAAAGGAGGTTATGCAGGTTTGTCTGGGATGAGACGATAAGTGTAATCTCAACCTCCACATGTCTGTCATTCAGGGATACAGAGAAGAGGCTTAACAACCTTTTGACGCTGTTGGTTTCTATGCAGCAGCAAAAGCATACATAAAAACATAAGAGAAGTCACCTACTTCTAGGCTTTGATTTACTGCTGTGATGTCTTTGATGTGGGGAGGGATGGAGGCAAGTAGTTACCATACATCATCCCCTAAAAACAACTTGTCTGTGGGATAGTCCCATTTTGCCATAAAACTCTCTCAGGACTCTACAGTCTAAGAAAAATCACCATTTTTTTCCCCCTAGACAAATGTACTCCACAACATTAGGGAGATTTTTAAAGATGTGAGTTAAAGAAATGTTTCTCAGACTTCAAAGGCTGATCTGTCATTCCTTCCCTTTTCAAGAAGAAAAGAAAAAAAATAACAAAAAAAACCCTAACCACATTTTCTCCTCAATAAAAGACCAGAAAGGAAACCAACATTAGCCAAGAGTAGCTTGCAGAAGGCTGACAGTCTCTGTATTTCACATTTTGGGAAACCCAAGTATAAGCAAGATCCCAGTACATGTCGGTAGGAAAGACCTCTATCTAGCAAATTTGAAAAAGCATACATGTACTTAAGGACATCACAGGCACTATAGATGCTTCAGAAACCACGTTGAGTATACCTTGTTTTTGGACAGCCTCTATGACAGATTATTTTAGAGAAAAAAAAACGCAAACAACCTTTATAACAGAAGAATGATACCTGAGAGATATTACTTCAACTGACCAAGTATCAAAAAATTTCTGAACCAGAATCATCAGGATTATCTATTTTAATCTGCTGTGTATAACAGACTAAAGAACCTACAAAGTGAAATAGCTAGATAATCATAAAAAGCACATTTGGTAACTTCTTTTTTTTCTCATGAATACACATACTTAGGAAATGGAGTTATTACAACAGCAAAGAAAATATTTTTAGTAGATTTTCTTTACTGTTCTTTTTGAAAACAGTCTAATAGACAAATGTTCTTTTAAAAGATTTAACTTTCATGCTCAATAAAACTCATATTCCCAGAAAACAGTGTGCCCCCTCATCTGTCTCTCCCTGTTGGACTAGAAATTCCTGTAATCAGTCCAAGCAAAATAAACTCCAAAACCGCAAATTCTCACTTGCTGCAAAACTGGGTTAGGAAAAGCAATGAGGACTTCTGAACTAGCTTGTAATGCCATGTTGTTTTTTTTTACATCTGAGTGCAGGAAATAAGAACTAAGTCTAAGGTAAATATCCAATACTCTTATTATACTGTAACATATACTCCAAATATTGTGTTTTTCAAAAGTACACAACAATTCTGTACTTCGTAATCATTTGATAATATCTGTGAACAAGGAAGTGTGAATGAGATTTACTGAGCAATATTCTTGACTTCAAAGTTCAATGAATTGTAGAACTCTCCATATTCTGAGCAGAGGTCTAGACCAAACAACTTCCACATAAAAGCTGGTTGCATAAACTGACAGACAAACATCTAGAATCCAGTGATTTTGGGAGAGGCAATTCTATGCTCTCTCTAAACCAGGTCACGTTAGTTTATTGATTACCAGGCCAATTTCAGTCACTAGCGTGTTTGCAAACAAAGTCTGACCATTCAAGACATTTTTTCTATCAGGTAATTCTTTACCTTAAACCTTTAAAAACATTGAAAGCCAAAGGCAATCCCTAAATCAAATCAGAAGTCATTCTTCTAGACTAACTTTGTTGTTCCCCCCCAAAATGCAGTAAAATAACAAGATTCTAAAAATCCTACTTCACCTATAAATAAACACTCCTGACGAATGAGGCATGTTTGACTGCTGCAGTTTCGTAAAATCCACCTGTTTCCAAATACATTTTGACATCATGGGACACTCTTCAGGACACGTATCCTACAGGCAGGATCAGTCGTCCCGCAGGCAACGAAAGTGGGGCAAAATACCAAAGTGATAGTGCCAAAAATAAAACTTCAGGTGATAGCCCAAGGAGTATTACTACAAATGAGATAAGTAATCCTTGGCAGTGCCCTGGTTGGTAGTACAATGCCTTACAGGAGTTATTTCTGTCCACTTCCTAATACCTTCCTTTTTTCCCCTCCTCTAAATATAAGAAAATTGAATTAATAAGAGAATTTCAGGAGGGGAAAGTAATTTACTTTTGCCTTCTAGAAACAATTACTCATTCTTGATTTTAGGAGGCATTCTATTGGACAATTCCTCAGAAATAAAATACAACTACATTTAATAAAGACAGAGGGAATACCAGGCACAGATCCCAACTTGAACTATCTTAGTAGGCACAGAACAAACAAAAAAACCTCACCATTTTTCTTATGAATAAGCAGCTATGATTAAAACTAAGGAAAGCAGAAAATATTTTCACCTTTATTGTACTTTTTAGAAGATGACTTCATCTGAGGCCTTGTCACAGCATCCATATCAGTTACCATATCCAACAACCATGCCCCTGAAAGCAAAGAGTAGGTCTAGTGCAGGGCAAAATTGCAAGTCTACCAGTTATCCTCTTAGGTTTTGTAGTACACAAGGCTCCTAAGGGGTCAATTATACATTGTAAGTTGAATTCAAATGGAGTAAGTATTCTGATAGGAAGAGATAATTACTTACTTTGTTTCTTAATGTAAGTTGATTATGTGCTTATGCAAGAGGCTATCTGGTGGCAGCTGGAACGTTTTACTTCAGCTGAGCCACTATCTCTAGTCAGTGGGGGCACCGTGAGGGGGGAAATGGCACTGGACCCACCATTAGAATGAAAGCAATGTCCACACCAGTTCAAGTTCCGGCACATGCAAGGAGTAAAGATATTATGCATTAAGTTCATCACAAGTGAGCTAAATCTGCTATTGTTAAGAAAGTTTATAACTCTTAAGGGATGTATTATGGACAATATTCAAATAGACCAGAATGTCAGGGTTTGAGTGGGTTTTTTGTTGTTTGTTTTGTTGGGGTTTTTTTTCAGTGAAGATGTATCATTATAGAAGGAAGAGAACTGAATTGAACCACAAACTTCTAGAAATAAAACCTCCACATGCTTTCGCAAGGACACTGACAGGAGGCTATTAAACAGAGAATGCGTTCATTTGCACTTTAGGTAAATCTTTACATTTACGAAAAGAGTAAAAGCAAAGTACAGAAGCTATGCCAAAATGTATTTGCACTTTAACAAACTCTTTCAAATGAAAGGTGTTGAAGTCCTACAAAAAAGGCTTATCAGGAAACTACACCTACAAATAATCTTAATATGCTATAAAAATACTTCCTGGAGAAGTCCAATACAGATTTCATTTGCACACACACCATACACATACACAGCATCCTCTCCTGACTCACAGTATTTAACTTTCAAAGGTACAAACTACCAAAGAACACCACAATTTCATTTGTATACACTAGTCAATCTTGGGTGAAAACAAAGCAAGTACTAGAAAACCTGAGCAAAATACGTACGTTAATCATCTGTATTAGAACCTGTATCATCCCTCCCATACACTCCATAAAAAGATTATAAAATGATGCCTTAGCTCTACATGAAAGCAAAGGTGTGTCCTTGTAAGGAGGAATGCTAACATTGGACTGTGAATGGGGAAGAACAACAAAACAATAAATTGCATGCTTTCACTTATTCCATAGTGTCACAGTTGAGAGACCTGGACATACTGTGAAAAGAAAGGCTTGCTCTGTCCCAAATATAAAAGTTACATTGACCTAGTGTCCCTGTAAGAACTATTTTTCTTTGTAAGCTGCTTAGATTTCCTTAGTAGTAAATATTCTTAAAAGCCACTTTGATACGAGTCTGTAAATCTAGTATCAAAATTATCCGGTTTAGAAATATCTCAGTTCTGAGTACTTGAGACATAACTAGTGTTTCATTCAAGACCAACAAACAAAAACAATGTCTCTACAACAGCATTGTGTCCAACTGACGAAGCTGCTTGCTTCAGCTCTACTGAAAGTACAGTTACAATCATATTTTCTACTTTGTCTAATTGCAGAAAAAGCCCCCTACAGTGTTCACTCTTAGAGAGAACTCTTCTGCATTTGCTCAGGAAGCTGAAATAAGATGAACTTCAGAAAAAGCTTTCTCTCCATGTGTGTGTGCAAAGGGAAGTGAGCTAGAGCATGGAGATGGAAGTGAAAGGAGGGACAAGGTATCATTGAAGGAACTCCTGCTGGAAAACTCATATCATCTAACAAATACCAATGCCCTCCAATTAATGCTTTAGCAAGTAGCTTTCCCTCCCCATGTTATCATTTTAAATTATACACTGCGGACCATTTTAAGGGTCTCCACACTTCAATACCAGCAGAATGATAGAATATGCTGAGTTCAAGGACCCATCAGGATCATTGAGTCCATCTCCTGGCCCTGGGGAGGTCACCCCAACAATCACAGCATGGGCCTGAGAGCATTGTCCAAACACTTCTTGAACTTCATCAGTCTTGGTGCTATGACCACTTCCCTGGGGAGCCTGTTCCAGTGCCCAACCACCCTCTGGTAAAAAACCTTTTCCTGATATCCAAACTAAACCTCCCCTGACTCAGTTTTATGACGTGACCAGTGACGGAACTCGAAGAAATAAGAGCAAAAAGCAGATTTAACACCAGGCAACAATAATGTTCAAAGTCACTCTTGGAAGTAAAGAGAACAAATACTTTGATGGTTGATTTTTAACTCTCAGGCTATTTAAATCTTGTAATACAGTAACAGAGAATGTGTCTAAAAAATACTCAGATCTAGATTTAAAGATGGCATGAATTTTACCAGTGTCAACACTGCGATGCAACCTGCTTTCCCTTATCCGTTACATGGAATGTGCATTGCTTCAGCTGCCTGTGGTCCCATGGCATGAAATACTAGTTTCTATGTTTCTCTCAATTTAATCAGTGTAAGGTAATTCTTTTAATTCTCAGACACTGTCTGTTTCAGAGAGAGTGGAATAAAAAGCCAGATTTCTTACAATGTAGATACCAGAACAAGGAAGAAACAGCATACTGGTTTTGTTCTTAATGGTGTAGGAATCTGCTTACTCCTAATGTTTTCATCTTAATTTTACATACTTACTTGCATTAAGTGAAATATTATTTATAAATCCTTTTGTGCTTTTTTTATACATCTGCACAGATATGAAACTGGATGCATGGAAAAGGATTTTCCTCAAATGTGATCCTAGCTGGAAACCTTATGGGTAAAACACAACCAAATTCCACCTCTTAAACATTTTGGTTTCAACACATAACTCAGCTTTGTTTCCCTTTTAATCTCTCACCTTAGTAACAACATCCTCATTGATGTCTCCACTCTGAAAGTCTAGGCGTTTCTAAATATTATAAAAATTAATACAGCATTAGATTTACCAAGTATTCAATAGTTAGGAATACTCTCATGGTAAAACCAAAAACATGGTTTTGTCTCGATGTCTTTTGAGGTACAGGCTTGGTGTAGCTCAGGTACATCTTAGAAAGGAAAGGACATAGAGGGCCACACCATGACCCTTGCAAGCTCTCCAGGAAATCCTCACACTTCATACTTTTCTTACTTATTCACAATGGGATTTGCTAAGAAAATTAAACTGAAGGTTGCCAGGTAAAATAGGTGAAGAGCCAGCAAGCAGAGGGGTATATATTGAAGACGTTAGACCTACTTAATAGCRGACAAAAAACAATTGCATGTGCTTGGAAGGAAACCTAAAGCTCATAAAACCTTTGCTATCTGTAAAGACATTGAACTCCATAATGCTCTTTTGTACTTACAATATGAAATGAAAATAATTCTAGATGATAGGAGCTGTTAAAAGAAGAAAAATTTTAAAAGAAGGAAGGAACATGGAGGAAGCCCATGCAGGCCAAAGGACTCTGGAAAACAAGTAACATGCCAAAAGAGTAACTGGCCAAAAGAGGCCGTGCAACGGGATAAACCCACCTTGGCACTAAGCTCCAGGCACGGGGCGCTATGGGGGCCACTCGCCATGGCTGCCCTGGGCCGGCCCCTCAGGGCTCCCCGGCAGGCCCTGTCTGTGAGGCCCTGGGCTGCAGCACCAGAACGAAGCCAGTGCTGGCTGGAAATGCAGGGCAGGAGTGCCCAGTCACTGCCAGGCCCCGCGCAGGGAGGGTCCCCAGAGACACGGCAGCCCCTGGGCAAGCTCTCCCTGAAACCAAAGGTGCAGGTACACAGAGCTGATATGGTTTGCTTCCAGATGGAGCAAACATCTTCCACAGAGCCCCTGCTGCAAGGCCAAGAGATGAGCAGATCAACAAGAGAGAAATTCCAGCTCTAACCCTGCAAGGGACCACTCACACTCTCTAAGTACTCAGGTTCCTCTGACAGAAGTGGTTTTAAAGCGTATGCATCTGGATGACCGAATTTAATTCATATGGCATTCAATTTCCTTATATTAAACATTTTTCCAAACAACATATTTTGAAAGTGTGGCAAAACCAGCAACTTCCACCTTTGTCATGCCCGCACACCTGCCTCCCTGTTTAGTAGAGAACATGCTCCTAAAATCTGGCCTGACAAACAAAATGGAACATCACCGAAGGTCCCACTCCCCAAGGCCACCACAGTGGCCACTGCTGTACAGTGTCAGAACACCGTGACTTGGCAGAGTATGCTGAAACCCCAGCCTCAACCCTGCTTACTGGGGATCTAATCCTTGTTTGGCAGTCCCAAGCACACACGAGTAACTTAAACAGTCACCACTGCCTCAAACATGTGACAGATGCCAGTGTACAGGCACATTCATTTCATAAAGTCTCTTTCAGGGGAAAAAAAATGGACATGGAAAAATTGCATCTTCAGTACAAAACCGCTGGCACATGTTAAAACTCCTACCTGTGACAGCAGAGCCGCCTTAGTGGCCTTTCAGTGGCTAATGGCCACATGGTGAACACTGCCATCACCACCAAAAGGGTTGAGCAACACATAAATCAAGCTGCTTATTCCACACTTTGTAAGATGAAGATTAGTATCAGCTAAGAAAGCTTCTTAGCCAGATCTCTGTAAGACGTTGTGGAAGCAAACAAAGAATTTCTACAAAAGCAAAGAGATCCATGAATTTCAAACGTTATTTATAGGTACGGAGTTAGGAAAGTCATCTACCTGACAAGGTCCCATCTAGCGAAGCACAAAAAAACCCCAATGAGACAACCTGTGCAAAAAATACTGATCTGCACTGGGGATGCAGTCTTGTAGAATGATTGTCACAACAACCCCTTGCTCCTGAAAGACACAGCAAAGTGTCTTCTCCTTTGCTATTCTGAGCTGCTGAAGATAGGTATTTTTCCTTGTAGAAAAGCATACATTTTTCTTCCTTTCTGAGCAAAAGTTATACAATGTTTGAAACCACAAAGCAGCTAATGAAAATAAATCATTAATCTTTTCCCAGGCAGCCTTAAATTTGTGGAAATTAGTATTTCTAATTCCTGATATGACTTCCATCTCTGGGACCATATTTGCTTTCAATTATATATTCTGTTAAAATTGAGTTTGTACAGTTACACAGGATAGCCAAAACACAATCTAGTCCCATACTGCTACCTTGTTAACCTCCTAATCTATTAGTGGTTTCAGTTATAAGCTTTTTTTAATACTGTGGATCAGTTCACACCACCGAATCAGTTAAAGTATCACTACTTTAAAAGAGAACAGGAAACAATGCAGCCCCCTCTCAGCATCTGAAAAAGACAATACCACTACTACGTGTTGCACTGTATTATTTTATTTTATTTATTATTTTATTTATTTATTTATTTATTTATTATTTTATTTCCTATGGTAAAACTGGAAAAAAAATCAACAACTACTATGCTTGGAAAGCCCTTTCCTTTATGCAGAATCACAGTTAAGTCAACTGACAACTGGACAATTTGGTTTGGGTTTTTAAAACAACACATTTAACTTGTACTCATAGCCTTTTAAAACTTCTTCACACTGTTCTTCAACTACCTTTGGTTTTTGTACTCTTACTCAAATTTCCACAAGCTAATGAACTCCCTAAATTAAGGTTTGAAGGTGGTCTGGAATTGGATGTTACTCTGAAGTACTATGCATCTAACCGCGGATACCACCTCTGATCATCTTGCAAAAATACTACATCTCTCCCATTTTATACAGAGTCGACATTTAGCCAGCTTTCTGGTTTGGTCTCTTCAACATTAGCTAAGTAGTTCCAATGTCTCTGAAATGATCACATGCCAAAAGATCTAAGACCACCCTTACTCTTTTGAAATCCCTCCAAAAAGGCTATTCCTCTTTTATTGCTAGCTTGCCATTATTGCTTGGTGCTATTTCTTTCAAAAATGAGTCGCTCTAAAGCTATTGATTTAAGAAATTCCACTCCAGGGAGCTCACATTAAATTCAGTCAAATGATAAAATGTATTGGATTGTCCCATCATCTTCGTTCAAAAATTCTCTAGGTTATAGAACAAGGCTAGACTAAGAAAAGAAATGACCTTGGCAATTCCTTGGAATTAATAAATAAATAAGAAGGCCCATACTTTTCCTTCAAGTTACAGCAAGTACTAACTAAATCAATACACATCAAATCTATTACTTTAATTATTTTTTTCCCATTCTCCTGTATGGCAACAAGAGAGCAGATCACAGCCCTAATTACAACAATTACTTCCAGTCATGCCAATAAGATCAAACCAAAGTTATGGCAGGCTGTTTTAAAGAGATTATTACAACTTTTCCAAGATCCAAAATTGAAAGAATCAATCAGCAGGTGTCTATTTTGCCAACATTTTGAAGCTCACGTCCTCTCCAGATACTTTTCCTGTTCAAGCCCTCTAAAAACACTCAGCTTTTTCTTTAAACATCCCTAGATGGACATTCAATACCAATATACCAGTATTACAGGTCAGCACTGTCTTGTAGGCCAAATACAATAACGTAAAGGTACTTTCACACAAAAGATGTTGCTGCTTTTTTCTTTCAGAAAAATGGAACAGGGGAAAAAAAAACCACTATAAGGTACTTCAGGTCGGTTAGAGTTACACCAATACACAAGGTAATTCTTTAGAAGTGTTTTCTACAGACCATTTAAACACCAATTCTGAGCTTTAGTAATTATTCAGAGTGGCAAACACGATACCTTTGTTACCCTAGGAAAAACCTCACCAATTTCATCATCATCTGCATCTGCCCAAATGTACTTTCCTGTGTTTCTCCCACTCCTAGACATAGCCAAGAACCAACACTGCATGTCCACTTTCTCACATTTAAAACAAAAAATAACTTGTTCAGCTCAGCCTATTACATATGTTTCCTTCAATATAAAACCAAACAGACAACTAAAGAGAAATCAAAAGTCAAAACAAAACAGGAAAAGAACTACACATGCTGAGCAAGTACACCTCAGTGCAAGATCTAAAGGTTCCCTAGCTCAGGCTCTAGAGAATTCAAGTGGATCAATTTCCAAGGTCAAAAGACCTTCAATATCCAACTTTCAAGCATAAACAGAAGTCCGTCAGAAAAACGCAAAGGTGGAAAGGTTCTTTGGCCATCAGAACAACTTATCTATGTAACACCATTTCCACAAATCAAATCTGCATGGACGACTTTTTGCTGCACATCACCAAAGGCACAAAACAAGCTGTGTAACCGACAGGTTTTTCATATCATATTTAAGTCAATAAGTAGAAATCAAATTTTAGGATAAACAGTGACTTGACAACCACTTTATCATCACCAAAACCTTCCTTCTATGTAAGACACATGCCAATCAGCAAAAATACTTCACTGTTGAAGTCAGGTATTTAAGGCCTTCAGTAATCTTACACATCTCAATTTGTTTATGTAGAATAAAAAATTAACGTATCAACTTACCCCCATCACTGCTTCTCTCTACATAAGTGGTTACTCCTAACTGTAAAAATCTTCATTTAAACATGGCATGAATAAGCAAAAAAAAAATCTGTAAGATTATCTCAGTGTGCCTAACCCTACCCACCCTGATGACAAGCAATCTGCATCTCAGATTTCTCTTGCTATGTACATGAATTCCTCCCTCCCTCAACAGTTATACTACCTACTCTGAAGCAGTAAAGAAGATATAGCCCACAACCAAAAATGTTTACACTGTCAGGACCTAACTTTCATATATGTGATGATACTACAGAAAAAGCAATGTTCTTTCTCTGACAAGTTTTGCCACCATTCCATGCCATACCATCCTTCACTCAATACTGTAGTTGCTTGCCTACTAGTTCAAAAAGCACAAGACTGTAGAGGACTGTGTCCTCTCTATTTCAAGATACATGCAGTGTTATTTTATTGTGTATAGACTATTTTCTAACTATTGCTCCACTTAAAAAACTAAAGAAGTTTCTACCCCTTCACTCTATGTTAACACAAACAAAATACAAATGCTTTGTTATGGGACTATGCTGTTATTTTTCTTCTTGGGAAAGCAAAGTACTTGGAATTTCAAACTTCAGTTTCTGTGCTCTGTTAATAATAAGAGATTAGAAGTTAACAATGCACCAACTGTTACAGAAAATAAGACTTACTTGTTAGAACAAACAAGGTATCTACTAATATCCACTACTATTGAAGCATAAATCCTTAAAAAAAATCTGCAAAAAGAGAAAAAGCAATCTATTTATCTGCAAATTGCAAATACTGCAAGTTTTACTCTAGGCATCAGAAAGGAAAACTCAAATCAGATTATCACATATAGTGCTACACTGTCCTGTTAAAAACAAAAAAATCAGGATTCAAGTTTCCTAAACAGCTTCCTTCTTAACTGTATTCAAAATAACATGATCTGAACAACTATGGTGGGAATGATTCAGGATTATTCTACAAGCAAATGCTTTTATTAATTAAAATGGTTCCTCTTCCATGAAGAAAAAATAAGTCATAGCATAAGCTGTTAAGTCACCCAGACATAATAAAACAAGCAGCATCCTCTTATGCAATGTGTCTCTTGCTCAATCTTTAATATAGTTTAAATTGCCACAACCTAGATACAAGGGAAATAAAGCAAACACCACAACCTGAACAGAAAAAGTGTTTCTTTTGTAAGACGTATGAAAAGATCTTTAAACACTACTTGTAGTTCTATTTCTAAGTTTTGTTCTCTCAAGGCTGCCATGCATGAGGACTCTTTATCCCTACAACATTTTAATAAGATCCTTCTCTGCTGTTCCACTGTTTATATTACCCGTTTCAGCTATTAAAAGTTGCTTTCTGTTGTCTTCCTCCTGTGAAGGCATTTTTCTGCATTCATACTAACAAAAGACTTCCATCGAAAAGTCAAGTCTCACATCATGCTCTTGCAACTAAGCTGGCTCATCCTGTTCTTTACAGATGTGCAATTCTAACAAAAGATTAAAAAAATCTGATCATAAGCACACCTTAACTTGAGATCAGAGTGAGTCAACACAAAAAAGTAGCTTCTAGGCTACTCTTCATTAAAGAGTAACAGAACCATTAGCTAGGTCCAAGATCAACCCAGCAGCAGGACCACACACTGCACTGCAGGACAACGTGTTATTTCTGTATAAGTCCCCTCCAAATGATTAAGTGTGTTACATGAGGTGAGGGGGGCTGTAGGGCAGGGTGGTGTTTATATTCCACAAGTAGAGATTCTTAAGTCTGTTATCTTTTCCTTTGAACCAGAACAAAAGAAATACATATATACAATATTATGCACTGCTGGGTTAACATTGGACTTGGCTATCATTTTCAACCTAAACTATTTTATGATTCTATTGCCCTGCATTTTACTACAGTGAACCAAATAAAATTCAGAGTAGAACAACAAACCTGCTTTTTTGTGGAGAAATGCCAGATAATGAAAGGGTGGAAGCTGCGATGTGTCTGATTGACACTCAGCGTGGCAAGTGTGCAGGCTGGCCAGCAAAACAAAGTACACCTACAGCTTGGGACTAAACAGGACTAGGGCCTGGGTGAAGGGAGGATCATCCACACCATTATAAAGAAATAACTATGAAAATGTTTTGCAGAAGAGCAGTAAATTTTGATGACAACACAAAGCTGGGCTTTGTGACAAAAGAAGACTGGGATATTGTACTAGAACACCTTGAAAACTGCAGTTATAAAAAACCCTGTARAATTTAATCATACAGAGTATAAGATGAAGCACTTCTAAGGACTAACAGCAAAAGCTGTGGCTATAAACTGGCAGAGGGCTGGAGGATGGGAWGCTCCCCTTGAAGAAAGTACTGTACTGACAACATTATACAGGGCATGGATAGCATCTAAAAAAAAAGTACCATTCTGGCCTTCCTTATTTATAAAAAAGATCAACCTAAACCAAACCAGGCACAGAGCAGGTCTATATCAATAATCAGACAGCTTTTTTGACGAGAAGAAATTAACCCATCTTCGTCTAGGAAAACCTAGGAATCTATGAAATTTAAGCATGAAAAAATGTGTGGTTGTCCTCTTAAATACAAAGTAATAAAAAGGAATCAATATGAAACAAAAGTTTGGTTAATGAACAGATATCCATAAATTGTCTATGAAGTTTGACTGAAAATCAAGCTTCCAAACAAAGTAGTGAAGTTTTTGTTGTTGGTAGGGGTTTCTTTGGAAGAGGGGTAATAAAAACTCTTTCCAACAGGGGAAAAGAGCTCTTACAACTCTTGAACTTGGTAAATTGATGACACAAATGCTCGCTGCCTGAAATATGGAGCTTCATATGAAAGAATAAAAGCCAAAAGGCGTCTGGGAGGGGGGAGGCACTGCTCATCATCCGCTCACAAACACATGTCCTCTGAGAATTTTTTTAATCCACCACCAATCTGCCTATTTCTTCTACCAGAAAGATATTAAGTCCTAAAATATTTTTCATTACAGAAGCATATTCACTTGAAATAACATGACTTTATTTTACGAAATGAGTCTATGGAGAGTATTTCAGAACTGGGCTTAGAAAAACAACMCCCAACATCTATTCTGCTAGAAAGTTTCTACCAACCATAACATCTCACATTGCTTACCTAGTCCATACCTAAAATGTTCTTCTGTCCCAGAAGACCTGCTGACAAAAGTGACAAGACAGATGACTAGACCTACACATCTGTATTTATGGGATACACCTTTTGTGCAGTCAACAGAACTGGAAATACGTCAGAATTGAAAACTAATGCACTTGTCAAACAAATGGAAAAAACTCAAGACTTTGCTTATTTCAATTATCTAAGCCTAGAAAAGCTGTAGCCTCGAAGCTGAAGATCAGTACACATACATTATCAAAACCATCTCAACACTRAGAAATAGCACAGCCTTTTCCAACTGCTATGAAATAGCTTTGGAAAAAAGAAAAATAGCAAAATACATTAAGAGAATAGTACAGTCCTAAAATATTCAAGCTTTCAAGCTGCTGTACAGTAACTGTAGCCATTAAAATATCGCTGGCTACCATTGAGATAAGAGCCCACTGAGATAAGAGCCACCACAGCTAAATTTAATCTTTTTATAAAAATTAAAGTCCCTGGGTAAGTGGCAGGATTCAACTGAACAACAAAGCCCAGAGTTAAAAAATAAGTGCAAGTGGCATGGCCTTTCTTTGTTTAAACAAAAAACTGTCCATAAAGTACCACTGGACTCCTGCCCAAGAAAACAGTGCCTGAAACTGGGAGTATCCCCATAGTATTATATGGAAATGACATATGATGTCAGAAGTCTCATAAACACCTTCCTGTAATTACACTTACACTCTAATTATCGTAGTTTTGCAATAGGATTTCTACAAAACATTTTCAGGGCTAAAAAGGTGACGAACTAGAAGCAACCTGCAAACAGTCATCACAGCCTGTAAGGCAACCTGTTCTTCCCTCCTAATTCCCTGTTAGGAGCACTCATAGCCTGCAACACAGGTAAGTGAAGCAGCTTCTGTTCTCACTTCTCTATGATCAAGTAAACATTGTGTCATACTGTCAGCACAAAGTGATCTTGCTTCTGATTACACAGCTGCTGCCCCAAGATACAGATAAGTAATGAGAGGCTGAGAGCAATTCCATGGAAGTATCTTCTGCCTCAGAAGGCGATGGTGCTTCTTGGAGGCACTTTCTGTGCTGTAGTCACTGAATTTTCTAAGTGTAACAGGTTATTCTGGTGAAGGAAACCACAGCAAAAAATGGAATAGCTGCCTAAACTTTCTAAGCTATGGCTAATGGAAAGCTACCTACTTCAGTCTTGAAAAGACCCATAAACACCATTTTGGGGGGTTGTCATACCAATACTAACACATTCAACCTCCCACAAAAGTCTCCACTGTAATAACGGTCTACCTGTGAGAGAGAATGAGTGCGCTAGAAATATTTATAGCTGGCTTAGAATAACGGAATCATAGAATCATCAAGGTTGGAAAGGACTGTTGTTCTCAGGTTCGAATAAACACACGGACACAGCTGTCAGGGTTCTCCAACAGGCAGAGGCCAAAATGGAGGACGAGGTGAGGAGGAAGAGAGAGCTGGCTTCTGCCCTCATTTTATTTATATGTTTTTCAAATTCACCGTGGATTGGAGGATGGAGATACCACCTTTTGCTGTCCACTGGTTAGTAATAATGTCTATCACATAGGTTAGGAATTCATAACAATCCTTGCCGTTAGGTCAACAATTCATGTTTACACAAAAGTGCGTGAGAAACTATTTCGCTGAACTAAAAACACTGCACATCTGAAGAACTGCAAAATGCAAGGCCACAAAGGACCTCCAAGATCAGAGTCAGTTTTAGTGATCCCTAAACTTTAGCAGTTACCAAGTATGGTACTAGCAGTATCACAGCCGCACATCCTTGATGGTTCCCCGGGTATAAGTGGTTTCCTGAGCCACACACTGCCAAAACCGAACTGTGTTCAACGCTGAAAGGCAGATGACTCTTGGGTCATAGGAAGTGAGGGGACAAAAGGGACATGAGATTAAATTTATACCAAAGGATTACCTAACATGAGTTTGACTGCACACTGTTGCTGTAAAGCAGCCGTGCCAGAATTTCTCTTGAAGTGTAAATGAGGCTTTAGAGGCTTTAAACTCTATCTTGACTGCAAACACAAACATACGTGTGCCAAGCACCCAGACTCCTGGCATAATACTAACACGTATGACAAAGGCAGCTGGGAAAATAGCAAAAACACACACAAAGTTTACCGCAAGGACACAGCAATAAATATAAAAATTATCTTAATACATTTCTACAGAAGCTTATTTAGTTAACTGAGACAAAGTTTACAAAATCCTGCCTAATTTTATTAGCACTGTTAAGCACTCTTCAGACATGACTGTTCACCAGAGATAGACATCAGAGGAAAGAATTTCACTGTTCTGAAACAAGAAGAAATAGATGTGACATTCAAATCCAGCTTCAACAAAATGCATTCTGTGCAAAGAAAATAGGTTAGCATGGGCATAGGAAAAAAATATATCACGTCTAGAATGAGACAATAGAATTAATGTCGAGGAAAAGAAAAATCTCAAGAGATAAAGTGTGCGCTGAGCATACGAAGATCAGTATATTCTCGTTTTCCATGCAACTCCTGAGCCCTTCTAGCCAACAGTAATGTCAAGAAAACTTACGACACCAAAGGTTTATGTTCAAAAACGAGACAGAGGAGTCCCATAACTTTATTTGAATAAAGGGAGAGGCCACAGGCATTTCCCATGGGGTCTCTCAAATTGCTGGAGGATGCAGCCTTCTTTTAATCCCCATTTCCCAGCCGCATTTCCCTCTCTCTTTCCCCAGTGGCTGAGGTACTTGAGAGGTACAGACTTTCCGAATCGCCTAATACAAATTCCCTTCTAATGTGCACCCTTCCTTTTTCTTTGTTTCTTTGTATCTCTGTTCTTTTTCTCTCAGTTCAGGAATTTGACATGGCCTTGGTTGAGCAACAGTCCGTCAATTAGGGAAATTCCCCTAGAATTTATGTTTCCTCTCATCGCTTGAGTTTACCTTTCAGTGTCTGGCTTTATCTTCGAGCAGGCCCACCGTTTGTTTGTGGAGATACAACCCCCTCGTTCCTTTCAAGCATCTGGTTTTATCTACAAAGAGGCCTACAGTTTGTAAAGACACAGCCTTCTCATTCCTCTCAGTAATATCTGTGAGACAGCACCATATGACTGAATACCAGAAGCAAGAGAGGCTGGAATGAAGAGGAAAAAAATTACTAAAGGTAAAGAGGAGTCATGAAAACAAAACCAGCAACTAGAAGTCCTTTGAAAAACAATGTTTCTTCTGATATAAGTCTGACACACTTAGATGTCACTAAAATGAAGTTCCTGGTAAATATGATGCCACATTAAAAAGGGAGTTATACACAATACAAATAAATAACCTATTCTATTCCTGATGGAAATCCATTTAAGAAAGATGTGCTCTACTAGCAAATTGCTAAGTGGCATGGACATTCAAACAATACACAGATAAGGTATTTACTTCATAATTCATCTCTAAGATTATCTGTCATTTTCAAAGGACATTTTCTGTTTTGTGGAAATAAACATGTAACATTATTTCTGCCACAACTGAGTTTGTTCTTTTATAAGCACTGATACAAATACTGCAATCCACTTGCACAGACATTTCTGTATCTGAATTTTAAAAACAGGCCCTAGAAGTTCTCAAAATAATCTGAAACCATGTTCATTCCACACATTAGAGAATACCAATTTCAGCTTTGAGAGGATATTCTCTAACTGGGAAATACTAATCCTTCTATGAACCACACAATTCTCCAGACAATTTCTGCTGCACTGGCATGAGCAAACATCATGCAAACCTCCTTCCTCCAATAATAGAGCTACCTAAACTTGACAGAATCACCAAGATTTATTCTGAGTTAAAAAAGAAGTCTGAACCTTGTCCTTACAGGAAGATACTTTGAGTTTAAATCTCAACTGTTCAATGTATGCAATGTCTTAAGGAAAAAAAATTCCACGCATTAAGAAAGCAAAAATCAACAAAAACCTACTTTTCAGAAAGTGTATCAATCTTCCCCTCTTCATATCATTCCTTCTGTTCAGGTAATTGACTCGTATACGTCATTTTAGCCAGTGACCCACATTACAAAGCAGTAGCTGATCTCACAATACTTGAGTAGAAAAAGGGCTTAAGTAGTTTACTGTGTAAATGGTAAACCAAAAAAAAGACAACGAAAAGAAGCAATTTAGTGGTCATGTTTCAGTATACTGTCAGACTTAGCAAACAAAACAATAGGAACTCTAAGTATTTAAACAGATTTTGGCATTTCAAAAAAATGAGGAATTATCACGGTTGATTAAATGAAGCATTTTGCCTAGAGACAAGACTGGCATGTGCACACAAACTGCAAATGAAGCCAAACATTTTTACCTTTAGAGAAATTATTTCCAACAGTCATAGTCCCTAAAAGTGAACTTGTTCCTGCCCCCTGCAAACTTAATCCTGTCATAGCTTACTTCCACACAAATTCTTGCACAAACTAACAAAATCTTCACACAAGAATAATTTTTGAAGTTGTAACTGCAGAATAACAATGAACATTTAAACTTGCACTCAGAAATATTTATAAATCACAACYATGACTAAGATTGCAACACTTCATTTTTATCCAAAAAATCTGGATCTGGTATGGATCAGACTGTTTTAAACTAGAGTTTAAAAATTCCTCTTTAAGAAAGCCTTGAAGTAATTCTATACACTTAAAGGCTTAAGAGCAGTGCTGTGGCAGTACGGTTCTTCAAACTGCTCTGAAAGTCCAACCATGACGACTAACAGGGAACATTTGATAGGCTTTTGTAAAAGCTGCTTTCTTTATATAGATAAAAACAGAATAATGTTCACAAAAGTTCACAAAAATTTTAACTTGAGATAGCTGTATTTAGTTTGCTTAATATTCAGGTGACTTTCACTATTAATATATAGAGTCCAGTGTATCAGTCAGTAAGAGGAGAGGGTAGTCGATTCTCATCTCCATATACAAAAATTGACTATTGTCTCAGTTCAACAAAAATATAAGTGAAAGAGTAAGTTTACAGCATTGAACAGGCACCCAATTCAACAAAGTTAGGTCAGGAAATTATAATCAGATTTTTAAAAAATGCAAAATCAGAAATCCAGGTTTTATTGCTAAATGATTTATTCTACAGGGAGAAAAGCTAGTATTTAATAGAATTGCAGTTGATCCTCAATTCTAATAGATTCAAGCATACTAGAAGTCTCAATTATAATTTTTTTTCCACAGGTTTTAATTTGAGGAGGAAAACCACAATTTTTCAAAAGCAGTTCTCTTGTGATACAATTTAAAATGCAGTAAATAAAAAATTCTCTATTTGTATCAATTTCCCTTTCTGATTTTGTACTATGTCATAGCATAAACTTAAATTTTCCTACGAAAAAACAAAACACCCAACCCATATGCAAAAGTAACAATGTTTTAGCCAGACTATCTCTGACAATGTAAAACTTAGCTTAGAGCTTCGCCCCCCYGCCCCCCCCCCTTAGAAGTAACCCACATTTTATCTCCCTTTATACATTTCACTAAAAACTGTTCTGAAATTCTATTAGCAATTGGGGAAATGAAAGGAAGGGTTAACGACCTCACTTCTTTACATCAAATCTAAAATGAAAATCAGTCCTGGCAGCTTACATTGGATGATCAGCTTTTTTTCTTCTTTCTACTACCCAACATACCTGCGAGCAATTTACAGTAGGTGGTAATCAACCACCACAACTTACAAGAAGGCGACTTCTGCTCATCCATTTGGTGACACACAGCAATATTTTCATAACTGAATTTGCAGCACCTGTATTCCTCTTCACAAAAGCAGCAGTGCTTTAGCCACTAACCTGACCCAGAAACACTCACCAAGGTCTCTAAAGAGGAGACCGAAGTTGTTACTTTGGGCCTGGAGGAAGGCCAGGCCCAATTAAAGCTGCTCTTGTTTTAAAGAATTTTCACTACAGTTTCTCCTGAAGTAGATAAACAGGGCTGTAGGTGATTAATACTTCTACTAAGAATGCCATTTCTCACGTTTCAAAGTTCACGTGCCGAAGTTAGTCCACATTTGTATTCCCACATGTAGATAATGGAACCCCAAATTTCTTAAGTTTTACACAGGACACAATCATTCACAGACAGCAGAATTACTCATACTCTACATGACAGCCTTGAAAAGTCAGCTCTATTCGCAGTGCTTTATTTTTTTATATTTAGCATTAATTCTTCAACCAATCAGGACTCTTCTCTAAGATCTTCTGTGACCTTCTCCATTAAATCTCCTCTGCAAAGCATCTTTCAGTATCATACAGTAACCCATGTAATGGAAATTATCTTGCAATAAAATGGTGGGACTTGCTGGGGGAAAAAAAAAAGCATAGAGGCACACCCTTTTCCAGAAGAACTTCCTGCTTAAGTTTAACACACAAACTTTCTCTCATCACTCAGTCCTTTTTAGCCTTGCCTCAAATGGAAGCCGGGCCACAGTAATTATCCCAGTCACCATTACTAGTTTTACTCATGGTCTCAGGCAGTGACCAAAGATGGATATAGCATACAGTACAGCAAGGAACAACAATAATGATCTCTTCTGTTCCACCTTCTATTCTTTTCCTAAACAATTCTGCCTTCAAAGCTTATACCTTGAAAGAATTACCCACAAAACAACATTTCTGCCAAACATTCACAACTAGCTAGGACTCTGTTAAAGCAGACATATAATCAGAACTGTTTTCATCCTCCTCCTGCAGTAGGCATTACATTACAATTAGCAGATACTGAATCTCAGCAGCTATTTATTGTCCAGTATCTATTCTGAAATTCTTCATGAACATCTCAACTTTGGATTGTGTAATTTTGCATTCCTAGCTGAATGTCAGCACACTTTGTTCCTTTGTCTAGAATATGTATGAATTTGCTGAGGGCACATATCCTTGAAGATCCCACTGGAAAGACCTCTCTGGAAATTGATCATTGAGTTTTACCTTTCTCTCATCTCATGGCCAATTAATACAACAGGAGGTGGTTCCTCTTAATCCACAGCAGCTGATTTCCTTTAAAAGCTTTTGGCAGGAGGTCTTGTCAAATGCTTTTTGTAAATCGAAGTGCATTACAGCAGCCATATACTTACTCCTCTCCCTCCCTGCCCCCTCCAAGGATTCTAACTGCTTTATGAAGCATGACTTCTAGCTAAAAAAAAGCCGTAACTTTTTTTAACTTAATGTGTTTTAAATTTTTTTATAGTACTCTACTTTTTTGAAACACTCAGTTCTACTTCTTTCCTACATCGCTACCGTATCACATTTGCAGCTACCATTCCTCTGGTACACACAGCCTGTTGTAAGTGATGGGTTACATACTTCTGACAAGAAAAAAAAATTCAGACACTTACATATCCGAGATATTTTGCACCTTAAGTGAATTTTAGCAGGTTTGCATGATGTCCTATTCATTTATACTGATTGCCTCTCAACACATTAATTAAAAAGATAGATCGTCTTGACCATCCCCGTAAGAAATTCTTAAGTCTGAGAATTCGTCTACAGTCCTCCACAGTGAACACTTCTGCACAAAACTCCTGTGGCTTGTCTGCTGTAATGGCACCTTCCTTAAGAATTCCCTGATGTGCTGGCCACTTAACAGACTACAGCCTTCCTCACATTCTTCCCATTGTCACTGATACGTCAGTAATTATCTTAGGGTTTTAATTTTAAACCTGTCACTCTTCAAACAGTTCTGCTCTTTGAAGGATTACTGTCATCAGCTTTTTTCATTCTATTTAACCTTTTAAGTTTCTTGACACACGTTGACTTCCAAGTCTCCAATCTGCTGTCTTGACATGCAAGACTCACCTTCACAACCCAACCTCTTCATTGCTTCTTATTTGGCTTCACCGAGGCCATGAGGCTTCATTTAGTCTTTGGGAAGGGGAAGGATAAGTCTTATTAAACAATTTGGGAGTATTTTTGTTCATACAGGAATGTCATAACAATACAACACAAGTAACATTTTCAAGATGACTGCCAAGTAACATCTTGAATCAGACCTCCTGCACTGCTTAAGATTAATACTTCCTCTTTTTGCATCAAGATAAATGATCAAAAAACATTCTTGACAGCTGAAATAAATATTGTCTCTGCATCACATTCAGTAGTGAGATTTGTTTCTCCTCCTCTCTCAAAAGTAAATGAGCTGTACTACTTTTACCGAAACTTTTTCCTTATGGTTTCTTCATGTCTTCTGGCATTTTAAGTTATTGTCAGCATTCTGATTATGTAGCCAACAGCACAGCTACACTACTAATCAGACAACAGGATAGCAACAGTATTAATCCCCTTCTCCTGTTAAGGTGTATTTCAATCCACACAAACTAACACACCTTACTTTATTCCATTTTCCTTAATCACATAGCACCTTTCTACTAAAGCAACTCATGTAATGCAATTCCTACATATCTGCACCCAGATACTGCAGTCTCATTGAACACTTCCATCAAGTTTTGAGAAACACTTAGAGCATAAGTATGGTCGTTCTAAAATAGTTTTTTCAGTCTACTACCTTTTTCAAAAAGGCACACAGCATTTTGGTAAAGGCATACAAGACTCCATGCTTTATCAGCTTGTCTATTTTTATACACATCATCTAAGAGGACTTCATATGGCAATACATTAAATTCAGGACAGAGGCAACAACAAAAAAAGGGACAGAAGTATTTTCCTTGGCCTTTCATCACTCAGTGAAATACTACCCAAAAAAAACCTTTTTACTCTACAGCTTTCAGTTTAAGGAATGATAAAAAAATTATTACAATAAAGCTAGTATACTTTTTAAATTTCATTACAGATTTTGACAACATGCAGAGTGCATCTCCAATTCCCAGGACTAAAAACGAACCACTGCATTTTTAATTCACCTGCCCATTCACTGCTCATTCCTATGCTCGCCAATAGTTCTCCACTGAAAAACCTTTGCCAGTTCCTGGGAGGTCTAACAGCACAACACCCTCATTCAGCAATCCTGCTTCTCAAATACTGCTTTATGATAGCTCTTTCTCAGCCATGTTTTTCATGAACCATTTCAGTGTCACCACCAGCTCACTATACCCAAGCTCTCTACATTAATCTTTTCTGACACTACCAGACTGCTCCTGAGAATGGCCAAAAAGCTTGTTGCTTACCTGAAGCATGTCTTTTGCTCAATATTGGCTTCTTTCAACTCCCCTTTTCTATCATCATTGCTTAACTGTTCTCACTGGCAAGCTGAGACACCTCTCTGCACACTGGTCTGTACGAACTTTTTGGGGTCTTGAAATTACTATCAGCATGGCATTAATACAACCTCACTCTACTACAGTATAGTGGTGGATTTGGCAGTGTTAGGTTAAAGACTGGACTCTATGATCTTCTCCAACCTAAATGATTCTATAATCTCATGTCTTATCGTAACAGTCCTGAGAAAACCAGACTTGGCTGAAACAAAACAGCAGACAAAGCTACCTACACTGAGAGCTGGTGTATAACAATTGCCCAAGGTTCAGCAAGAATATGGCAGATGGCAATCTCACTTATAGTCTCAAACTAATTTCAACTCAGATGCTCTCTGGGTGGGATATACTTTCTACATATATAGATATATGTTCCCATTAAAAATGTTGGCCTACAGCACATTACTGACATTCCGTTTATTAACACATCAAATCAAACTATAGTGCAACCTTTAAATTCCACTAGACATTTCTGATGTAGCTCACTAGCTGTCAAAGTCTGATGCCTTTTGTTGCATCCTCTTGAAATGTCAAAGTTTCATAACCTGCAGCTATTCTGTCACTTCATCTGACTTTGTATATGAAATAAATGTAGAGGGCATCAGATCACTGAATTTGGCCTGCTTGAAGGGTGAAAAATTTAAGTCACAGCTCAGGAACAAAGTAATATAATGTGGCAGTCTCTTATTAATAGCATGAAAGGAAGTAGAGCATGGAATAGCTTTCTTATTACACCAAAAATGACAGATTACAGTATGCTCATTTTTTGTCAGATTATATAGCCATTGCTTCTAGAAGGACATAGAATTGGTCTAACTAGTTTTTTTAAGCATGATAAATTTTTCCAAGAGTTTGAAGGCTTCTTGGTTTTATTGTTTTGAAAACGATCATGTGTTACACAGAATTACATTTTTTAATCACAGTTTTTCATTTTCGATCTATTTCAATTTTCTGTTTTGACCAGAAAAAATACTTGAGTATTTAAAGATATAGGAGGCAATCAAACAGAAGCCTCAGCCTCAAAATTGGAAGAGTTTCAGTGCTATGCTGACACTGCTCAATGCTGCCAGTTTCTGCTTTGCTCAAAGCACTGTCTTTCCTCACCCCTTCTACGGCAAAAACCTTTGCAAGCATGGCTGGTGATACACACACTTCAGCATGCCCCAACATATAAAATCTGCACTTGAGCCAGTGAAATGAACAGTCACAAGAGAAAAAAAAGTGAAGTCTGAATAGTACTACCTAGAAGGTGAGTAAAGCCAGAGGTTGCTCACCAGCTCTGCACAGCACCCGCGCAGAGGAAGCAGAGGACTGCTCCCCCATCCACCACAGACTCTTTTACTGTAGGCAGTACAATTAAAACAACAAATTAGATGACTCTCAGGTGCTCACCTAGCAGGGAGGTCTCTTAAGGAAACCCATAAGCCCAAAGACATGCCACTCCCCCAAATGAAAACAGCTAAAAAAAAACCAGCTTGAATTTGCTTTAATTTGTTTAGTTAAAATCAACTACTTGATTTTGGAGAAGGGAAAACTTAGTTGTTTTCCATACAAGCATTCTCTGCTTTTCCCAGGTTCTTTTTCCACATGAAGCTACAGTTGAGCTGTGCATTACCATATCAGCAAGCACAACAGGTATCACACGCACGTATCTGAGTACAGTTTAAATAGACAGACAAATCATGTGAGATTAGAATGGTGTAGTAGTTTTGATACGATAATGCAAGTGCAATAAGCAGTTAGAGTATTACATCACTTATCTTTGCAAATGTAGGCACACTAAGCTTGAGCTGTGTTACTTGCCTGACCCTTTTAAAGAAAGCTACAGTGGTAAAATGAGAAAATAAGATACTTGCAGCTGATCTGAAATCTCAGCCTAAACACACTTTAAGTCATTTCAGAACAATAGGCAGATATATGTTTTTTCTTAACTTGCCTTCTAAATACAGACTTGTCAGCGCTAACACCTGGATAACGGTCGAGCAGAAATCAGATAGAGAGAAAGCAATAGAAGCAGGCAAGTAACTCCACAGTGCTTTCACTGCCATCAGTGCTCCACCCACCGTGCAGCACACCCAGCCACTTCTGCCAGTCCTGTCCACGGACAGACCACCTGCTGCTGCCCTGCACAACAGATGGTGCTGAAAGATTAAAACCTTCGCTTTAGTTTTTCAGTTTTATCAGAAAGCCTAGTCTCATTGAGAGCATTCACTAGGCAAATTCTAGTTTTCACTGTCACCACTAGGTCTGAGGGACACTGGCTAAGTTGCTTATCCTGTCTAGAACTCATTGTTCACATTGCATATGAAATAAAACTTCTCCAGCTCAACCAGATCTGGAAACAGGGACAGCCATTCACTAGCCTTTACTTCCTTGATAAGTCTTCAAGCATGCCCAGTACTGACCTAGCTAATCTCCCAAAGTCAAAATTACAGGAATTCTTGAATGTATTATTTACATATTGGACGGGGGTGGGGCACCACACGTGTCTGTTTCTAAAAAGCTTTAGTTCATCTGATACCAACTGTATCTATAATCTTACCCTCCTAAGAACCAGGCATAAATAGCTAAATAGCTGCCTCCTTACAATTTAGTCTATAAACTGACAGAATACCAAAAGAAAGAATAATCTTGTTTTATAACAAAATTACAGTTGCTACCTAAATGTCAAACAATTTTATTCTTTTAGTCACTCTATTCTCAGGATCTCTTGGGAAAGTAAAGCTATCAGTTGCATGCCATTTTCAGCTCTAAGATGCTCAGATGACCTGATGCAATAGCTCAATCTTTGCTTTTGCCATTTACTTTTAAGGCTTAAAACCAGTATAAACTCGTTCTTGAGAAGTCTAACCTGCATGCCAGACCCTACTGAGTGTCCTTAGTTCCTTGGGGTGTCTTAGACAAAGAAAAAATGAAATAAAATTTAAAATTTAAGAACAATTCAGACACAGACCCAAAAATTTCAATGAATAAATGTTTACTTGCCACTGGGAGACACTTGTCAAGCTCCACTTACTCAGTAACAGGCCTGATGACTGGTGAAATGAGAGCAACACTTTTCCCTTGAAGCAGGCTCAGACACTCTCTAACACTAGTTAAAAGGAAGGATGTTTCACAGACAAGATCGCTGCAGGGGAACACAAAGGGAAGGCCATTCCGTAAGACATTAGAATGCTGTGGCAATAATGGAGGGAGTGAAGTTACTTTTCACAATGCATAACAGCAGTATACAGGATGCATTACAATATAAAAGCTTCAAACATGCACACACAAGGAGCAGACATTTTATCAGCAGCACATCCTGAAATACCTCTACAGTAAAAAGGGATTTTTTCTTTTTCCTTTCTTAATACATATAAGTAGGGTACATCTTTATGTACCATCACAATACACTGGGAGGGACTTATCCTCCAAGATTAAAACACAGGGGTTTTTCTCAAGAGTGGAACAAAAGGCAGTAACTGCCAAGAAAATTAACAAAGCTCCATTCTAAGCTCAAATAATTTACTTAACCATACTTGAGCGACTTTACCTTTTACTAAATGACATGCTAGTACACAATGCTACCAGATTCACAAAATACAAAGAGGTGGAAACCTTTTATCAATTTTAGAAAAGATTTTCTTTATGCAGGCAACACTTTCTTCCATCCTCATTTATATCCATCCCTACTGCAACAACATCAGTCCAAGAGTCACATTACTCGAGGTCATCAATGTTATAAATATGGCACTGTAGGAGTCATTACTATCTGAGCAGTTGCATCTACTGATTGGGCTTTTATCATATATCGCTGTAGTAGTAGATGAGTCTAATATTAGCACAGTGGTAAGTAGAAATATTGCTAATCAAGAGAACAAAACATACTTTACAGCCTATTCATCAGGGAGGCATCCTTCAGACCAACTGTGCTGCAACAGAAACCTTCAGGGACTTCTGCAGAAACAACCAGAAAAACAATACTTACTTCTCTTAGTTTCTTACAGTTCTTGACACCCTAAAACTTTCYGGATCCCTAGGTTTCAGAAAGAGTTCTCTTCATGCAGGAAACAGCACCTCTCAGTAAGGGTCCTAACAACCAACCTGTGGAACTGGGTCTAAGCATTCTCTTGGGTTTAATTTTTAAATTTACACTTAAGCTGAATAACACTGACAACTGTTTGATTCTTCAAGCATTTTAAATAGTTGAAGGATGAAATTAAAGCCCAAGTCTACAGCATGATATGCTTTGATAAACAACAGTTTTGCATCACTCAAAGTTTCACTCCCTCCCTGATTCTCCTCCACACCAAACTTCAACTCTTCACTTGCATACCACTTTTCCAAGAGAACTGTTTTTTTTTATCAGAATTGGTAAATGCATAACCCACAGCCATATCAGAACATGGGAAGCATGGAGAGAGCTCAAGGCCAACACAGGTCTGCATGCACCTGCAACTAGTCTACCAAAAATATTCAAGAGTACTGAGACCTTCTACAAGAAAAGCATTTACTAAACGAATGTCTTGGGGTGACTTTATGATGCTGTATCCCCTATCGCCTGCTCTATGCCAGACATGAATCCTGTGTCATTAAGCTGGGCTCCAGCCCTGCTCTGTTACCAGCAAGGTTTTGTGTTCAAGGACACTCACTCTCCTCCCCCGCGTTCACCGCTGCAGCAAGCTGTGAGCTGCCTCTCCCAGCCAGCAAACTCCCAAGTTGGCTGTTTTTGGAGGACCACCGCCAAATGCTGGTGACAGAGCCTGGGCCAATACCACTCCTCGAGGCTCAACTCTCTGCCCCTTGAGAATACAGAAACGCATCTAATGCAACAGTCTGGCGACCCAGGTGGGACGAGGAATTCTGCCAGCACTTTTCAAAGAATTTCCCGCGGCGACCTGAGAGGCCTCAGATCCCAAGGCCCCCCACAGGAGCTAGCTTTCTAGCTGAGGCAAGACAGTTTTCCTGGGACTGTGGTTTTCTCCTTCTTCCTCTAGAACTGTTCAGCCGAGCTCTGTTCCAGAACACCACCACCGGGAGGTCCCACATCGCGGCCCGGAGGGGCCCACGCCGCACCCCAGCTCCGGAGAGAGAGCAGACCCACACCTACATGAAAGGACTCTTGAATTCTACCCCGGTCTTCTCCACCACAAGAGGTTTATTATCTAACATTATTCATTTTTTCTTTCTTTTTTTTTCTTTCTTTCCTTGGTGCCTGCATGCACCCTGTTTGTTAAATAAACAGCTTTTTTTCTTTTTTTCCACTTTCCTCCAAGAAATTCCTGAGGTGGGGGGAGGGAGTTTTCGAATCCTACCGTTTGCAGGAGATGCCCCTAGTCTTCCTCCTAATTTGTCTCAAACCGAGACAATGAACAATACTGTTTATAGCTTGAAAGCATATCTTGCTGATCATTTAGCCTTTTGGAACAATCTACTTTAGTACTCTTTCTCTAGGGTGCTTTTTTAATCAGAAAGCTATCTAAGCTATTAAGTTTAACTCCCTGAAATAAGAAGAGGGGAAACGTAGCAATAACAGTACTTAATTTCAGTGTTCCTTTCTTACCATCACCTTACATACAAAAAAAAAAMCCCACACAAAAAACCACACTAACAAAACCCACAATCAATCATCAAAAAAACCCAACAAACACCCAACAAAAAACCCCAAAGGTTCCACTGAAGAGCATATTCTGAAGTTATTCTGAATATAAGCAGAGTAAATATTGGTGGAATTTCTGTTTGGCTCAATGTCATGAGTGTTTCAACACTTCATTCTCTATAAGCAAACCCATTTTAGCACTTTAAAGATCACAAGTATACACAAAGTTAAAACTCAAAACTTATCAAAAACAACCCACTCAAGACCTGAAGTCAGATCAATTCTGCTGTTAGTTTACCAGGTGATAAATAAGCTTTGAGGCAGCCCTGAACAGAAAGGCTCCTACATAAGAGACAGGTTTTTCCTCCAAATTGCAGGAAATGAGCCTACCTACAAAAGGAGCAAACTAATAGCAGGGCACATTAAATGCCAGAAAGAGGTCTCAAAATGCAGACAAGAAAGGACAGCAGAAATCGGCAAACATTTGCTTATGAAAGACACTTGAGCATGAAACCCAGGAAAGAAACAGTTCCTCAGAAGCTCAGACACAGAAGCAGAAAAACCCAAATGTGGTTTCAACCAGACATGAGTCAGAAATTAGCTGTTTGTTTTGTTAAGCCATTTGCTTCTTCTGCAGTAGACATGGAAGGCAACATTAAAAAATGCACGCAAAACAAAACCAAACACATTTTGTTATTTGGGAAATGGAGAAATTATTTCAGAAGCAGAACTGGTGCATTCAAATAAGGGAAATGGAAAGGGCTACTCAGAAGAGGAATACGGAGATTTTGAACAGTGACACAGCTCTCTTGGTCACATGTCATTTTCTCCTCTGAACACCTACATCCTTGGTATCTACAATTTTTTTCCACAAAATTAGTTTTATATGTGTATGTTTGTATACACATACAAACTCACAGTATACAGTTGTATCTTTATTGCCCCCAAAGCAAACAGCTTAAAATAAATTGTCACATCTATTCCATAGAATGTTTCCGAACTCAAGAAGTCCAGTAACTCTTTCCGGGTCCAGTAATATTAACATGCACACATCTCCTATCATGTCTTTCATTAAAGATACAGCATGCACAACTGTAGAAAGTTAACTCGCAGGCTCTATTTCAGTTCTCCAAAAGACATCAAGAGTTAGCAGAAATATTTCATACCACTGGCAAAAGCTCCTTTCATGCCTCTTATATTGAAGGATTATCACTGTGAAAAAGGTGAGTTCAATCCCATATTTCTTGCATCTCAGATGTCCCCCACTTATATACACACCACCACATTCTAAAGCAAACCATAGTAGATTTAAGCCAAATCTAGTGACTTAAAAAAACCCTCAATCATTAAAACCTTTTTAATGTTGCAATAATGTACTTGATAATATTCATGTCTATTTATTAAGACCACCTTATACTCTAAAAAAAAAATCTCAATAACAAGGATTTAATCTATCTTGTTCAAACTAAAAATATAACRGGCTCCTAAAACAGAGTAACTATCAGCATTTTCAGAGGTAATATTATCTGAAGAGCAATATAATGTTTGTGCCTTGAACTACTGTTTTGAAAGAACCCACCTTCTACAGAAGTGGAAAACAGCCAGATATAAGCACACACTGTAACAGCTTCAGAATGTGTTTATTTTAAAGGAAAATAAACAAGAGAATATGCACTATAAAAGCAGGAAGTTGTGCGGTTTTTTTGAGTTTAACTTCCACAGGTACTACTTTGAATGTCTTTCCTCATTTGCAAAGAAGTGAGTTTGGATAATTTATATTAAAAGTTGCTGAACATATTCCTGTGTTTTTAAGTATAAACAATGCATTTTCATGACATATACACTTAAAGCTTATAAAAGACAACTAACTTTCTTGTTTGGAGCATAATAAGCAAAAAAAGGAAATTAATACTAGGAAGTAAAAGTAAATCCCAACATCAAAAGTAAACTGCAAAGTTAAGGCATGTTAAAGCATGCTTGAGCTTTTTACTTAAAAAAAGTATTATTCCTCTCATGTACAGCCATTACTTATTTGCCAGGCAATCTTGCTCATTTTTTAATGCCCTAAAAACTACAGGAGCTTCTCACCAGTTCAGTATTATATTTAAAGGTCTACAGTGAGTTGGTAAAAGCCATCTCAGTACATGTCTCTCATTAGCACAGACTCAGTTTTGAAATAAATATTTATTATCCCTGAAGAGAGCAGTGGTCCCCCGGGAAAACAAACAAAAAACCCAACACCCACAAAAAAACCAAACAGCTATGAAAATGGTAATGCTGAAAGAAAGCCCACTCTCAGCAGAGAGCTAAGTCCTCAAATACTTGACCCTTGCTGTGAAAAGCAGGTAAGTTCCTACCTTCTTCAGAAGTTTTCACATTTCTCCTTTATTTCAACACTCTTCATTCCACAGAAGAGAAATCAAACAGTGATAGTGAGGGAGGGGAGAGGCCAGATACAGGGGTGTCTCAACTGACTAAACATCCAAGGGCTTGCACTTCAAGCTCTGTGTCTCAGGACGGGGATATCCACACCCATTTCTTTTTTTTTTCTTCTGTAACAACTTTGGTCTCTTTCACCTTCCACACTTCACTATTTCTGTTCACTCCTTCCCTAGTCCCTTTTGCATTTGAACAAACAGGAAGGAGTACTTTTTGCATGTTTCATTAGATGCTCAAAGACCAACTACACCTGCTTCACCTTCATTCCCCTTACACTGAAGTTATAGATATACCAATAATCATTTCTCTTTAAATTCTAGTAAATCAGAAGGGAAAGTCATGTTCCCATGAGAGCTGATAGACATGTCTACCGTCTTAAAAATTTTTTTAGCACAAGTGACAATTCCATTATTAAAACCTTCAAGCAAACTGTTCATGCTTTTCAGATAAAGGATTACAAAGGGAGGTCTCCAAAAATTGAGTCAGCTTAAGTATAGAGCAACAGGAGAATTTCCATCATCCAACCTGTACTACATCTATGATCTTGGATGAGGATATATCCCTCACAGCCATAAAAATAAGATTACTTAGGTTTTTATCATGCTTTTTAAAACCTACCCACACCATTTAGGTCTTAACTAAACTGAGACCTTTACTCCTGCCATCTATAGCTAATAAAGCAAACAAACCATATCTCCTTATGTGCAGCATTTCATAAATAATTTAAAATTGCAATTTCACTTCCTTTAGATCAGAACTTAGCCCGCCGAGAACAAGAAATCTTTACTATTCTTATTAAATATTTACTATATGGCTGTTCTGGCAACCTCACAAAAAACACTGCATACAAATGTTATGCATTAGAAAAATACAAAAGCTACATTTAAAACATTTAAAAGATGCTGGCAAGTGCACAATAGCTGGGAAATGCAAACAAAGCTGACAGCCTAACTTTCACTGTGGATTCTTTCCAGGACAATAAGCAGCCACATGAGACAGCTTAACCCTTTACTTTAAGGTCAACATGCATCAAATAGTTTTCCACAGAATGGACATTTGTCACTACCTGTAAAAAAATTTAAGAAAACATTTAGTGAAGCAAAAAGACAGCCAATGTGTTTTCAAGCTTTCCACTGGTGTATGTTACAAAGCTAGAAAGGTCACAGGTGTTTACCAACTCCATGCATGCAGTAAAAGTGCATCTATCCCCCCCTGCCAGCAACATTTCTACCTTCAGAATAGCAAACCTAAAGAATCTAACTAGGTGTGTAAGAGCTACAAAACAGACCATAAAACAAAGAACGCAGGAGCCTTAACACAACACACTTTCTTCAATAGCCCCGTCACCAAAGGAAAGTCTTGTATCTACTTTATCACCAAGCTTTTTACATAGTTGTCCTAGTAGCAGTCACATAACCATATCTCAAAGGCAACAGGCACACAGAACAATGATTAGACTCAGCAATCCCACTGCAACTTTCAGATTTATCTCAATCAAGGAGATACAGSTTGCACTGCAGCAATAACCACAATTCCTGGGGTTTGGCAGGCCTCAGCACACACTGCAATGCAACCCCGTGAGTCTCTAGTAAGAGGCCAAAGGAAGATGCTTCCCTCAGGCTCTTGCTCTCTCTATAAAACTGCTACAAGACAGTATTAAGTATCACAGCCTCCTGCAAACCAGGTGCCTGTAAGAACAAGCTTCCAGTTTTAAGCTGTATTTGAAGTGACTTTATTTGAAGCAACCACTGCCTCACAAAAGCTTCCCAGCCTAAGCATCAGATCATTATTTAGATAAACCAAAATAGAAACCAGACCTGGACAGACCAAAATAATGCTGGTTGGGAATGTTTTCAGGTGGTTCCCTCAGGTACAAAACTTGCTCTATAGCTAGTAAGCCAGTCAAAGTTCCAAAGCCTTAAGACAGCAAGGCACCTATTTCAAAAGAGATACCTTTATTTTCCAACTCCATTCTAGCAATGAGCAGCCAGGCTGCAACACTGACCACCTTGCAAACCATTTCTCTGAGGGCAGAGGGTGAACACACTAATATTTCCCCTTTGTACAGAATGAAGCAGCCCTGAGCTACCATAAGCTAAACACTACTGTGCTCAGCACCAGCTTTCAATCCTCTTTTGCTGCCAGGCTGAATTGCCACTTTCAAATGCATCAATCAGAAACACACTAAATTAGGAACTGCACTTCTTCCCTAGCACAGCCTGCCAAGACAGCTGCAGCACTGTTTTCTGTACTAATGACTTCGAAGGTACTAAAATAAAGTTCTGGCACTGATGTCCACTAAGAGAAGGTACTCCTGTCATTACTGGAGATAGCTATCATTGTGTTTTTCTTTCTAGTATAAGAGTGTCATGCAAAAATATATTTAGTAACCTAGTGTGGCATAATCCTTTCAGTCATACACTTCAGCTCAGTTTGAGGGAGATAACAAAAGCAGGCTTTGTTGGTTGTAATTTTCCAACCACCCAAGGCAGTGGAATCTTCAAAGGAAGCAAGGTCAATTTATCTTTCCTGTATAAGGCCCCCACACAGCAACAGCTGATCTGGTCAGCAGGGGATCAGATGACCCAGATCAGACTGTGGGAAGGAGGGAGGCAATGTCTCTTAGGCCAAGAGAACTCATTTGGAGTTTATGGTGGTGTTTCCTATACCCTCTCCATAGGGATGCATACAAGCTAGGGCAAAGAACTGCAGAGCCTGGCACAATCCAGGCTCAAGGAGGATAATAACTGTGGAACAATGAACCAGGAGACGTGAGCATAAAAAGACCTTTAAGAAAGGCTTTTCAGAAGAAACAGGAACTATAGTAAGATTACCTGAGGCAGCACTAAAGGAAAACTGAGGCACTGGAATAGGATGCATCTGGACTTAAAGACCAATTTATTATTCTGACATAGGTGCATGGAGAAACAGAGCATCCTGAACCACCTGCAGAGGAACCAAAAGCTGGACAAATAGAGCTTTAGCAAGCCATGTGAGGCTGTTAAATGCCATCCAGTGCAAGGGTTGTACACCTTCTGCTATCTATTCTGAGCTCAGACTCAGAATTAAGCCTTTTCAGGAATGTCTCCAGTATTTTAAAGGCTGATGGAAACATCCATGAACAGTGCAAAATAAGACCAGATGTTTTAACACATTTGCTAATAAACATTTTTAGCAAAGATTGTTTGATGTAGATGGATGGAAAAGCTGAGTCCAGTACAAAAGGAGTATCATTAATTCTTCAGAAGTCTACTTCAAAGAGACGAAGAAAAATCTTGCTCCTGGAATAATCTATCAAAACTTCCAGATCCTCTTTTAGAACATGCCTCTTAAGAGTGCATCTCAATTTAAAACCCTTTAGCAGGAGCAAGTACATTCACTTTACCTTTTTTTTTAAGAGTAAACTCAAATCAGAAGAAGGAAAGCAGGCATAATTTGCCAATTTAGTGGTCAAGTTCTAAATAGAAGTTCGATCAAGCTTCAACTGACCACGTAAGTGGAGAACAGAGAAGTATTTATAGCTTGCTCTCCCTCAGCCACCAGCTCGGAAACCACAGAAGGACACATTACAACACATGACTTCAAGCACATGATATCAAGTAATCAAGCTTCTCTCTCGGCCAAGGACTCCCACTCTTCTATGGAATATTCYTTCACCATTCTTCTCTCTTTGATACTTTAAAACAGACATAGAAACCCACTGCATTAACAGGCCCCAAAATTATTTTAAGGAGATGTTAAGTCAAGTACACTGAGATCAAGAAGGTTTTACTTTCATATTTTCCTTCTGAACGGTCAATACTCTTCACCACCTTTTACTCAAGGCTCAAGATCCTTTCCAAAACTCTGGTCAGCTCTTGAATCAGTAAAAAGTCTTTCAAGAACAGCTTACTGTTACATGCCCATTACCATGATCCAGAATTTTTCTATAGTAATGGCACTGAATAAGTAACTCTATTTATAATGTCTAGAATTGATGCTATTTTCTATCTTTTTATCATTCCCACACTCCCCAAACTAAGCACCTAAATGGAGCTCCAGAGAACTCCTCAGAGAACCTGCACCCAGTCAGTGCTCCATGGTGACACAACGATCTTGTCGTGAAAGCTGAGACAGGCCAGCTTAAGTCTCAAGGGCACAAGTATTTTCACACTATTTGTTACTAATTAAAGTCTAGTAGCTTTTCTTTTCCAGCCTCTCAGGTCACACTTACACAACAGCAGCTTCCAAATTAAGTTATAGGCATGTAGCTCCCAAAGAGTTTCCCATCCACAGCTCCCTCCCCACCTAGCTACTCAATACCATCCTCTTTCAGCCTAGGACTTCCTTAGATATTATGAACATCTGAATTAAGGAACATGAATCAGACAGCTTAATAAATTACTCACTTCTTTGAGAAAAATCCATTTTTTGATGGAAAAAGGTTTTGGAATAGGCACACGAGTTAAAGAGAGTAGGGAATGATGACAATAACCATGTATAGGCTGACTGCAATTTTTCTTTAACTGGAAGAACATGAAGCAGGAGAAGTACTTTAAGCTGGTCAGGTCCACAGCTGTTAAAACCTCAGTTCCACCTACAGTAGTTTTTACTGAGCGGATGAACACAGGGAAGCTGTTGTGAACCTCTATTGTGGCAGTCTTAAAGCACAAATGAACAAACGCACCACGCGGTATAATTACTGCTCAGAATAGCAACCTGGGAGTCTCTGGGTTATCACTTACAGATGCTATGCAGCTTTACCCACAGAGCCTGTTTTAAACTAGGATGTCTTACTACTACCACACGCTCAGAGATGAATAACCAAGTTGGCTGCAAAAGAGGCAAGAGTATTTTCTCCTTTAAATTAACATTAAGCAGAAGTCACTAGTTCTTATTTTGGAATTAGAACAATGCAGGTTAGAAGGGATCTCTTCAGATCATCTGGTCACTTTTTATGAAAAGAGAGGTAAAAAGCATGAAGCTTTTTCCAAACTAGTCTGATATTAACAAATATTTTTTGTTGCTTGTTTTAGAAATACTGAGTTTAAGTAATTATTTTCAGAACTGCAGAACTCAATTCATTCCAAATATCATTTGTGAAACAGATCATGTAAAAGAAATCAAGAAAACCTTGATTTTTAAGGATTTGACATGGGCCTTCACACTAAACCAAACATACCAGTCTTCCACAGCTGCCTGTGCTATAGACTTCCACAATCTTGAAGTATTCCCACACTGGCTAACATCCTTATTTCAACAAAACAGTTTCTAATAAACACAGGAGGAAACATTAGACATACAAAGGCTGTTCCATTTCCCCCCCATATCATTATGTTTTGACTGCACTTAGAACTTAAGGAAGGTCAAGCCATTTGATACAAGTGCTACAAGATCATGCACATTCAGAAGGTTAGGTTGGGGAGGAAAAGGAGTTATTGCCTGGTTGGTTTATTTTTAAGTAACATTCCCTCCAGTATATATCCCCCACATACTTCTCACTCCATAAATCGTCAAGCTTCTTGACATTTACACGAACTGTTAACTCCCACCTCTCTCCCAATTACTTCTTTTCTGATGCCAGATGCTACTCACAAAACAAGGCAGTGTTCCATGGATGTCAGCATCTTGCCAAATCAGCCCCTGACTGATGAGTCAGCACTTTGGGATGTCACTTCATTCCAGTTAGAAGCACTTACCTAGAACTCTGGCACTTGGCAGCACTCTTTCCCTCACAGCAAAACTTGCTACTACTTTCCCCATTTCGGCCTCAAACCCAGGGGAACAGCTGCCTCTCTAGGAATGCACCTACATATAGTCAGKGCCCAATGGTTTGTCACTCAGCAAAGCGAAACAGATGTTTCTATGAACAAGCCAACAGCACATCCCAAAGAGAAGAGAGAGCACAAACCCGTCTGTACAGCCAGAGTCCCTTCTGACAGCTCTTGCAAGACTACAGGAGCTATAACGCCACTGCCTCAACCCGCTTAACACTTCTGCTTTGGTCTTTTCTACACACTACAGGAAACTGAAGGGAAGTCCACATCACACCTTTAATCAGTTTAAGGAAGAAGTGACAAGGTGCAGCTGCCTGCAGCCAGCAGCAGCACCAAAAACATGCTTTTTCACTCCTGCCCAGTGCCAGAGGAATGCTCCCTATGCTGGAGTCCACAGGGCTGTAAAGACCACATTTCTCCTTTTCCACTCCACATCTCTGAGACATAACTATGAATTTGACAGTGCAGTAGCACTTTTTCCCTTTATCAAAATACTGTCAAAGATTAGCTAAAAGCCACATAACCCAGCAGCTGCTGCTCTGCAGCAAGTAGTAGTAATATAAGCAGAATTAAGTGGTCAGAGGAGGGCAGAGGGAGAAAGCAAGAAAGCCAGCGCCACTGTTTTACTAGCCTTAAAGGTCTGCAAGTATTTACAGTTGTCTCAATGACTCAACTATAACCACAACTCAAGCAAACTTTGGCTTTTGTCATCATTACTAACATGCAAGAAAGCAAATGCCTATGTAAAAGCATTATTACTTTCAGCTTAAAATACCTTACAATTTGCAAGAAAATAGCAAAGGAATACTGATATTTTAAATCTACATGCCCAGCAGAAATCTAGCCTTAAGTCATTTTTCAAAAAACTTATTTTATGTATATGCGGACATAAAAGCTCTTTGAAGAAGTTACAGCAGACACCACTAACAGAGTAAAAATGTTCAAGGTAACCTCTTCACTTCTCAGGAAGTAAGTCAGAGGCTTAAGAGGCTTATCCTTTTTTCTTAAAGGAAAGTTTTCAAATTTGAGACCTTCTGGGTTGAAAAAGGCAGGACATGCAAAACCACAATCCAGATTTCCCTTTATAAACATGTCTTTACACCTGCTCATGTTCACTGTGCACTGCTTCACAAAAGTATGTGAAGCTTTCCTACTGCTTCCATGTCATTACAGCCAACGAGGATGGAAACATAACCTCTTTATGTCAGACAAAAGCTTACTGCATCAAGAAGTCAACATATTCATATTCATGAATCAGCTTAAAGCAATCATGCAGTTCTGGCCTAAGGAAAGGGCTTTTTTCCATTTTCTCTTCATTTCTTCCCTCTTAGTGCCAATATACAGGCACCTCCTACCAAATTAGGCCATCTGGTCACTCGACAACTGTAAATAGCAAGCAGTCAGTTAACATTGTTCAAGAGGTTAACAACAATACAGCACTTCCAGGCAAAGTTACCAACCTCGTGGGTTAGTTTTGCGCTGTCTTTTTTCTTTTTTTCATCTGAGAAGGTGAAAGACTTTTCCAAAAGCTTTCCAAAGTTCATACTGGTGGTGAGGAGACTAGAACATGAAAGACTAAGGTAACTCTTAACATCATGCTTACTGTTAATGTAATTCCACTGAAAAGAATCAAAGAAAAAGGAACTACACAATTTAATAGAAAGGAGTTAGAGCTGTTCTGTAACATACACACAACACACCGATGAATAACAATAGCATGTCAGTACATTCTATGTTTACAGAAAAAATGTTGAGTATTAAACTAAAGGACTAACATTAATCTATCAAAATCTGCTTAGAGTATAAGGAATCTTTTCAACCAAAGCAAAATGTCTACCCTGAACTTATTTACATTATACTTCTGCTAATATCAGATAAAAGTTTATTTTCTTAGCTATGACTCAGTCAATAAACTGTTTTAAGCCTACATTTACAGTAACCTCTTTCCTACATATCGTATTTCACATAATGAAGGAGTGTATTTCTACAAAGTCACATTTTATAGTAAGATTAAATGGCCGCCTGGTTTTTAAGAACTTTCATGCAGTTAAATTTTAAATAATGTCTTCTGCCCCTGAAAAAAAATTTAAAAAAACTCACTGAATAAGTAGATGTCAAATTCCCCAACGTTTCCTCCACATTCCCAAAACTCATCCAGTGATTGGTATGCCCTCTGTTACTATAGCCTCAAGACCAAGGCAAAGACACCAGATACATTTTAGCAGAACACAACTCTTCTTAAAGTCAGCTTTGGGATCCCAGAGCCAAACACTCCACTCATTGAAGAACCATGGATAATGCCACTCCACTCTTTCAAGAATCATGGATAAAACCATTGGGAAATAATAGTTTATTTGACTCCAAGTCAATTAAGACTGCAAGAGCAATTTCTGAGCAGCGTCACTCAACTACCTTCTTTATAGCTTCACAGCACACTATCCATGCTTCATGGAAGGCAATCAATTCTATCATTTACAGGATGGATTTGGAAGCCAAACTTCTCCAAAATACACACAGCCATTTTTCTTTCACATTAACCATTATACTGTCTTATGTACATCATATATGTTCCATTAACAGTAGCATTTTTCAGTTTTATTTTCTAATGACCTCCTGACAAGTACAGCAGTTTCATGTTAGCCATCAGATGCCACTGCTGATTCGGATTCATCTCAAGAAATGCCACTTATAATGAATATAAGTAACATAAAATAATTATACAAGCACAGATAATGGATAGTGTTTGTACTTCATTACAATAACTTGTGCAAACAACTCATTAATAGGACTTTGAAAAGAAGTGAAGAACTACATAAAATGGTAAGCATGAACCGCAAGTTGCTAATGCAATTCAGATGACAAGAAATCCATTTCAGATCATCTGCATGTCTACTCCACTATATTAGAAGCATTAGAGACAAAAAACTACCAACAGTTCAGTATTCCTTCCCTCTCCTCAGTTCATCTGTACAATTATCTCCAGAAAAGTACTTCATACACAAAGGGGTTTTTTTCTGCATACAACTATTTTGATTGTTAATTTTGCAAAACTTTAATGGCACATCAGCAGATGTTCTTTTCAGAGGATTTCACAACATCCCATCTTAATGGTGAAGTAGAGGAAGAGCCTAATTGTCCTTAATCCTCTATTTAAAATAGGTTAGATGAAATCCTCTTTTGACTGAAGCAAAGAGATTAGTGAGTGTCACCAGGAAAAAGAAACACTATTCCCCCCCTTCACCCTGCCCCGTATCTAGATGGGTTTAATGATTAATGAAGGAAACACATTCTCTTATTTCAAAAAGGGAAATTAGTCTACAAGGAGGAACAAAATAAATGGAAAAATGTCTCTGAAATCTCCAAATTCTTAAGCTTCCATGCTTGTAGTAATGACCACAATGATGTAAACAAAAAGCATACCAGAACATGCTTTCACAGTATACCTCAGTAACCAGAAGGGAGACTTCATATGAAGACCCCTTTTTTTAATACTAATACACATCTGAATCCCTAATAAATCTTGGCATAATTCTTGACATTGCTAGATGAACAGCACCAATTTAAGGAAGTACACATGCACCCATGTGCACATGAATGCATACGAATGTATGCAGATGGAGGAATAAAGAGGGAAATGGGAACTATCAGGAGAAGCAGTGCAAAACACTTGAGCAACAAGAAAAAAAAACAACCTCAAAAAAGAATCATTATAGGCTTATGTTCACACCCACTTCTCTTCCTGTGACACAGTAATTTTGTTACCTGGAAGCATTAAAGTACCCTTACAACTTCTCTCGAYGGAAAATGTGGACAACACTCTCATTCCTGTCCTAAGAAAAGATGAATGCACAGAGAAATTAAAATCCAGATACACAAAGATATTTAGGTGATTTATCAGTCTGTGGTCTTCTGCGATGTTCCGAACTCCTGAGCCACTGGCTCATCTCATCAGTCTCCTAGAATGACCCAGGCTAGGCTGCCTGTTTCTTCCTAAAAAGAGTGCATTTTTTAATATAGTATCACGAATACCCAATAGTTGCAAAATTAAAATTAAAGTTAAATTGGAAAAAAAAACAAACCCAAAACAAAAACACTTTTCATGATGACTCGAGTCTGTTTGTGCCACAGGCTTCTCAGAGTCATTACTGAGAGAGAAGAAAAACAGCTGGTGTACATATGATATAGAAAAAGAATCCCTGGTTTGCCTTGTCTACCTGCAGCTGTTGCCATGGCAATTATAGCAGAGAAGATAATAGCATTCCAGCGTCATTTTGCTTCACAGCTCAGGATCAACTTCAGCTGAAATGTCCCACAACAATTATACAAATAAAAATAATACATTATCCTATGTAATGGTAAGCCACTAGAATAAGCAGAATTATTCTGGAAAAAATATAATCTGACTAAAAGACTTATAGGAGGAGAAGCAGGCTATTTTGCTCAAACAAACCAACAAAAAAAAAACCCAACAAAAACCAAACAAAAAAACCCCAGTGAAGTTGAATCCAGTTGCATAACAGGTTCTAAAACATCTGCTCAGTCTTCTCTGTGACACAGTTTTCTCTTGTTTCTGCTCCCTGACACACCTGTACATGACATGCAGCAGGCATGCCACGGTCAATCCCATTGGAGCACCTCAGAAACCACAATGGATTTCTAGTCACACTTAAACCTAGTTAGATGGAGCAAGTTTTATTATGCCCATCTCAACACCACAAACAGTAGCCAGCTATGGTATTTGTGGAATGCTTTACTTGTCAGCCCAGTTACTAAGTGTTTCGGGTTTAAAAAGCAGACTCATTAGAAAATCCTCTTCTATCTTGCCACTTTTCAAGTTTCAACTGCTATTGTATGACAGGAGCAAATGGTGATCAGAGATGTTAAACTATAAAAATACTACATCATACTTTGTCCTCTTCCATTCCCAAAAATAATTTTCAAAGGGCTCCCTGCTTGCAGAACGGATACTCTGTGGTGCTTGAGAAAAGGCATAAAAGCAGAACAATATTAAACTTTTTTTAAATCAAACAACATGTTATCAAGAGGCAAAAGCAACTGTGCAGTTCTCATTTCAGAAGAGAAGTATTTTTGATGCTAAAAAAAGATTAAAACTTCTTGATCTATTTTAAGGCACTGAAATACTTCTACAATTTAGATGCTCCAAAAGCAATGTTTTCTACTATCACAGAGCATCTGATGAGTGCAAATGAGCAATATTTTGTAGTCAATAGCAACCAGCATGTAATATGTAAGCTGACTTCCTGTAAGTGAACTGTTTTACATACGCAATGTCCTGTTTTCATTTGTTTATCCTCAAAAGAAGAAGGAAATTATGTTTTTATTGTGTAAATTAGCTAATTCATGGGGTGGGGGAGGGAAAAAACAGAGCCCATGCAATTCTCTGTGTTTATTGCCCTTCAGCAATAAATAATTGCTGGGGGAAGGGAAAGTGTCTGGGGGTTTTTTTTGAACATCAGATAATACTGAAATGTCTTAAGAGTAGATTACAAACCAGAATGAACACAAGACTCACTACCAGTATGAAGAACTAGATTTGCAGGAGTGCCATATTCTGTCAGCCACACTCAACGTTCAACAGAATTAACTACTAAGTAAAGCTTTCAAACTTCATATTTTAAAATAACTGAAAAGTTATTTTAGTAAAATTATTTAGTAAAAGTTATTTAGTAAAATAGCTGAAAAGTCTGCAGGCAGCATTCCATACAGACACCCACTCCTCCCCCCCCCCCCCCAAAAAAAAAAAAAAGGCAATCAGGCAAATTACAAAGCAATGGTGCTTGGGGAAACAGGAATTCAAAAGTTACTCATGCTGTTTGATGCACTCTGTCGCACCTTCCACAGCAGGAAGAACTGGTCCCCGCAGTGAAGCAGAGCTGAGAGATGGGAAGCATCTCAGGTTTCAAGGAAACATTGTGACACACAGACTTGCACAAGACTTGCACAGAGATAGTAAAAATGGATTACATACCAAGGATAGACACAAACTCTTGAGAGCTGCAAGTTACTAATTGTTGACCCATGAATACATACACAGTTCCTATAAAGAGCATCTTCTGTACAGTCAGAACAGCTAGCAGACAGAGTCTGTACATAAATACATTTATATGACATGTAAAACAGCTTAAGATTTTGTCAAATTATATCCCTGGAACTTAAAAAAACAAAACAAAAACCCACAACACGATGCTTTTGAGTAGGAAGAAAACTGTGTTTGTGTTAACAGGCACCTTGACTAAGAAACACAGCACCAGTTTAATACTCATCTTCAAAAGTGCAAAGAAGGCTGAATAAATTCAAAAGCAGAAGAAAGAACTAAACAAGGGTACTCTCAAATGCATTAACTGAATTTAGATTAAAAACAATAGGTCATCTGAAACACTTGACAAATATATTGTCCTTTAAGACACAAATAATTATAAAGTACAAAGGTTTACAATTTCACCAATTTTCAGGTCAAAGCAGTTATCAACCTTTGCTGTATCAAAGTTAGATAAATAAAGTTCAATATTCATTTATGTCTACTAGGACTACATACACAAGTAAAATACTTAGGAAATCTAATTAGAAAAGAGTTTTAGAACTATAATGCAAATCAAAAGCAACAAAGTCATCTAAATCAATGACCAAAAGCCACAGGCTGTCATGCAACTTAGTTGATAACTTGCTAAAAACCCCTAACATAACTTCCTGGTTAGGCTAGTCAAACACCTTCTCAAACTATGATTAAAGTTGAGCCACTTCTACAAAAGTGAAAAATAGAGCATCCATTTGTAAACTCAATTTATTCCAGCCTTCCAAAAAAGGAGATTTTTCAGAAATACCTGCACGACTAATAGGCCAGCAGCTCCCCAGAGACCAGAGCTGTAGTAAATCACTATTCCTTCTGGAAACAAGGCTTACCTGCTACTACATGCATTTAGAGGTATTTACACAGGTAACAAATACTTAAGATCCAGATTTATAATCCTGAAGTAAGAGGAGAACCTGAAGGAAGAGAAACAGTAAAGTGGCAGGATTCCTAAATACATTACATAATACAGGCAGAACTCTTCAGTAATACAGATCTCTGAACCAGTAGCATTTACTGTACAACCCAAAGCCATCAACCTGGGCAGGAGCTTTCAGTCAYGAGAGCCAGCTGTCTTACAAATACAGAACAAACTGTCACCATAGGCTGCAAGATGTTTAGCAATCATTTAGTGCCCAAACAATCATATGCTGAAGAGCAACATCTTCCCACACTGCCCAGATATATTCAAATGAACAATATTCAGCAATATCCAAACCCATGGTCAGCCATAAACAACTACCGTGAATATACAAAAGACATATGCACATGTTCTATTAAGGAAAGTAAGTGTTCATTTTATGAAAGATGCCACCAGAACTTGTTTAAGTATTATTAGCCAACTTTTGACTGTGATGAGGACAGACTTCAGAAGTCCTAAGACAAGCAAAAAATAAGTTACCAGAGAGAACTAAAGCAGCTGCACTTATACAGGCAGAGCACATCACCTAATGATATCCAGTGTCCAAAATAATTTAACTGTAAAACAGAAGCTAACCTTATATGGAGATGGTTTTAATTGCCATTGTGTGCTTGTTTTTTCCCCTAAATAGCGTACTGCTTAATATTAAGCTAACAAGTTTCTCTTGTTACTAAGCAGAACACAGCAGGTTCTGCATGAGACTTAGAGGATAGCCCATGCTAATTCTGTATTCTCTGGCGGTGCAGCTGCCCTCCCTGGGGTAGCACACATCCTCGGGGGAATCCCAGAAGATGACAGAAGCACACTGTCTGATTCCAAAGCAGCATCCAGAGAAAAAGTTACTTTTTGTCACATACTCTGTAAAAGTATATAGTCCCCCCAAGGCAATTTTCATACTACCCACATAAAGCCATTACTTCCATTTTTGGGAAAGTAAATTAACAGTTGTCAAAATTTATTTTATTTATCTTAATGTAGAAGGCTTATTCAGTTCCTATGATTCCATGTAGTAGAAAAGCTGTATATAAGGGTGTTTCTATTTTGTGACTTAAAGATGCCTCTAATATAGCTCATGCACATTTTTAAGCAGTAAAATATACAGAATAACCTCATTAGACACAATTAAGGAAAACTTACAATGCTGTATATCAGCTTGAAGGATCACGAAGGACTTGGAAAACTACACTGAACCTCAGCTGTACTGCAGTGAAACACACATTTTCTATAGAAAGTTGTTTTTCACCATCAGTCCTGTAAATTGTGTATGACTGCAATAACAGTTACAGGAAGCAAGAGATGAAGTGAAAAAAACCCCAAATTTGCAGGATGATCAAAAAAGGCAGGACAAATGAATGTCAATCTTAAAATTTAATAAGATAAAGACATAATTCCCTCTATCCTTCTAAGAGACTACACCATCTCTTGGTGAAGAGATACGAACTACAGTATGACTAGCATGCTGAACATCTATTTTATTCAACCCACATCACTAAACTGTTCAATGTCTGGAAGATACAAAAAGGACACTCAGTGCAGGTAAAACAGCAAACAAATATTTGAAAATGCTAACCAGGAAGCTGACAGCACCCAGTCATTGCTATTCTTCCATAGGGCCTTGGAAATATGTGCACTGATTTGGCACTGCTTCAGGACAGCAGCTGTACAGTAAAGAGGAATGGGAGGGATCTTCACAATCACAACAAAAACCCTGGTAATAAACTTATGCCTTTATGTCCCACAACAAACAGGACCGAGAAAAAAAATGACACAGAACTGTTTGAAACCATCCTATTAGAAGTCTCCACTAGTACATGACATAGCAATTGTTTGTTATCCCAAGATTGTACCCTAAGAGCTCCCAGCTAACCCATCATCTCCAGATGCATCAGCCAAGGTTCTCAGCATAATCCAAAGATCAGCCTTCTCTGGGAAGGATCTGCAGCTGAACAAGTCAAGGACACTTGTAGAACAAAAATTCATAGTTCTAAGACCTTGATGATTGATAGATCTGAACTAAACCCAGACTTGAGCTTACTTTGAAATAAACACAAGATGTAACTATCCACTCCAAGTCTCCCACAGAAGAGTCACTGCCTTGTTTTCTGTACTAAAAAGCAGTTTGTAAAGTGGCAATCATATCAACACCTACGTGCCTGGCTGGTGCATACAGAGCTTTGGTGAGCAACTACAGAGTGATACCCCTGACATGTACATCTGCTACTCATGCACAGCAGTCAATTTCAGGCCCAGCATTTCAACTATTACTCTTCATTTTCACTGCTGTAGATGTAGAAAAGTAGTTGAACCGTGGAGACACAAAAAAGAAAAAGACCAAAAAAACCACACAACACAAGCATCAGGTTGCCAGATCTTAATGATCTTACTGAAATGATCAACATACACTTACTTACAGCACCTTTTTTCAAGATTACCTTTCCATGAAAGAAGGGTTTCAAAGTTAAAGACACTGAAGGAATGCAAAAGAACAAGAATCAACAGGTGAAAATACACGAGGCAATTACCTAGGCATAGCCTACTGGCATACACACAATACACAAAGTAGTGTGACCTAGGAAACAGGAACCTTTCTTCACATGGGCTATAATAATGTTTCATTTATCTTCTGGACTCCTGCATTAGTCTCACCAGCAGTGCAGGAAGGTGGTGACAGTCCACAACTTAAAAGTTCAAGTCCCTTACTTTCACCATACTGTCTTCTCATGTATATTTACTGCAGCTATTCTCAAGCCTGTGTCCTTCCTATTTGATGCTTAAGCCTACTTTGAAAGAGGTTAGCAACAATGTTACGCAGGAGAGATTTACGTGTGCTTGCTCTGTGCACAATKAACCCGCCATTTGTACAGGCCCCAAATGTGAGCGCACACACACACACAAAAAAATCTTAAACTAAATCCAACAGTTAGATCAGCACTGACAGATCTCTACACCCAAAGTGATCCTATCTCTTTCCAAACAGACCTAAGCACAACCCACTCGGTCTCTACAGCCACTGAGACCACTGCTTCTCTTATATCTCATTATTATTGTTATTACACATATTGAGTATTCTCCTCCTTTGCTCAGAATCACTTTGTAAAGATCCATATACACCTACCTGCTTTCCATATTCACCCCTCCAGTCTCCCCTCATTCCACCTATGCTCTATTGTAAACAAGAAGAAAAAACAGAGTAATTTTTCACCTCTGCTACTTCTCTTCGTTCATACTTCACAAAGACAGACTTCAGCCTGTATTATGTGGACATAGCTCTTGGCACACACAAAACTAAGTGCATTTACTTTTGCCTTGGTCAGATCGCTGAAGTTTTCTCACTTAGAGTAATTCCTGCATAGGAAGAAAAGCTATTTGTAATTGAAAATCCCAATTCTCTCTCCTTATCTTCTAAAAATTACTTCTATAYTCCAAAGCAAAAATTCGCAGTTTGCTGGTATTGGTGGCTCCCATCCCTTCTACTGTACAACCCCACACTTACAGGCATTCTGCTAATCTACTTAACACCTTATCCCGAGCATTTGTTAGGGGTTCAGTGGAACCGGACTCGCACTGGCTGACGCACCTCAACCTACACTCGGACCCTCTCTAACGCGCTGCCGAGCTGCTCTCTCAGGCGGTGCGGGTGAGTTTTCCCATGCTGACCAACAAGCGAGGTCAGCCTTTTTTCCCCGGACTACTCTCAAGTCTGGCGTGTTTGAATCCTACTACGTACACCTACAGAAACTTGGGACCGTTCCGACCATTCGTCAGTGTCTTTAAATTGGGCAATTCCGCAAAAACGCCGCTCGAATGAAACAATATAACGAGTTGAAAGGGAAAAAACAAACCAAAAACAAACACAGAAAAAGCCGCTGGGGGTTTGAGCCGCCCTGCCAACTACGTATGCCAGCACACTGTAAATTACAGCGCTCTGAACTTAGGTCAAGCGGCTGCGGTTCAGCGAAGGATAGTCCCGCGGGGCGGGCGGGCTGCGGGGAGCGCACGACACCGCCGCCGCTGCATCCCCGCTCCCACCCGGCATCACGTGCGGCGGCCCCGAGGCTCCCCCGGCCGCCCAGCCGGCCACAGGACCGCCCGACTCCCGCCCGAGCCCTTCCTGCGCGCCCGGGGCCGCGGCGGGGGCTGCCCCCAGGGCGGGGTGCGAGCTGCACCGGCGGTACTCACGTATCGGCTCACGAGGGTACGCAGGAGGCTGCAATCCATGGCGGGCGGGCGGGCGGCTCAGGACCGCGCCGCCGGGTGCTCGCCGGTGCCGCCGGGCTCCCTGGCTCGCCTCCTCACTTCCCACATGCAGGGAGCCGCGCTCGCCCCGCCGGACCCGCTGCGACGCCGGCCCGGCGCTCGCCGCCGTGCCCCGGCTAAGCCATGTGCTCGCCGCCGCCGCTGCGGCGCGGCGCCCCGCGGCCCCGCATGCCCCCCGTCGCTGCTGTCGCTGCTGCCGCCGCTACTCTCTCGCAGAGGGAAGGCGCCGCTGCCGGGAAATGCTCTCCCGCCCGCTGCGCTCTACCCGCCGCGCGCGCGCCGCCCGGGGCTTTATCCGGCGGGCGGGGCCGGGGCCGCCCCCGCGCCGTTCCCCCCCCCCCCCCACTTCCCGGTTCTTGGCGCGCGCGCGAGCGCGTGCCCGCCCGGTACCGGCCCGGCCCGCGCCCGGCTCGCGCCGCTCTGATCTCGCCGGGCGGCCCCGGCGGCGCGCACGTCACGCGGGGCGGGCACGCGCGCGCCGACGGCCGTGCCCGCTCCCCGTCCCGTCCCGCGCGCGCGGCTCCGGGAGCGGCCGGTACCGGCTCCCGGCGGGGGTGCGCGAGGGCGGGGCGGGGGCAGGCGGGAAACCTGCCCCGGGTCTCTGGGAATGGCTGGGAACGCTGGGGTGAGCCAGGGCATTCTGCTGGGAGCACTGGGGGCAGTGATACTGGGGGGGAAGTGAAAACATAGGGAGAAGCCAGAGAGTAGTATTAGGTGCATTAAGAGAGAACTGGGAGCACTGGTGAGGAGACAGGGAGTGGCGCTGGGAGTAGTTGGAGGGGAACTGGGAGCACTGCGGGTCGCCATGAAGCGATACTGGAGGAACTGGGATGGCATGAGAGCACGGGGTGGAAGCCAGGGAGTGATGCTGGGCGTGAACTGGGAACACTAAGGGGAGACACTGAAATGATGATGGGAGTACTCGTAATTACAGAATGGATTGGGTTGGAAGGGACCTTAAAGGTCATCTACTTCCAACCCCCCCGCCATGGGCTTGGGAACGATGGGGGCAAGGGGGCGGGGCCAGGGAATGTTACTGGGAGCACTGGGGCGACCCAGGAAGTGACAGTGGGAGTACTGGGAGGGAACTGAGAGCAATGGGGGGAGACAGTGAAAGATCCTGGGAACGCTGAGGGCGGGCAGGCAGCGATAGTGGGAAATCCCTGCGCGCCGCCTTCACCTGCCCGCTCCGCGTCCCGGGCGGGAGGGAGCGGCGGCCGCGCCCTTCCGGGGCGGAGGTGCCAGCGGCGGGACGGCGCCGACCCCCGCCCGCCCGGCGCCTGCCCGCGGGCCCCCGGGGCGAGGGGACGCTACTCCGCGGTGCCGGTCCGGCGGAGCCCGGCGCGCCTCCTCCCGCCCGGGCTGCGGGATGAGCTTCGATAGGTATTGCCGGTACCGCCCGGCGGCTCCGAGCTGTGCTGGGGGCGAACCCCGCTCCGGCCCGACCCGGCGGCCGAGGAGCGGCAGCGCTGGGGCGCAGCACGGCGGGGAGCCCGGCGAGGACGAGCGGGACCTTCCCCACTTGTAAAGCGCGGCAGGAACAGATACAGAAACCTCTGTGCGGTGACGAGCCCTAACGTCACAGCCCCGATAAGCCCGCAAACAGTAGAAATTACTTGGTAATAGGTAAAGGGATAAACAGAACTCGGCAAAAAACGCGCATGAAAGAGAAATAGAAGCATGTTATTATTCCATTTTTTTTTCTAAATGTCTGAGATAACACGTTTTAAAGGCCTTTGTTTTCTGCAGCTGCTGTGTTTTCATGCCATACATACCGAAGGACTCACTCAGGTTTCCAGGAATCTTGTAGGTAGTCTCACATAATTGCATATTACTCTGTACAACTTAATATAAAATGAAAGCTCTAAACCAAATACTTTCTCAAAAATTAATTGGAACTTACTAATTTTATAAAATTCAATCTTCTACTAAAAGAGTTGATTTTAACAAGAGTGGACAAAATCGTAAGCATTTATGCTTGTGAAAATCCATTCCCTTCTTCAGCTACACTCACATAAGCTGTCYTTTATTGCCTAGTTCATGGCTAAAACGATGCAATTTTTGCTTCCTTTGGTTTTGTTTTGTCACAATTACATAGCTCTCTGGACACCATCAAATATTCTACCACAAAGAATGCACAAATTTCTAATACAACAAACACGTGGAAAAAATAGAAATTGCACTATTTGAGATCATTACATAAATACTAAGGGAAAGGACGTATGACTGTTTCTTTACAGGTCACCTTTAATGTAGGTGCATTATATACGTTCAGCAGTTTTTATTGCTGGTTAGATTGCAAAATGTATAATTTAATGCACACTAAGTGCACTGTGGTCAAGCTAATGTTGCTATTCAAACTCTAAAGTGACGTTGGTCTAAATCCCAATTTTCTTCTTCTTGGTTACGACTAATATTTTATATTCATTTTGCAGCACCTCCCATTTTCATGCTCCTATTTACAGACCTAACACTTCTGTGACATAGGTTTCTGTACTTGCATTCCAGTTTCAAGAAATCACTGCTGAAATGGAAAGGTGAAAATAATTTAAAGATCCATGAAACAACAGGAATTTTTTCTCAAAATTAGCAATTCTGCTTGAGTTAACACAAAACTATTTTATTTTCTGTTTATTTACACAAACATATTAAAATAGTATTATGTGTGCATGTAATCAGTCTTTATGAAAATAGTTTATTATTAAAAAAAACCCCACCAAAGAATTTCATTCATGAGCATAAAGTAATCATTTCAAAGTACACAGATTGCAAAGCTGAAACAGGAAATTGTTTCCATTGGTTTTTAGCATACCTCTGTCTAGCTACTTCAAAGAACCTATGGAATATTCATATTTTGTGATATATTTACAAGTTATTCCACTTTTATTCAAACAGTACGATTTAATCAATATTTTTAATGACATTGCTTCTTACCTGGGTTTGGAATGAAAGCAAATTTTCACATTCTGCAGAAAGTTGCTTTCTCAAGTTTGCTTTCTTTTAATACTTTTGGTAATTTCTTTCATCCAAATGCCATGATACATTTTTTCACTTCCTTAATTGTCCCTGTGTGCAATGCCCACGTTACTTGGTGTACCTCAYGGAGCATCTCTGAAGGGAAGGAAGTTCACCTGGTGAGCTGGGAACAGTTAACAACGGTTCAGTGCTGCGCATGACCGTGACGGAGGTATTTCTGAACTCTTTGCTGTCTCCTCAACTTAGGTAACCAAGATGGGGCTGCAAGAAACATTTCCTCACATCCAGATCATGGAACCCACTCATAGGTGTAGGTTGGCTGCATTCCCTAAGGTGAAAAGGGGACGAGGGCTCCTGTCCTCATTGATTCTTTCAGTCCAGGGCAGAGGACACACACGTGCTCAGACACAGCCATTTCCAGGCTACTGCTCAAGCAAAGCTGAGCCATTTTTCTGCCCTTTCCTACGCTGCCAGGAAAAAGAGAAAGGAGCACAGCTGGATTCTGGGCACATACTGAGGTGAAATCCCAGCCTACGTTGGTGCTTTGTGCCCATATTTCCACAAAAAGGACACCTAAATGTGCAGCCCAGAAGAGAGCACCGATAGGACACTGAAAGTTAACACAGGACTGAGCCTGTTTGTGCAGGGAGGACTGAACAGCACATATATTTGATGTTTTGGACTGACAAGATTCTCCAGGGTCAGTGTGCAACTGAGGAGGTTGTTTAGGTCACACTTCTACAGTTAGGTACCTCAAATCTGCCTAAGTCAGGCTTAAGGTGCCTGAGTCCTTTATTGGATCTATCCTAAAGTGACCTGCTAAAGGTCACGTTGTGACTTAGCAGTCAAGCCAAAAGAGGAGCCTTGATCATATTGGTCATGGGTCTGTTCTGCCTATTATGCAATGTTTCACTTTTAAGCAATTTATTAAACTTAATCGTCTTTGTCTTTGAATATGCTATCACATTTATTTCACTCCTTGTTTTTCATTTTAAAAATTCCTAAAATTACCTGCATGCTATATTTTCTAAATTTCTTGCTTCTTTTCTGACTGCAGATTATACCTCCTGTTCTAATGCTCTGTGTTCCTCCTTCCTCTTCTTACTGAGTGATTCCTTGTGATGCATTACTGGCCTTTCAGCCTACTCCTGCCTGCCCAGCTGAATTACCACATTCTCTAGATGTTACTACTTGCCACAGAATCTCACACCCCTTCTGATTTGCTTACTATATCAGTACAGCTCTGCTTGAAACATCACACTCATTGTTTAAATAGCACTAGAAATCAAGGTGAATGTGTTAGTGTACAAAAGATTTAGTTTTCTTATGTACAGCTGTATTTTCTGTTACTTTGCAATCCTTATTATGTTACCCCATTTCATAATTGCAGTGAAAATGTTGAGAGACTGGTCCAAGGGCAGCAGCTTTCTTCATGCTGGATTCTCTTCTTGAGGCAGTAATAGATACTCTGCAGTTTAGTCCACCTTGAGTTTGGAAGGTGGGAAGGCAGGATTTAGAGCTGGGCTCCTATAAAGTGCCACAGTTCTCACAGGCACACTGGTGACACAATGGATGATGTGGTAGACACCAGAGGATTTTTGTTCTAGATTTTAGTTTAACATCTGTTTAGGTTCCTGCTTCCTATTATGTTAGTGACTACGTACCTCTGGTAGTTGTGGCCAAAGTGACTAAATACTTCTTGAAAAAACTGGAGGTGATAAGAGTTGACTTGGGCATATGTGAGAATAGCATGAGGAATGGGAAATGGTGGAGATTGAAAAGCCATTAATTGAATGCAGCTTATCTGCTTGAGAAACTGGTATGTGCTTTGCATATCCTGCAGTGTTCCTGGCTTTTCCCCTATAAATATATCACTCCTTAATTGTGTCTCTCCATCTATTATATTTCTGAAAACCTAATGAAAAGAACAACTTCTTTTCATTCTTGAGTCTACACAATATATGTAAACTAGTTAATTTGTACTAATAAGAGAAATTATTCCCTCAGTGGAACAGATGTTTGTGTTTTGATCTATTGAAATAGTATCTTCACAGATCCTTCTGAATATTGTTTGTGAAAAGAGATTCCAACAATAATTCTGAAGTCTGCTTTATGTTAAAAACATTTCACTGCCTGGTGTTTGTGACAGACGTACTTCATTTGAAGAAAAATATAATTAAGTTACTGTGCTACTCTGAGAACTTACGTGCCCAGTACAGATAACAAATTGAAGGTGAAGACAAAGCAAGTAAAATGACCAGCATCAAACAGCTCTGGTGATGATTTTAGTAGAAGTAGAGTGGCCCAAAGGACAGAGGGAGATTGAAAAAAACACTGGAGATTGAAGATCACTTCACTCTTGCTTGACTTTCTTTGTCTAGACCTGGCTTTTTTCCAGGAAACATATATGTGAAAATGAGACACATTCCTGACTCTATGACCTATCTGTTTCTAACCTCTGCAATAATGCATGACTTCTCTTATACTCGGAAGCTAAATGCACTGTCATTATGACGGCATGTAATTCCCACATCCTTGCTAACAAAAGTGACCTTTGTTAAATAGTTTCTTAACAAAATCCTCTAAAAGAACAGAGTATGGCTTCTAAACAAATGCAATCAAACAAATGCACATCAGTTAAAATGATTTGGCTGCAATCTTTGCCGACTTGGGCAGTCAACTGCGATTACAACAAAGATTTGTTCATCTGCTTTACCTGATGCAAGAGATCCAGTCCCTGGCTGCTGCAAAGTAATCCTCTTCATCAGGAAAGGCACAGCAGTCAGGAAGGTCTTACTAATGACACAGAACAGTCACATGGACCATTTGGGAAGACTTGCCCCATCACTTTGAAACTCATTAAGAGGGAGCCCAGCCTCCACCAGAGGAAGCTTCTCCTGGGATGAAATGCTGTTGGCTGCTATGGCTACTAATGTGATTTTCCATTTACTTCTTTGCTCACTCACCTGCTTTCCCATTCAAACACCATGCACAAGTACTCTCATAGATATTTGTTGTTGGAATAGTGACAAACCTCATTAGTGGCAGCCATGCACAATCAAAGAGAAAAAAGATACAAATGATCAGCAAATAAACAGAAGAAAGGAAAGTGCTGGAATCTGTGGGTATTGCAAATAATATTCTGTCCTTGCTGCTTTGTGAACTTTGTGTTCTCTTCACTTTGGATTTGCATTAATGTTAGTCTTGCCTTATGTCTCTATTTTACACCTCAGTGCTTCGATCCGGCGGAAAACTCCCCACAGTCAGACTCCTGTGACTGTAGAGCTGAGTGCAGCATCAGGATCTAGATGAGCAAAGTATTGTGGTTTATTTTTGGTATCTTAAAGGGACAAGAACATTATTTTGCTATTTTATTTTTGGTAGCACTTCACAGGTCTTGTTCCCACCTTTACATACATTTTTTTCACCTTTTATATATTTTTGATCAGACTGTCTAACTGTGTAGTAGTTCTACACTTTAAAACTGGCGAATTCTAAGTAAATTGCATGTCTTGAGGCTACTTTTTTCCCCCCAAAGTATCAAGAAAAAAGAGATAATTTTTTAAAAAGTGTGTGAAAATTCCTGTCATATTCCATGGTAGTAAGCAGAGGGACTACTTAGTACAACTAGTATTCATCATAACACACTTCTGGGTTAGGAAATACTTTTTGACAATATTTTCTAGCCATAAAAGGAAGCAGCTGATCCTCCAGAAGGATACTAAATAACAAGGATATCACTTTCTGGCTACTTTAACATCATCTGTAAAATTACTTTTGTTTTGATGTAGCATTCAATCGAAGCTGGAAGAAATATTTTAGTGGTTTGCTCTTTCCCACCAAATAAGGCACTAAAAATAGCAGTATCAGCATTCTAGGCTTCAAAAAAGCTGTGGTTCAGGTTTCTCAAGAATATCTGCTTTTTCTCCTGACTGTGTTCAATTTGTTTTATAACTGTTTATTTAGGAAGCATGAGTAACTACAAATCAATACATAAAGTAACAGAAATATTAAACACTACAAAAATGAACCTTTTGCTTAGATAATGCAGTGATACAGTCATCAGATTTTCCAGTTTGAAAGTTACAGCTAGCTGGAGGACAAATTCCTAAGAAAGGGACATAGCACTGAAGTCCAGGGCACTCTGACTTGTCCCACAGACAATTGCACATGTACTTTTGCATCGTTCTCTCTTCCCTTCCCTCCTCGTTATTGTTGGAAGCTGCGTGCTCATGGGTGGACACAGTAGTGGAGTGGTGGTGACAGGAGAGTGTCCAAAAGATGGTCCTTTCTTCACCTTTCACACCTCCTGATGACCGCCCACAGGCAGTAGGGATGGAAGCAGGATGGCTACGGTCAATTTTATTTTCCCTATAGGTAAATCCCAGGTGACAGTAGCACAGACTGCACCTCTTTCATTTCCATTGTCCAAAAAGCATCAATATTTCCTCTCAGATTATCAAACTACCAGTATTCCAACCAGTATCCAAATAATTTTTGGCCATGTTTTCAGTATTAATGATCTATACATGGCTTTTTCATCAGCCTGTAGCAAGTATCAAACCTGCTTTTATGGTCACAATTTATTTGATTGAGAACTAGTTCTGTAAGACGCTGCTATGTTTTCCTTTGCAGCTATGTCTGTCTCATCTCCTTCAACACTGCAGAGGCTGGGCATGATGAGCATTTTGTGGACTGGGAATCTTGCTGTGAGGGAACATGGTGAGACAGCATTTCGTAGATGGATTCAATGAAGTGTGTGAGATCCCCAAAGCTTTCAACCATGACGACATTCAATTCCATCATGTCACTTGCTGGGAAATGTGTAATGGCCACAGCCATTGCTTTTTTTTTCCCTGTAGGAGTTTGCCTGTAATTTTAACAAAGTTGCTGTTACAAGTTTGTTCCAATTGTCATCTGTATATTAAGAGAAATTGCTTTTATTAAGTAGGCAATAATTCCAGGAAGAACGTTTCTTCCCAACGGAGATGTATTACCACAAACCTTTACATCTTTACAAAAGGGCTTATAAAGATAAAAATTAGTTGCATAAAAGGGCAAAAATAAAAATTATATTAGCATTTTCACTGCCTTATCTTTCCTTTCCAGAACACAGCCTATTGTCTTGTAAAATATCTCCATACCATATAAAATTACAGAAGTTTCAATTCCATATTCTCCTATAGCATTCCACACATTTAAATTCTCTGGAGGGGAGCACAAAGGGGAGCCAGACTGGTATAGAGGCTGATATTCTCTGTGGGCAGATGTATAAATTGGCAAATCTAGTCCTGGTCTTCACAAATTTTATAAGCACAACAAAATTTGTGTAGCTTGCTGAGAGTGTGGAGGTAGATTTGTGTGACTATGAAAGTGGTTTGGACCCAAACACTACATATGCTGTTGCTGTAGTGGAAGTTTGGTTTTTTCTGTCTTGCTTTATTTCATGAAATGGGCATAAGAATTGTGTGCTAAATAGGAAAGGATTAATAAACAGTAGCAATGGCATCCATGCCTTTTCATGATACTTCCCAAAGCTGTCAGTTCTGAAAGGAAACCCACCTGACTTACAGCTGAGTAGGAAGGAGAGCCAATCAACAACACCTACACAGAGTGAAAAGCCTGGTGAGGGAGAGATTTTATCAAGAGGCTGTGGTTTGCAAAGCAGCAGTCTTTCCTGAGATATTAAGTCTGTGCAGACTAAGGTGACTTGTTCTGAGGAAGCTCGTGTTTCCATGTAACTTGTCCTGAGTTCTGGTTAGGCAAAACGAAGCTTTTCCTGACTTTTGTGTTCTAACCTGAGAAGCCTGTTTGCTGTCCTGGCAAGGGACATCAGTTACCACCCTTGTCAGCTGAAAGTCTCTGCTGGACCCAGGCACAGGCTACTAATAGGGGATTTGACTTTCTAGTGTGCAGAAATGTGAGATAGAAAAAAATGTCCTTAGCTGGGAATTAGTCATGGGGAACTGATGTTTAATAGTAGTGAAATTACAGCAGAGGTGGATAATACTACCAGAAACCATTTAAGAGGGATGTATCTGGTAGTAAGCTAAATACTATGATTAAGTGCCACCAACACTATTTGGTACTCCATAAATAGACATGTCCTCTAGGGCAGTCCTGCAGCAGCCGTTCAGTGTTGGCTGCTTTTGAGACAGTTAAGGCTGCTTTTCCTTTGCCCCATTTTGATGCTACAGCTTCTGCAAAGCTGGCTGGTGCTGGAAAGGAAGCACCAAGATGTGACGAGTGCATAGTTGGTACCTTCTGCAACTAGTGCTTTAACATTCCCAGGTGAAGGGAGAGAGTAAGAACTATCTTACTTTTTGAGTATGCCTCTTTCCCTTGCTTCCTAAAATAATTGTTTACTGGCAGTTTACTGCCTACATTTAGGCTGCCATTACAAATGTTCTTTAGTGTTACTGCAGAAAGATGAATGTAGCTGAATTTTCCTATATGTGGAGATGAAGCTGTGATTCAAAGCCACATAAAGCAGGAGTTCTGTCCCGAGTGGCACCGGCCTGCCCTGATGCATCTGAACTGGGGAGTGCATGTGTCTGTGTGACATTTCTAGAACTAATCATCCTGGCAGAATGAGTCCTATAATGGGTATTGATTTATAGCTGGATGTGGGAGGGTTTGTTCATGTTTTCTTAGAGCTGTCGAAATTGAGTTCTACAATTAGCAACTACTTTGCCTCCTCTATACCGAGAAGTACACAAGCAAAGAGGAATTTCACATTTTTGCCTTAGTTTTCCATATTGCTTAGAGAAGGGAGTAAGGGAGATGTCAGCTTTTTCCACTCTTCCCTGCTGTGCTCTTCCTCCCCCTTTGGAAAGAGAAGGTGGCTCAGGTTAGTCATCAAAGGCAAGATATTAAAGGAAGAATGCAGTAGAGGGATAAGTGATTTATAAAGGCTTCCATGCTTTAAGGTCATGAGTCAGGGATTCCTTCCTTGAAATACTTAGCTCTTAGGCTGCCTTCCCATCTTTGCTTGCTACTGTGTAGTCGCATTGACACCGGTGGACTGGCACATGGGTAACAGATGAATTTGCCCCTAATGATCCTCACACTGAATCAATCTGAAATGGCTTCTTGGATTTCTGTAGACCTGCTTTGAGCTTGAGGGCTGGTGACAGTGAAGACAGAAACAAAGTCTTATGAAAAAATTTGTCCAAGTTTTGGGTAACTGTTAGCCAGAGCGAAAAGAGATGAGGGGACGGGAGTAGATGGAACAAAGGTGGGATGGGTATTTGGTAACTCTTATCAGTTAATTCCTGCCATAATTAGTTATAAATGTGTATACAGCCACATGCATGCAAACTCCTGTTTTCTGTTTAACAGTATGATTACAGTGAGGCCCTCTTTAGTACTAGTCACTATATACACAAACACACACACACACAAACACACAGAGTGATACAAAATCATGGCACCTTTCTAATAATGCATAACCCAGTGGCTGATGCACTACATATTTGTATAAATAGCATATATATATATACAGAATGATGCAATGCATATACGTATGAATTACACTATTTGTAGAGAGGAACTTGCTGCTAAAAAAGAATTTGAATGCAGAAGCTGAAACGGTATTACTACAGTGTATTACATATCCCTTAAGTGTTACAGTTATGGGACATAAAAGCTAATTTTAGTCAAGAAGCAGCATATGTTGTCTGAGTTCCGTGAGTAGACTGCTGCCAGTATGCTTTATGCTAGTGAGCTTAAAGAGAATTTGGATGGCCCCATTACTGCACTGTAGTTTTTAGGCAAGCTCTTAATGGCACTGAAACCCTGGATAATAAAAGCATTTGTTAAGTCATAGACTTTCTATTCAGTCTCATACTTATCGAGCAGAAGAAGGCTGTGGGAATACTATGTTACACTCAGAAAAATTTTAAAAGCAAACAAACAAAATTTTATCTCCTGATTGTGCATCTGCTGGTTTCAGGATATATTTAGCTGTGTGTATATAGAAAGTGAACAGGTAATTGGACTTCAACGAGAATCAGCAAAGTACTCTGATGGGATTTTTTTTAAGCAACATTTTATTTCACAGTGAAAGCATGGTTGGGCATTTTTACTGCATGAAATTGGAAACTGCTTGAAATATGAGTATTGAGTTGGTTCATTCTTGTGTTCATCACATAAAGAAAATGCTATAAAATAACTTTACCGAATAATGCAAGAAAAGAACATTTAGTAATAAAACTATCATCATGTTCAAAGGCCTCAAGAAGTACTGAGGTGCTGTATATGCATATAATGTTTTAGAAATGCTCCAGAAAGCCTAGTCTGGAAGCCTGATTTTTATTTTCTAATAATTGGTGGAAAAATAGGAAAGACTAGATAGTAAGACTGCCCTACTTTCATTACACCTTCAAAGATGCTCTTATTCCAAATACACAAACATCATTACTTGAAATAGATACTACTTATTGCATCTTTTACTTAAGTATTATTTTTGCTGAGAAGAACATAATTATGCTTCCTTTTTGCCCAGCAATTTTCCTCCTTCTGTGATATAATGATGCAGTTCTGAATAATGTCCTGCATTGTACATGGTTTCCAGGTGTTTCAGTTACTACTGACAAAACGTAACATGTCTCTTTTTTATGTAGCCTGTTATGTTTGTCGGGAAAAGGTGAAGACAATGAACTTTCCTCCATGACTAAGGTTAAAAACGTGCTTTCTGACGAAATATCCTTTCCTTTTTCAATAAGCTTAAATGTTACTCTTCCTATGCTGATAGGCTGCCAAGGCTTTTATTAAAAGCTGGAAAACTTGGCATGTTTTCCCCTCAGATCTGAGTGAGTTGTTCATACATATAAAATAGGCACATATGAGGAAACCAATTTATCGTGCTTGAGTTTTTGTGCCCTTGACATTTATATCTTAAAAATCAAACCAGCCTGAAACTGTACAGCATTTCATTGCAAACAGGAGGTGTATCCCTGCAGACTTCAGTTACTTAGCATGGGTTTAGTAGAAAGGGGCAAATAGCTTTAAAGTGGTGCAATAGTGCTCTTTTCATTTATATGTTATATTTAGAACTCTGAACATGTGTTCTTTCTGATGGGCAGGTATCAACAATATCATGATATGATGTCTGTCACACTCAGATTACTTTTGTTATGATCTGTTTCAGGGCAGGATTCAGCACCAACCTGACAAGAGGGAGGTTGAGGACTCCAGCTGTAGCAGCTGAAGAATATAGCAAATACCATGCTAATTATTTTTTAGCTTCTGTTCAACAAATTCTTAGACTGTCCAAAGCTACAGTAGTTAACTGAAATGAGAGGGGAAGGGGAAGTAGGGGCAATCAGGTATGTCTAAATGGCTTGATTTCTCTAAATCTGTTCAGTAAAAGTCAACTTTTGTATCAGTTAAATAATCTGGAATGTTAAGCAACAAGAAAGGAGACCCCAGAAATGTCTCAAAAGCCCATTTTGGTCCTATTTGTGGAAAAGGATTATAAACAAAAATCTGTCTCCACAGTAGACAGAGGAATGGAGTGACTTTCTAGGATGCTCTTAGTTTGAGATCACAGTTCTCAGAAGCATTACAAAGCCAGAAATACAAGCTCAATGAAACTTCTGGCCAGATTTACAGAATCACTTACCAAATGTAAATCTCTGATGGAAGGAAACCATAAGAAGAGAATAACAGTCTCCTGGCATCTAGTAGGCACTTCAGTCCCTGGAAAAATTGTTCTTTGTGTTAATATGATTTATAGGATACCATCAGGATTCATTATGCTAGAAAATCTGATACTGAAGTCGTGAAGATTCTCATGTGACAGGAAGAGGCCAAAATGAATCTATATATTGGGGCCAATAAAAAGGGAAAGAGTAATTTCTATGATAATATTCTAGGAATACTGATGGAATTTTAATAATCCTGCATGGTGTTGCCAGTACAGAAAGATCACCGGAAAATGCTACCGTGCTTTGTCCAGAATGAGCACACTACTCCTGTCTAGAAGAGACAGGTGTAATGATAAACAGTTATATAGCAAATTGGCTGTCAGGTAAGAATATTATAGCATACGGTTAAGGGACAAACAAAATTTTATTACTTTTACAAGTTTTTACCTTGCTTCCATATGTGATGCTACCAAGGTTTTGCCAGTGACTGGAGCTGGAGGTACAAACAGCTGAAAAGAACTTGTTCTCTGAGAAGTGAAGGTGATCACTTCTGAAGAAGACAGGAGGATCGGGATTATACAAGTTTTTTTCAACCTCTGAACTCACTTTCATTATGATGAGGTTTTATCTGCCATCTTATTTGAGGTCCTTTCCTGTACGAAAATCTCTGGTTCATGGTAGATTTTAGATATTAGAGAAGGCAATCATAAAAGCAATTATTTTCCAGAAGAAATACATTTAAAATGTAGTTGCTCTACAAAAGAACATAGTAAATGTATAAATGTAAAGGACAGATCTTTTCCTTTCTCTGAAATTTCCTGTGTGGAAAATGTCTATTTCTGTTCATCTTAGTTTGTCTATCAGTGATTACATTACATTGAGATATATTTGCATCTAGTTTTGCTGCTACTATTTCTGCAAATTTCAAAGTAAGTATATAGCTGCAACTTTCACGTCTACTGTATTCTTTAATACCCTAGGTATTTAGGTTCAAGAAAGAATTAAAACATGTGATTTAATTGGTTAAAACAAGGTTAAAACCTGGCTGGATGTCCAGGCCCAGAGAGCAGTGGTGGTTAGAGTTATATCCAGGTGGTGGTGAGATACAAGTGGTGTTCCCCAGGGCTCAGTTTTGGGGCCAGTTCTGTGTAGCATCTGCATCTATGATGTGCACAAGGGGATTGAGTGCACCCTCAGTCAGTTTGCAGAGGACACCAAGTTGGGCAGGATTGTGGATCTGCTGGAGGGCAGGAAAGTTCTGTAGAGGAATCTGGAGAGGCTGGATTCATGGGTGGAGGCCAGTGCCATGAGGTTCAACAAGTAGAAGAGCCAGGTCCTACACTTGGGTCCCAACAACCTCATGCAGTGCTACAGACTGGGGCAGAGTGGCTGGAAAGCTGCCTGGTGCAAAAAGACTTGGGAGTGCTGGTCAATGGCAGCTGAACATGAGCCAGTGTGCACCCATRCAGCCAGGAAAGCCAGTGGCATCCTGGCTTGTATCAGCTATAGTGTGGCCAGCAGGACCAGGGCAGTGATTGTCCCCCTGTACTCGGCACTGGTGAGGCTGCACCTCAGATCCGGTGTTCAGTTCTGGGCCCCTCACTACAAGAAGGACACTGAGGTGCTGGAGCATGTCCAGAGAAGGGCAAAGGAGCTGGTGAAGGGTCTGGAGCACAAGTCCTATGAGGAGCAGCTGAGGGAGCTGGGGGTGTTTAACCTGCAGAAAAGCAGGCTCGGGCAGACCTTATCACTCTCTACAACCACCTGAAAGGAGGTTGTAACCAGGTGGGGGTTGGCCTCTCTTCCCAGCCAGCCAGTGACAGGACAAGAAGAAATGGCCTCAAGTTGCACCAGAGGTGGTTTAGATTGGATATTAGGAAAAATTTCTTCACTGAAAGGGTGGTCAAACATTGGAACAGGCTGCCCAGGGTGTTTAAAAGACGTATAGATGTGGCACTTGGGGACACAGTTCAGTGGTGGAGTTGGCAGTGCTGGGTTAATGGTTGGACTCAATGATCTTACAGGTATTTTCCAACCTAAATGACTCTATAATTCTATGTTTATTAAGGGACCATTTTCTTCAAGGTAACTCATTTTRTAGTGTTTCATGTTGAGTCCACGAGTCCAGATGTATGAAACCCACAAATTTTGGTTGTGTTACATAATTTCAGCTATGTTTGACTAAAATTTGATCATTGAATTCAGTTCAGAAATTTCTGCCTGTTCACCCAAACTACAGATTAGTGAAACTGATTCAAAAATATGCTGGTAGTGCCAGCAAAATGAGGGTATCTTCACTGCTCTGCATACTATTGAAGTTTTCCCCTTTTTTTTGGTGTAGTTTAAACTTGTGACTTTTCCACATCCTTCCTCTCTCAGTTGTCTATGATTTTATATGTTTACCAGGTTTCCATTGATGTCATACAGGACAGAAACTCTTCAAGAAAGTCAGGGTAACAATCCTTGCCTGGAATTTCATGAGATTTGTATGTCGCCTTGCAGTTCAGCTTAAACAAGTAACAACTTAACAAGTATTCTTTACCATAACTAAATATGCCTGGTTTAAACAAATAAAACCAAGAAAGCTACTAATGCAATTACTAACCTCATTGTGGGTTAATGCTCTTCCAGTGCCTTGTTGGTCTCCATTGATAGGGAGGTAATTGGTTTATGTGCTAAGAAAGCTGATTATGTTGCCCAGACAGAGTAGGAGGAGGGTCTGAAAGAGGTAGAAAATATGTAGACCAGAAGGATTCCCACACGGGAAAATACCTATGACCTGTGCAAAATCTGCATTAGTTTAAAATCTGTGTTTCTCTTACATACTTCCTTGCCCACCATGCTCCATTACTTATAAATGCGAAACATGATGCGCACTGCTGTGTTATCATGCAAACAAAAGGGAACTGGAGGAATGAAATATGTATTAGAGAGGATGAAGTCGCTGAGATTGAGCACAGGAACAGCAGCCTGAAGCCTAGACAGAGCGAGTGAAAATCATGGACTGTAGCCAGTGAAGGCTACAGGTAATCAGGAGAGGTCAGAGTTGTAATTAACCCAGTACTTGAGAGAGCCAAAGTCTCTCCTTTTCTTGAGCTCTGTTCCCTTACTTCCCTTACAGACCATTTGGAAAGGAGTAATTCTGTAAATGATTGCCTGAGCAAGCAGGACCAGGAACTGCTATTCCCAGCAAAGTTCCAGCATAACACAGAAGGAAACCAGACACACTTCTGCACACTAATTCAAGTAAGACCCCACTTGAAGGAATTCCTAAAGCCAATCAGACCAGACACTCCACAAAGAAGAGGAGGCCTAATACATTTACATTTTAGTCATTGCCCTTCTTTGGCTAAGTTTAATCTGTCAGTTCATATCTAGTTAAACTATGAAAGAAAATCAAACACTGTTGCTTCAAAGGCAGTGAGCTTGATACTGCCTGATAGGTCAAGCCAGAACAGCTGACATGCAAATTAGGATCCAAAGCTTTTACTCTTTTATGCTCAGCCAGGTGCTGGCAAGATCAAAGGGGCCCCTAAAACCTTTGAATTTATTGAAGGGAAATTGGGAAATTTGTCTAGAGCTTACAGAAGTGCAGATTAGACCCTAAGTAGATACGTGACCAAAACTGCAAAAGACACAGTGATAAAAAAAATCCAGATATCTTTTTCCTGACTCAAATGATATCTCTTAGTCACCACTGCATTAGTGAAATTCTGAAGAATCTTTGATTGGCATCTTTGATATGGTGATGAGGTTTCTCACAATTCATCTTCAAAATTATTCACAGTATAAAGGACTGGGATAAAAGGGTCTTTGGATACCATAGGCCATAGGCTTTTCCTTTTGGTTAATGCTAGATGTCCTAGGGAATCTGAATACTAAGTCTGAAAGTTCCCTTAAAACTGTTTTTTAAAATTGATAGCCTATCAAGAGAAAGACCCAGGGAAGTAAGATAAATATTTCCGTGTAACAGAATATCCAAATTTTTAACCTCAAATGTTATGGAGCTCAGAATGGGTGTATTTTGCTTACTGTTTCCTCTAAACTAACAAGATTTTCAGTCTTTTAATAAACATTGTCTTGAGCAAACCATTTGTATCATACTCTTATATTTTGGATTTACAAGCAGAACAGTTTCAGGAGTGAAACAGCACTACATCTCTAACAGGGTTAGACCTTAAAACATTCAGTCCCAAAACCTTAGATGCTAAACCCCAGTGTCTTCCAGTTGGCATTAGGTAAGAAAGCAAAAAGTGCTTTCTCTTCAGTATCTTGTTACAAGAACATGAGCTAAAGGACATAAATAAGGGTTTAACCAGCATTAACACAGGACATCATACTAAAAATACTTTCAAGAATGCATTGAAATTGGCTAGACTGCTTAGCTTTGTCTCTCCTAGCAGTGTCAACAAGAGCACCAGCACTGTTCAGCCTTGAGAAGAGGCGACTGAGAGGGGACCTCATCACTGTCTCTCAGTATCTGAAGGGAAGGTGCCAAGAGGATGGACCTAGGCTCTTTGTGCTGCCCAGCAATGGGACAAGAGGCAATGGGCAGAAACTGGTGCACAGGAAKTTCCACCTGAACATGAGGAAGAACTTCTTTACTGTCCATGTGACCATGTACTGGAACAGATTGCCCAGAGAGGTTGTGGAGTCTCCCTCACTGGAGATAGTCAAGAACTGCCTGGACACAATCCTGTGCCACGTGCTCTGGGGTGAGCCTTCTTGAGCAGGAAGGTTGGACCAGATGACCCACTGTGGTCCCTTCCAACCTGACCCATTCTGTGGCTCTGTGATTCTATAATATTAGGCTCTATTGTAGCTGCCTAAGAATAGGCTTTTACTGGAAAAATCGATAAATGGTAACCAATTATTTTCATCCAAAACTGCATTATATAAACTTCTACTTAACATGCAAGGACTAAGAAAATATACCAGAAATTTTAACAGCTTCCTAAAATATTTGTCCTTTCTGTCTATAAAGACGAAGTTTAATAGTCCACTTTTTTTTTTTTTTGTACCAGTGTAATATATTTTGTCATAAAAAAGCACTGTGAGGCAGAAGAAGTACTTTTCTCCTCATTTGCCAAAGGACACTGAGAACACACATCTGTGGTGCATTTCATATGTTGTTTTATGTCTTGATTTTAGCTCAGACTTTCCAAATGCAAGTGTACACCATGGCATGACATCTAGGAGTCCAATTTGACCCAAGTTTCAGTGTCTGCACTGTAAGAATTTTCACCTGAACTAAGCAAACTCCTTCTATAATCAGATAAGACCTAACCACCGCAGGCAGGGAGCTCAGGGAGGCTTTCAGCTGACCAGATGTGTTTCCCTGTAGACACCTGTCTATATGCAGACATTTCCACGTAGACACATGCTGGGGGACCCCAACTGCTACGTAACCCCAAGTGCAGCTGGATATGCTGGTATCTCTGCATCCTGGCTGAGTCCATCACAATCTGCAGCAACAGCCCTTCTCGGTGCACCCTGTGGCTGATGGAGCCAAGGAGTGTGTGACTGGTGTGGAAGTTGCAGTGGCCCTACATCATGTGTGGCACAGACAGCTGGGGTCTGTATGTAGCCAGAGCTCAGGCAGCCTCATCCTTTGATCAAGGTGGTCACGGACCAGCTACTGAGTGAGGCAGATAAAGGCACAAAACTCTGTCAGGAAATATTCTGGCTGTTATCCCACCCTCTGTCCTGTAGGATAATACAGATATAAACAGCGTGATTCAGACCAGATCCCATGGGAGTCAGGCCCTGAACTCCTTTGGGATTTTGTCTCTACATGAATTATTACAAGTGATATAGGAAGTCTTTGAGGTAGAATATAAACAAACTGTGATATCGCAAATCTTAGGCTAATGTTTTGATACCTAGACAATCCATGTTGAAGTGTCTCATGGTTATTTTTTATTTTTCTGAAGTACATTAATTTAAAACACTTCTATGAGATGAAAATTTCAACTGGCTGTTAACTCTTTACCTCTGTTTACATTGAACCAGGAATCATTTTGAATTCTGCCATTTTATTAAGGAGCACTGACATGTCATGAAAGAAGAGACAGAGAGGTGTTACACGCACTTTGTGCCTTTGAGTAAAGGTGCTAAATTTGCTCAATCTAGGAAAAACAGCCAACATGTTGTATGCTGGTTGTAGCCCAGTTAGACAGAAACAGGTTATGCCCCTGACTTAAGTTGGGAGGGGCATGGAGAGATGACTGTGAATGGAATGTGTGAATTCAGTGCAGTCGAGGATGACCTAGGTGCTTTGTGAAGTTTAGTTTATATATGTTATATCATGTAAGGCAAATGTCAAAAAAGCTTCAGAATGCGCAGCAATGTGGAGATAGATTGTCATTTTACATAATCTGTGTTTTCCCTAGTGTTGCAGAGCACCTTGGGTACCTTCCCCTTTCTATTGCTAAGGGTCTCCTGTTGGCCCTTCTGGACTCTGCCTTTCCTCCCAGATGGGTGCTCCGGCCCCCAGGCTGCCCCACAAGCCTCAGTCCTTTTCCCTTGCTGGCCCTACGTATTTGTTCTCATGCTGTTATTCCCATGGCCTCATCCCAGGAAATCCGCTGCTGCTGTGGTGGTGGTTCTCCTGGGGAATGACCATTATTGGCCAGGACTGGCCCTTCCCGCTCCTGTCTCCCCTGCCTCAGCTGTAGCGTCTGGCCGACCCGAGGAGACCCGTGAGGGACTGCACAGAACAGTCAGCACACAGCACTCGTGTACACTCTAATCAGCACTGACAACATTGTCCACAGAAACAACAAATGACAGGGCCTGGGCCAGGTCCCAAGGTCACCCGGGGCATCCCTGCGGGGAAAGCGGGATGGTGCAGTACCAGCCGCCCAGGGGAGGGTGCTCATCAGAGGATCTGCCATCCCTCCTTTTCTCAGCTGGCCACTGGGAACTATTTTTCTCTTTCTCCTCCACTCTCCCCTTCCCAAAAAGTAACATTCAACATGAGAGGTACTGTAAGCCACCAGCTGCGAATAATTGCCGCTGACAACACCACTTTGTGCATGTGAACCTGTCTCAGCATCTTCCGTGCAACAAATGCAATCTTTGTCAGGGCTTGTTAGGCCAACATTCTTTGATCACAATACATTTAATGGTTTATTGATGCCATAATTATTAAGAGTGAAAACTATTGCTTTTAAACCTCTCATAATATCCTTTTTTTTTTCCTCCGGCACCCTGCACATAAATGCATCCCTGCTCTCACAATCAAATCTAACAGATTTTGGTATGGCAGAAAATACTGTCTTCACTTAGCACTAGGAACATGGAGCTCCCTATCTTCAGTTATAGAAGAAATGTATATATGGAATAAGTAAAATCTGTTATTTCCTGTGTTGCTTGCCTGGCTGATATCAGAAGACCAAGTCTATCATCTTTGCATTCCTGGAATTACTTCAGAAGAAGCTGAATCCCAAAGGGGTATAAACCTCCAGGGTAAGTATATGTTAAATCCATTTTCAAAGTAACTTCACGCTGTCAGCATTGATTTTTCTCTTTTCTTCAGAAGTTAATAGATATTTAGATCATTGGAGATTGGATTTAAAATCAGTTTCATGTGATAGAAGCTCTCTAATATGCATATCAGGGAATTGCCAAAGAGTCTTACACCAAGGCATCTTGATTTTATTTTCTATATTAATTATGATTTTTTAAAGTAGAGAACATTTATATTGTTGCTATAGGAATGTGTAAGCTGGACCATTTTAAAGGCTGAGACCAACCATGTTTCAGATGGATAAGATTATTTTCCTAATATTTGAAAAGTATTATATTTGAAAATATATGACGTAATAGAGTAGGAAATAATCACATCTATTGTTATGTAATGTCAAATAATTTTGCATCTAATAGAAAATATAATTATTCAATAAAGTCAGGTCAGTTCAGTACTATCAAATATAAACTGTCATTTGAGAGAATGGTCAGTTTTTTAAGGACAAATAAGCAGGGTTATTTGGAATATTGTTTTTAGCAAGATAAAAAGATTGAATTCCTCATCCATGAGAAAATTTTTCTTTTCTTGGATATATTTTTTAAAACTTGTCATATTCATTGAAAAGATTTGAAATCCAACACAATGGCAAATGCAACAAAAATAATTCATCATTTTACTTCAGTAAAATTATTTAAGTTTTTTATTCTGTCCACTACAGCTGATATGCAGCTGCTAGCATGAATAATACTCTATAGACATCTGTTGCAGTTAAAAAAATCTAGGAATTATGAAAGCTATGCCAAAATGCTGAAACTAATGGAGCCTGCTAATTCATTTTATATAATGATGCAATGACAACTGACAATTTGGCCATGCATTTTAACTGAGTACCCATTTTTACTTGTAATTTATATGGAGATCCATTTAAGCCTTTAAAGGGGACTACTATGTAGAGCAGACTTTCAAATATTTGCTCTGCTTGAACTGTATTCTAAGGAGAATTTTTTTATCTTGCATTTTAATTTATGCCAAGTGTCAGTGTATTGCCTGTTGTTTTAGCCGRTATTTGCCACTTTAGCCTTTTTCGTAATATAAATTTTGTTTTCCTGTGTATCATACAGATATATATTCTATAGCATATCCTACAGATATATAGCCTAGATATTTGTATGTCACATACATAAAGTTGGTTTACAGATCAAACTTCAAGTTATTTCCTGATTTCACGCATTCTACTTATGCTGTGAGTTAGTGCACCTTCATGACATCCCAGGGCAACTTTTATTTCTTCTCTTTCTGGAGGAGAAACTCTTCCAGTCTTGGTTAGTTTAAACAGTAACACAATCCAAGAAAATGGCTGGAAATCCTTGTAACTCTTAGAGATAAGGCTGTCCTACCCTGGAATGCTACTAGCTGTAATCAAGTCATACAATCTTTTGGGTTGGAAAAGACACTTTAAAAAGTTCATCTACTCCAACTGTTAACCCAGCACTGCCAAGTTCACGACTAAACCATGTTCCCAAGTGCCATAGCTGCATGTGGTTTAAGTCCAAGTGACTGAAATCTTGAATTCAATTTGAATATCAATTATGCTAGAGTTAAAATAGCGTACATTTTCTATACACCTCATGTCACAGAAGCATCTCAACTGACCTTTGCAATGCCTTTGTGTGAAGGTGAATAGGAAATCATAACGCCTGCTACTAGTGAGAGCCACCACTAATCTTGCTATTTATTTTATATTCACATGATATGGTTCTGTTTTCCCCTCATACACATTTTCTCTGTTTAGTATGTGAATAAATCTGATTAACATAATTGGAGAACTCAGATAGCACTTTTCAGGGTCAGAAGCCCTATGCAAGAAATGTTGACTTTCTGTGGTAACAAGGCCAGAAGGGGTTTTCCCTCTTTGTTGGAACTTTTAGGTGCAACAGTTACCATAGTAACACTTATGGTCACCTTCATTTAGTTCAATAAATTCAGTGATGTGCATTCAGTTTGCTGATATGGAACTGTAGGACTATCAAACAATCCTGTATATTGAATATGTGGATTTTCTTCTTTGAAATGTGGATGCTTTGCTACTCGTTCATTGACAATTAGTTCCCAGATAAAGAACTGAATCTCAAGATACTATGAAGGACTAACTGGACAAGAACTGCACAAGTGACTAAATGTAGTTTTTCAAAGTCCAAATTAACTCCTTGAATTGATCTGTAGTTGGCTAAACTTTTTGTCATTAGAATATGGTTTAAGAGGGAAAACAGAATGTGTTTTATCTTGTTCCTGGTACACAGTGGAGAATGATCCGTAAAATTGCCATATGCTGTACTTTTTTCCTTTGACATCTTTTCTACACTGGGAAGTTTTTAAAGGCATGAAGTTATGCAGATATCTATAGTGGATAGCTGGTACTTTTAACTGTGTTTCCAGGTAGGAGTAGAAGAGCAACACAAAGACATAGAGGTCTTATAAAAGTGCAGGATCTCCCTGGGGTTCCCCAGACTCCTGTGGAAACTGAGAGCTAGAACCTGCAGTACTGCTACTCCTTCAGAAAAAGGTATAAAGTATTTAACCTGGGGAAACTCCTGCAGGTATTGACTCCCATGACAGAATTTTTCCTGTGGTGGAAAAGAACAACATGGTCCTTTGAGGAATTTCCATCTTGTCTTACAAGTCATCTGTGCTGAGTTGACAACTTCTTTCACCACATTTATAGTGATGTTAAAGAAGGTCATTCAGAGAGTGGAATTGTATTGGTGTTAAGCTAAGTTAAACTTGATGAATTACAATACTAAAATATTCCATATTTAAGAATTATTGTTAGTTTACATTTTAGGACAGAAAACTAAAATCAGTGCTAGATTATCATATAGAAGAACTGTGTAAGATGCATTATATTTTTCTCTAGATTCAAATAATAAAATAGAGTTATTCTCACTGATAGGCTTTGTTCTGTCTATTTTTAGACTGAGGTAAGTATTTCTGAATAATGTAACTGCCCTAGAGTAGTGTGGGGGTGTGTGTTCAAGTGGCCAAGACAGGAAGGAACACATATTTCAGAAGAGGATTTAACATGTTGACTTCCAAAATATATAGGATAGATACATGTTCTTTCAAAATCCTATCACAGTAGTCATGGGAAGATGTTCAAAATTAATTTAATGCAATATCTTTCTTGTTAGGCTCAGACTTCTAGAAGCTGGAGCTGGACATTTTCATTTTGTATGAGCAATTCTCATTCTAAATGAATGGAATGTGGATCAGTGTTTCCATATTAAGAGATGGCTGTGCCACAGCTCATCTTTTCCATCAATAATAGATACCTGTCACCCCTGGCAGTTAAGAAATCCTAACTGGTACTGATTGTTTTCAGATATATTTCAAAATGAGAGTTAAGCAAAGGTTCTTCTGTTGGCAGTTTGAATCATTATTTGACTTTACTGAGTTTGCAGATGCAAACAGGCATAAGTACATGAGCATTTTTACAGCATGCTTTATTAATTCTTTAAGTTAGAGATCATCTGTTCATATCTGTCAGAGGTAGATTTATTGGGATGGGCTAAAGGACTTTTAAATCCTTTCTTCTCACAGCCTACTCCATTATTACTGTCAGCCTTCATCATGACAGTGAAAAAAAATACCTATACAACATTTCTCCTATAGCCACATCATGACAGTTAAAGCCTATCTATAGCAATGCCTTGATTTACTTAAAACACTTTTAATTTTCAATTAAAGCCTAATGGTACTTCACCCAGTCTTGTCTTAGCTCTGACAAGACAAAAGCATTACTGTAGTTTACCAGCTAAGCAGTTTGTAGGAATCCCAGAAATACACTTATATGTGGTTGACATTGTGTGGTGTTTTCACAATGCTGGATGTCTTGCTCCAAGGTTGTTTTCTAAAGAATTCCCAGCAAATGCAAGCATATAATTAAGAATCAGTTTTGCAAGCATTTTCACTGTCCTTGGAGTAACTGTGGTGTTCTACCAGCCACCTTATCAGGGCTGTCAGCGAGCAGCAATGGCCATGCTGCGGAAGACAAACATTTGTAAGGACAGGAATGCAAGTGGAGACTCCAGGACACGTGTATATCTTAAGAGGTATTCCTTTCAGGAGGACTAGGTCACAGCAGAACTTAAATAAAACAAAATGACCCATATCCATCCTTTACATAAGGGATAAAAACTATGCTGAAGTACATGGAGTTGATTCAGGATTAAATGGAGACTGTGAAACAACATGAGGTAGAGTCCCAGTGCCATAAAAAGTTAAAATCAACTTATGTGGTATGTAGCTAGAGTCTTTGTGGCAGCAGTTGTACATTCCCAGGAAAATGGCCAAGGACTTTATAATAAAGACGGCTCTTGACTATGTGAGTCAGATTAGGAGCTCTTCCTAGCAGTAAATAAACTTGCTCATCTTGTGTCTGAGTCATCAAAACCGGTCTGTCCACGACCTCTAATTAAAGGTCTTTTAATTCTTTGTCCATATTCTTGCCTACTTTTCCCATTAGTGAAACATAACAAGTATATACAAATAGTTAAAAGAATGGAATAATACATATCCAGAAAAATGTATTCCTATTATCTGAAGAAATAATTCCTTCTTGAACTTTTATGGTATTTTTATCAGTCAGCTTTTCTGCTTTTTCTCATGTGTGCACACAGCTGCTGTTCAGAACATGAAAATTTCAGACCTTAAAATAACACTTCACCTGCATTATTCAGCACAAGTCTGAAAACTCACATGAGAAGCACATTTCTAGTGATGTTGAATGCTGAGACATTTATGATATGGGTTAGCAGGCGTGTCAAAAGAAAGGTTTGGAAAAGACAAAAGGCTGCCGTGCTTTTTGATTTCTGAGAAATTAAATTGTTAATCAATCTACACTTTTATATACTGATATATGTAAAAGATTAACATACATCAATTGTAGAGATTAAGGAGAGAGGCTATAAATTCTGTGATAGAGAAGGTGATGAGTGTCTAAAAGGACATATTCTCCAAATACCTTGCAGATCTCAAGACTAACCCAAGGACACAGTATTTTACAAAAGGGAATTAAAATGTTCCTCTCTTTTCTGCTGGCTTCTCCAATTGGAAGCCATGGAGGTTTTTCAGCCAGAAAGTCTTTGCCTGCAGGGGAGCATAAGATTATGAATCTGTTTTGTCATGAAAAGTCTATGCAAAAACATGTATTTGCTAAAATTTCTGAAAATAAATAGTAATGGATTATTGTAACTATTCATTTAAATTTGTTTTGTCACGATCACGTCATGAACAACAGAACATTGCAGCGGAAACATACGCACAGCAGATTGTCCATATATATACCAGGCTTGATGAATGTAAAGGAAGTTTGCTGTCAAGAGTCCTCGACTGTATTGACAGTTTGGAATGTGAGCAGTGCTTAGCCTGTGGGGAGTGTTGTTGCTGAAGTTCCCCGGGAAAACTCCTGTGCTGCCTAGAGACAGAACAGCTACACACTTCTGAGAACTCTCCTGATGTGAACGTAGCTGCTTCTCAATGCATGCCATGCATACTCTGCACAGTTCTCTTAGCACAGAGCTAAACCTGACATTATTGCTACAGAGGCTTCTTTGACCAGAATTCCTGTCAAGAATTTTAAGGAAGACTTTGCTTGCAATCAGCTGATAGAAGAATATAACTAATGATTACTTGCAGCAGAGACCACAGTAATCCATTGTCAAACTGTAATGGGAAAAGAAGATTGTATTTGTGAAGAGAAACTACGCATTACATTGTGATGGTTCTTTATTGTCAAACATTAAAAAAATTAAAGGACAAATGCTTGGTCGGTGGTGTTGACTTTGACTGGGTTTTTGCGGTTTTTTTTCAGTTAGCATTAAGCTGTGTCTTTTAAGTATAGGAAACATCATTAAAATGTTGTTTAAAATCATTATAGATTCAATTTTGCTCATCACCGTGGTGAAAGTCTGGTTCTAGCTATACTAACAGGCAGTTTCTTGGTAAAGACTCAAGCTATTAAAATAATTGCTTCTGAACACATAATTTTTAAAAAGTGCTTGGTGAACCAGGCATCACAGAGAGTTAGCTAATAAATACATCCTGGGGCCTCTCCATGGTGTGATCTGGGCTATATTGGAAGCATGTGCCCCTACTCTAGAGCTCTGACTTCAGATACCACTGAATATGGGCAGATTATAGTAAGATAGCTAAATAGTTTCTCCCCCTATCTCTGTTCTACTTCTTTCCTGAGGGCTTGTATTTCCATGATAAGGGCAAGTAAAGAGCCTAAAAGTGCCTTTAAAATTTTATGGGCTGAAGGTGGAGAAGGTGTCTGAGGTGTCTGTATTCGTTTGTGAAATGTGTGTCACTAGACAAAAGAGAGGAAGCAACTGAAAACCAAACGAGGTCTGAAGTTCTGCACAACCTTTGTTTCCCCTCTGGTACAGTCCAGATAGATCCCATTTCATATCTTATTAAAACTCCTACTGAACTTCTGGAAAGTGATATCGGGGAAGAACATATTTTCTAGGGAAAAGTGCTGTAGAACAGCAGTGAGGAGAACGTGACTGTGAACGACAGTGGGAGTGTTTTTATTTCATCTAAGTTTGAAATAGGAGAACGGGATAGACTGCTGAAAGCAACTCTAGCAATGCAATATCCAGTATCGGGAGAACAAAATCCTTTTGTTTCCTGACCTCGGCCTCATCAAACAAACCAAGAGAAAAGTGTTATTGAGCTGGAGGAATCTGTTTACTGGAACAAATACTGAAGCTCCATGATGGCACTGTACAGCACAAAAGACGTTGGAACAGAACAGTCCTATTCTGGAATAGAGAAGCAGCAATCATGCACAGATGACAACCAAGTCAACAGAAAATGAACTTGATGAACTACAAAGTAAACTCTGTCAATAATTTTGTTTCCTTTATTTAGCTGACAGCTGTACCTAAAATTGATCTCAGTTATACTGACGTAAGATGTTTTAAGGCCTCTTTAACTGACATATACATTTAATTCTGTGTGAAATGTTCGAGTTAAATCTGCTTGTGCCTTCAAAAATGCGTGATCTGGTTGAATGAATAATGGCGAAAAATATCTATCCAAAATTAATGTCAATTTTCTGTATTGTAGAGTTAATGAAGCTAACTGTTGCTTCGTGCATTCCTGTAATGAGCTCTGGAAGCTCCTGATCATCTTGCTATAATATCAAAGACATTGTTTAGTATTTGTGCTTTGTCTTCCCTACCAAACAGGCTTCAGTAGATGAATATTCTTTTACTCTATATCTTGATATGCATTCTCTGGTATATGTAACTAATCATCTAAGCTATGTACTTTGCTTCTTGACTGGATGATATACTTTCAAAATAGGAAAAATATAGTGTATCATAAATAATGCATTTTTATGTTAGATTACTTGTATTAATTTATTTGTATTAAGCTTTATGATTTTTCTGCAATTTATGGCCATTTTTGTATACTTATAGATTAGTGTAAGTAACAGCAGACAACTGAATTCTCTACTTTTTATTTAAAATCACTTCTATTATTAGTAAAAATACAAATCTATTAATTTAAGTATGATCTTACATATTACATTCCAATAGATTATCAAGATTTTCCACAAGTTTATTTATGTTTCTAAGAAGTATGTACAACAAGACATAAGAAAGAAAGAAATTTTTGAACGATAGCCCAAAAGTTATAAAGAGCACTTCTAGTTTTTATCCTCAGTGGGAAAAAAAAAAAATTTTATAAATTACAAGATGAAACTTATCATCTGAAAGCAATGATACACTCTGACTTTTCATAGACCCATTTCATCCTGTGGGTGAACTACATACACCAAAAAATCACCAACTTCAACAAAACATATGCAATAAATCATACGACCCTTCCTCACACCTGCAGAAAAGAGTTGGGTAAGCAGCTGAATCTTGCAGGATGTCCCGGAGGTCATCGTCTCAACCTCAGGCTCTCATGCACCACAGCAGTGAAAGCAGGTGTCCTGCATGCCTCCTCTCGTTCTCCCTAGGGGGACATTGTGCCTTTTTGATTTGACATAGTTCCTTTGGCATGCTTGACAGTGTCATGTCCTCTCAYGCACTTGTGGAATTTGTTTATCTAGGAGGAAAAAAATAAAGTCAATTATCTGTAGCTCCTCTGCAGCTCCCCAAAAGACTAGGACACGATATGTTGATAGACTCAAGGGATCAACCCAGTCTAAGCAGCAAGTCATCTTATCAGTCATCTAAGAAAAGAGATGCAGGTGTACAGTTTTGTGTTTTCTACAGTTAGATCTGACTGCTGCAATCCCTTTTTTAGCATCTGAAACTGAACATCCTCTTGATACTTAAATTCTGAATGTTCTTGTCTCTTCTGACCAGCACTGATATCCAAGCTGAAATCTCATATACCTGCTGAAACAGCACTGACAATTTGTTGATTCTGAACAAATTTTAATCCTACAAAATTTATTTTCGTGTTTGTTCTCTTTTGACAACCTGTTCTCCTCCCCGACGGCTACAGAGTTCTGTTATTCTGGAGTATATGTGGCAAAAGAACGGAATGGCAGATGGGGCTGCTCCATATTTAATGCCTTCAGGGAGAAAAACACAAGGGCATGCAGAGCACATGTGCAGTCCAACAGCAGTCTGTCAAGGCAAATCCTCAGAAATGTGGGAAGCTAGTGCCCCAAGAGTAAGAGTCACAGAGACAGAACAGCTCAAAACCACACTCCTCTGGTGCAAGAAAGCTCACTATTCTCGTAAGAATTTATTAAGCATTCAATCTGATATTTCATAAGTCAGAGATTTTGCTCAGAAGGCTGGGGAAGTTTTGGATGAGAAGATGTGAAGAGGGATACCATCACCTCCCGTTTCTCTGGGAGATGATAGTGTGGATGGGCACTAACAATACAAAAACTAGATTCTAGCTGTATTGAATCTTTACTTACTAGTATTGAATACTTACTAGTATTGAATACAATACTAGCTGTATTGAAGCTTTACCTTGTGTGAGCTGTGTACTCATTTACAGAGACACTGACAGTAACACACTTTGTATAATGACCTGCTTTATTATGTTCATATATCCCTTGTCCCCAGGTGGTGTTGTGTTGTTTAGTGATCACCACAAAATCTGTCTTTTGCCTTAAAAGCAGTGTTTTGGCTGGTGAGACTGGGTAATCCAGAACAAGCAAGCTGAGCAAGCTGTATAGGTGGAAGATCTTTCCCCCTTCCAATATACTCTTCTCCAACCTTTGAAGCAGTCTCACTGAACATTCCCTGGACCTCGATCTGCTCTGTCTGGCTAGCTTCACTTTCTGTGAGAAAAAGGGACTTAGCTTCTGGGTCAGTCATGAGGGGATGACACGTCTTCCTCCCTTAGAGGAACAATAGTAGAAAGCAAAGAATGGCATCTCCTGCACCACACAGTTTAACAGCTGAGTAAGTGTGAGCCTGCAGAACCCAACTGCTGCTCTGGCGTTTGTCTGAGGAGAAGGAGAAAAGCTTTGGGAAGAGCCCATGCCCTGAGATGTGTGTAGGGAAGCTGGCTTTGTTTCTGGACAAGTCTGGACTGTCGTTAGAGTGTGCACAAACAACAGCAGTCTCCGACAGCAGGCACAAGCCACATCAAACAGTTAAAGCATCCTGGGATATGCATTAAATACGCATCAAATACGTACCCATCAGAATACGCATCAAACAGTTAAAGCATCCTGGGACAGCGAAGCAGAACTGAGTAGCCCTCTTCTCCCAAGTGAGAGCTGCAGTCTGCATTCGAACAAGAGTATCATACAGGCCCTTTATTAACTAGGGGGTACGTGCTCTTCTCTTCGTTTCTGCTGATAGGCAGTTATCACTGCAGTTGGCCGATAAGGTAGCTGATGACGGCCGCCGCAGGGCAGAGCCACCGAGCCCGTGGCCAGGCTGTCGCAGGGAAGCCCGGCGGGCCACGCACAGGAGCGAGCCCGGCTGTGGAACTGCGGCTGCATTTTCTGTGCCTTCTGCAGTGACACCTGCCGTCGGCTCCGGGCATGGGGATGGAACGCAAACTCTTTTTTACAAAGCGTTCTGATCTTTTGCGTGTAGGTCTTCTGAAGACCCAAAAGAACGGCCTGCGAGACAGATAACTTCAGCTGGATATTCCAAATAAACCTCCTTTCATGTTCTTATGCCATCCTCCTTACAACAAAACTAACAGTAACACTACCGATTTCACTGTTTCATGCTGACTAGCAGCAGTAGCAGGTTTGCAACACAGCTTACTGATAAGATGTCGCGTCAAACAGAGAAAAGGACTCTGTGAGATCAAACTTGAGCTCTGACTTGTTTTAGTTTTGTTCTGCTCTTCACAGCAGCAGAATATTAGATTCAGATTCTGGTGCTTGTTTTACCAAATGTCATGTCTCAGCATTTGTGTTTTACTTGTCTCATTTTTGCCGTGGTATTCTTGTGCTCTCAGGTTGCAATTGTTCAGCTGCATCTTCTAGCACGGATAGAAATATAACCTGAAGAACTCACCGTGAGAGATCTCTCCCAACAGTCTATAACTTGTTCTTATCATGCAGCCAAATGACCTCATTTTTTTAAAATTAAATTACATTGTAGAAGACTAACTTGGTTTTATCAGAAATCCAGGGTTTGCTGATTATTTGCTCTTTCCATCATTTTCAGCTGAGAGTTGTAGTTTTAAAAATATTAACTTTCTCTAGACAACTTTGCCCATTTCCAAGAAGTAAGTAATTTATCCTTAAAATGGAATAGGGGATTAAAATGAGAGAAAATGTATGATTACCAGATGCACATAATATATTAGCTGAGCCGGTACTTATTAACATAGATAGTTCCCTTATTACATTAGTTTTACATGAAGATATGTGGAGTCTGTCATCTGGAATTAGAACTACATTGACATACAATACCCAGATCACTTTTGACAAGCATAAGCCTCCAAGTTCCCCAACCCCATATTGCAACAAGCCTTGGGCACCCAGTAGCCTCCTCCCTGTGCCCCACTTTCCATGTAGAAGTAGACAACATGTGGGGCCCACCTGTGAGTGATGCTGCACCCCCTGGTAAACAGCACTCCCTGGTCTGCCAGGAGGAGGCTCTACAGCTGTGCTGCAGCAAATGCTGATGGATAGCACAGGTAAGGCTGCAATACTGTGGGACATCAGGAGGAAACATGTATTTTCTCCTATTTACCCAACCTTTTAAAGAGTCAACACCAGTGTAACACAGGTAGTAAGTATGAGCTAGATAAATGCGGTGGGGGTGTGGTATTGTCTTTGTTAAAGAATGGCTATAGCTCCCTATAACAGAAGGCCTTCCATGGTAAGAGCAAATGGAAATTGAGAACCCTGAGCTGAGGTTGACTGTGTGGCAGTACTCCTGCCTCACACATGCAGGGGAGTCTGTAATTATACAGCCACAGGCTTTCTATTTTTCCCAACAGATTCAGATATTGTGAAGTCCTCCCACAAAAAGCATGACTACTTTTCCCTTGTGCAAATATAACTAGGCATCTGGAATACTAAGGTGCCCATAACTGAATTTAGATGCCTCACATTGTATCAGACAATTGAGGAAAACTTATGATTTTCATCTAACACCGATTTTTCAAGTATTAGCTTGAAATGGTTGTTTGTTGAAATTCTTTCTCTATTCAGTGAAGCAGACTGTGTTGGAATGACTCAGAGTGATGTTTTCCAYCTTAATGGTTTGATAAACAGTTCTGTCTGGTTTGTGTTGTGTTTCTGTCCAGCAGAGGAAGTGACTGGGAAATGAAATGAACCTGCACAGTTTCCTGGACTGGATCCTCATTTTTTTGCTTATTTGATCACATATTTAGTTGTCTCATAGTGTCCCTATAAAGCAAGACAATAATCCTCACCATGCAGTTCCCTAAGAAATCAGAAACAACGGAAAGAAAATTTCATTTCTTCAGATTGCTAGCAACTCATCTTGGAGAGAAGATATTGCTAAACAAGATTATTAGAAGACTTTTACACAAAGATTACGCCACTGTTGTTATACTCTCTCCCTCATAAAGCAATAATGATAACTGTAATCATAATCCAGTGAATTCCAATCTTCATGAGAAAAACTATTCTTTCTAAATTATCTGGAATATAGTCTTCACTATTTTTTCTTATACTGAGGATAAGACAGTTTTCTGACTTTTAACTTCATACTGGCCCTAGAAAGATAATAATGACTTCTTTCTTCAGGAGGTTTAAGAAACCTGAACAATCTGTGCTTAACAAATATATGCTGCTGTTGTGCCTTCTAGAGAAGTGCTGAGTATATATCCCTGTCTTTAAATAGAAAGCAGTCAAATGATAATTGCAGCATTTAAAAACACTGAGAGCATTCTAAGCAGGAGGGAAAGATGCTTCCGTGGTTAAAGTATAAGAAAAAGAAAATATTTGGGTTATATTCCTGAACTGGGCAGATTTTTCCTTTATAACCTTGGGCAAAATGCTTCTTCTGTGCCTATCTACATTTCTGTATTTTATTCTGTATAAAATGTGGATTCTAACCCTTTTCTGCTCAGAGAATGCTAAAAATATACATGCTGGGACAGATATCCTGAGATGGAAGGTGTTATCTGACTTATTATAAATGGAAACACAGGATATGGCTACATAGGTTCTCAGTTTAGAGCTGATCTAATCACACAGAGGAAACCCAAGAAATAGAGTCAACAAACCTCATTCTCAAAGGCTCCAGTTACTACCTGATTGTATCTCTAGTGCGTATTTATGTCTGTCTCTGGGAGCTTCATTCTCCTAGAATTTGCTTTTAACTGCCACAGATTTTCAGGAGCAAGTGTTGAGATTAGTTTCTAACCCACCAGATATTATATTTAAGAATAATAACACAAAAGAAGTTCCCTACAGAAACACTACCCTGCTTCAGGACAATGAAACATTATGTGGTTCTCCTGCTAAAGCACACACCTAAGAACTGGCAAATCTTTGCAGCTCCATTGCTGCTCCTTTTGTCCCTCTATTCCTAGCAGTTCAACACTGGAAATAATAAGCTGTACTTGGAAATACTATAGCTTTCTCTATATATGCCTGAGCATCTGGGAGCATGTAATGTAGTCTTGGATTCACAGACATTTACAAACCTAAACCCCACCAACATTTTAACAGCCATAGGGGCATGTACTCCTACATCCCTTTATAAATTCAAGCCTTAAAAGTCACTTGGTTAGACCAGTTTGTTGCACCTCTTAACCTAATCGAATATGGTAGTTTGCTAACCAGGAATAGGAAAATGATTCAATAGTTTAATGCAGGAAACAGAGAAAAATGCCACATTCACTAATGTAGATACATGGGATAATAACCATCAGGCTAGAATGTGGCAGGCAGGAACACTAGGAATTGATTTAATTTTCTTAAGAAGGTGATGGATTGCAGTTCATGTTTTTCCTTACAAATATATAGTAATATACACAGACTCCTCCCAATAGTGTGAATGAAGTCAGTAATCCTCAAGAATTGTAATGGAAAAAGCTCAGGCTGGTATGAAGTGGACTTTAGGAGAGATAATCAGCTTCATATATACAATGAGGTCACTAAAGTGAATAGCAATTTTTCTTCCAATGTTTGTYGGAAGATGAAGCTCAAGATGTATTCTGAGGGGATATTGTTACCTTGACAGTAATTTTTGTCTGGAAGTATGGTACACATTGTTATAAAGTCACTAATTGCTATACTCAAAATAAACCTGCAGGAAAGAAAATGAAAATGTTTCCTTCTATTTTTAAAACTGTTTACAGTTAAATGTTTATACATTTAACACAGCTAGGGACACAGCTAGTACATCATTTTCTTGACTAGTTCATTGGCAAGGAAAAAATGAGCATCAGGATAAACTCTCCAAACACTGAGAGGAGAGCAGAAAAATCAATAAACACTCTGAAAAGCATTACAGAGTGAAATCTTCAGACTAACCCCTTAAAGAGTACACTGTCAGAAAACTGCCTAAATACAGCCAGCTCAAATACAATCACAAGATGACATTTGCTTATCAGTTTATGAATATTTTTGACATTTAAAACAAAAGCATGCGGGGACTTGGTTCCTCCTTTGCCAACAGGTTGCTGTCTCTTCTTCTCCGTGATGTAAGGAAAAACCCAAAAACACCTTGAGGCGTTCAGCTCACATAGACATGAGAGTTGTTACTGGAATGAGAAATATGTGCCTGGCGAAATGAGTAAACAAAGTAAGGTTCTTAAAATAAAATAGTACTTTAAAAACCCCAACCCTAACCTTATTGCTTTTTAGTGAAATTACATAAAACAATGCCACAAAAAAACCCCCAATGAAACAAACAAAGAAACAAACTCCACAACTCCAATTATTTTGTCATTCCTGTTTGCACAGTATTGCAGTGCTTTGTAGACCTTTATTATTGACTTATTCTGTATTTAATGAGTTATGTTTGCTAGTGGGTTGGTTTTGCAGGGCCTGGTTTTTGGTAGTGGGGGGCACAGCGGTGGTTTCTGTGAGAAGCTGCTAGAAGCTTCCACCATGTCCAGCAGTGCCAATCCCTGATGGCTCTGAGGATGGACGTGCTGCTGGCCAAGGCTGGGCCAATTAGAGATGATGGTAACGCCTCTGTGATAACAGATTTAAGAAGAAACCAAAACAAAGTTTGGGCTGCGCAGTTGTAGATTTTCCAGCTAGAGAAGACTAGGGGTGAGAACATGTGAGAGAAACAACAATGGAGGCACCAAGGTCAGTGCAGAAGGAGGGGGAGGAGGTGCTCCAGGTGCCGGAACCGAGATGTCCCTGCAGCCCATGGTGAGGGCCATGGTGAGGCAGCTGTCCCCCTGCAGCCCATGGGGGTCCACGGGGGATGCAGAGATCCACTCGCAGCCTGTGGGGGAGGTGCCCACGCTGGAACGGGTGGATACCAGGACACTGTGGTCCGGTGGGAGTCCCACAGAGAGAGAGGCCTTGCTTCCAGGCTGGAGCAGCCGTGCTTGGAGGACTGCAGCCCATGGCAGAGTGACCCACACCGCAGGAGTTTTGGGAGGACTGTCTGCCCATGAGATTGGACCCACGCTGGGGAAGTTCGTGGCGAACTGTCTCCCATGGGAGGGACCTCACGGTGCAGCAGGGAAACTCCTCTCCCCGAGCAGCGGAAAGAAAATCTTGGGTGATGAACTAACCAAAACCCCTACCCCATCTCCCTGAACCGTTGGTTGGAAGGAGGGAGTGGTTGGGGCGAGGAAAGGGTGTCTTTAAGGGATTATTTTTACTTCTCATTCTCCTACTTTGATCTTGTTAGTAATAAATTCACCTTTTATCATTAAGTTGAGCTTGTGTTGCCCTTGAAGTGTTTTCTCCCTGTCCTTATCTCAACTCATTAACCTTTTGTTAAATTTTCTCTCCTCTGTCCAGTTGTASAGCAGAGGAGAGTGAGTGAGTGGGCTTTTCGTGGGTGCCTGGCATTTGGCCAGTGTCAAACTATGACAGCTAGTGATATTATCACATTTATAGAAATAATTTCCTTACAATACATTAGCACATCTTTTTTGATTGGTTTGCTACAAGCCATTATTTTATTCAGTGTCTTATTTTGATGGTTTCTCCACATACACCATTTCCAGAGCTGATAAAGATCAAAAGCCTTTGATCTAAAATACTGAAGCCAGATATGGTCAAAACTCCTATTGAAAAGTTGATGTTCTGTTCAAAATGAAACATACATGTTTAGAAGTATTAACTCAGTTTTATTATAGAACTTCATTCCAGGCTCCCTTCCAAAATTATTGCTCTGCTTTTTAAAATTAAATAGTTGTCTCAAAGTTGCTTCAACTTTCAAAAATATTTTGACAGTGTTTTAGGGAGTTTTGACAAAATAGAAGTGTTCTTGCAAAACATTTTCATGGAATCACCTGCTGGCAGATTTGATGTGATTTTTTTGACTGAAACTCCAAATATGTAACGCGACTGTGATAGGACAGACAGCACAGGAACTAAAAAAATGTCAGTTTTACTGGGCTTGTTGGAATGTCTGTTTGCTGGCTGCAGATACAATGTTCTTTAGAAAGATGTATAATGCTGTCCACCCCTGTGTGATCAACAGCATTTAATGTGGAGTGGGCTTCAATGTGCATGTGTCTGTGTATCTTCATGTTGGAAAGAAATTCTGGTTATGACTGAGGAGTACTGGAAAAAATTAAACTTCTCAGATAGCCAAGGCATTAACAGAAGAAATACCACTCTTCTGATATGCTAAACATCAGTACTACTTCCAGTTTATAGGATAGCTAGTGTTATTCATCTAGATAATCATTCATCTAGATCCTGCCCCCCTTACTCAGCCCTAGTGAGGCACATCTGGACTGCCGTGTCCAGTTCTGGGCTTCTCAAGACAACAGGGACATGAAGCTCCTGGAGCAGGTCCAGCAGAGGACTACAAAGATGATTTGGGGACTGGAACATCTCTCTTATGAGGAAAAGCTGAGGGAGATAGGCCTGTTCAGCCTCAAGAAGAGGAGACTGACAGGGGACTTTATCAATGCCTATAAGTATCTGAAGGGAGGGTGTCAGAAGATGGACCAGGCTCTGCTCGATGGCACCAAGCAATAGGACAAGAGGCAATGGGCAGAAACTGATGCATGATAAGTTTCACCTGAACATGAGGAAGAACTTGTTTACTGTGCGGGTGACCATGTACTGGAATAGATTGCCCAGAGAAGCTGTGGAGTATCCCTCACTGGAGATATTGAAGAACTATCTGGGCACAGTCCAATCCACTATCTGGCACAGTGTCATGTGCTCTGGGATGACCCTTCTGGAGCAGAGAGGTTGGACCAGAGGACTCATTGTGGGTTCCTTTCAATCTGACCCATTCTGTGAATCTGTGATCTAAAACTGTTATTTTATTGTAAATATTGAAAAAAATCCCAAATAAAACAGCTTAAATCATAGTTTCTGGCATCTCTTTAAGTATTGGGAAACACAGGTTTCTTTTTTGATATACTAAAACCAATTCAGTAGACTTTCTGTAAGTATATGGCATTATGGAATGTACTTCAGGCTCCTCAGTCAACAGAGGAACAGCTGAAATGAAGAGTTTGAAAATGGAGACGTGGTAGTAATATTATGAAAGTCACAACAAATAGGCTACAATGCAGAACTAACACAAGCAAGAGGATTAAACTGGACCAAACTCTCTCTTCATCTGAGCCCCACTTGTGCATAGGGACATCTATCTGAAACCGAGTCACAGAACACCATCCTAAAGCATATGGCCTTTCAAAAATTAGATACGTTTAATAACCTTTTAATGCTGCAGACTCAGCACAGCAGGGCTCTAAGCCATTATGAGGTTGCCTATGTGGAAAATACATGCTTGGGGACAGAAGCCACATAGTGCTGGAGCCAGAAGAGACCCAGCTGCCGTACTTCCAGGGCTGCCATATGCTAACTAAGGCACAGACAGTATCTGTCCCTACTTCCAGCCACTATAATTCTTAACATTGGCTATATGACACATGAAAAAAGTCTGTCCAGCACAGTGAAATGCTGGAGGTGTCAGCATGATCCCCTACTGCTTTTGGTGTGGCCCATGAACTGCTAGAGCTATCTAAGGTATTGTGCCCTGCAGACATAACCAAAGAAGAGTTCAGAAAACCAGCACAGTTAACCCTTAGATTTTTTTGTAAGGATAAGAATTTTTTCTTAGCATTATTGATTAGATTTAGACAATTTAAGACTAAAAGGGACAATGATGCCCCCCAGACTGATMTTGTACAGAATGTAAACACAACTCAGTACCTCTTGTGTCAGTTCATATCTGGTCACTAGGCCTGTAACAGAAGGCTGATTTAAAATGTTTCCGAYATGGAGAAGGTGCCATGCTTTTAAACATCTCTCTCTAGTGATTGAATATCCTTATTGAATTAAAACTGTCATTATTTTCCTAGCCTTATTTTGGCAAGCTTCAGCTTCCATCTCCTGCTGGCTCTCATTGCCTGTTCTTTTGTTATAAAGCTATTTACTATCAGAAATATGATCTTTAAGTAGCAGTTCTGAACACAAGTCCCTTTAACCTTCTATGGATGAGCCAACCTTCTTGTAAGACACTGTCATAATTTTAAAAGCACACATTTAGCTCTGCTAACTGATGAACTTTCTGTACTGTGAAAAATCTGAGCAGGAATTACTTTTTTTTATTGTCCAATGCTGAAAGACCAAGCAGCAAGGTGAACTAAACTTATAGTTATACAGTAAGAAAATAGGTTATATTTTTTCTTTCTCATTCTTAATGAGATTTTTTTAAGCTGATTTAAGCAATAATAGCTGTACTGCAGTTGGTAAAACTGCACATACTAGCAACCTGCCTTATCAGAATTAGCATTTCTAAATAGGATTGCAGGATTAATTCCCTCCATTAAGAAAAAAGCAAGGAGATCTGTGAACAGTAAAACTAATGAAGTTTAGTTTCCCTCTGTTTTCCATCCCTCATGTCTCTTTCTGACTCCTTTCCACATTATTTCCAGAGTTCTCTGTCCCTTACACCTTCAGTTCTTACATCATCCATCCACCATGCTGGGCAAGAAGAGCTGGTAGTGTAGGTGGCTCGGAGCTAGGGTATGTGCCTACCTGTGCAGGCTGTGCACACCTATCAGCTGGTTTGCTGTAGCGGCCGTTCAGGCCACTCCTGGGAGTGGGCCGGTCCGCAGACCCTGGTGGGTCGTTACCAGAGTTTGAACCACCCCTATTTCCTCCCCCAGTGGGACGTTCCCAGCTTGTCACCACCCTCCGTCCCACCCCCTTGAGTCCTGTATATGGTTCGGTTTCTAGAACATTCGTTGTATGTTATACCCCTATTGGACGCTTTCCCCTAATCCCTCCCTCTACCTCTCCTGATTGGTTGTTTGTATGTCCGTTACCCTCTGGCCCTCACCCCATTGGACCTGATGTTCTCTCCGCCCTATCCGGTACCTTTAAAAGCTGATGTCCTCAGAGCCATCTTGGCTCTCCGTCCCTGACCCTCGTTGAATAAACAAACSATACGGAGACCCCATCCCTGCTTCTTTACTTCGCCTCATCGCATTTACCAACGGTAGTCCTGCTTGGGTCGCCATCCCATCCTCCCCGGGATCACGACAGTCGCCGGCCTCCAGTAAAGGCTTCTCCTGGCGTGTCAGGGGGCTTTTGGGAAGGTCGCGGCGGCGCCCGACCAGCTACCACCGCGACAGTTTGCTAAGAGCAAACACAGCAGGGAGAAGTAAGTTCTCCTTGCCTTTCTTTTCAAGGGGGCACAGACTTGAGCCTTAGTACTCAGCTGCTGAATTCCATTAAATTTTACTAATATCTTTAAGAACTCTACCCCTCTGTTGAATTTGTTTAAAATTGGTGAAGAGATCTAGCAGTTACGAGGAGGCACTGACATACAGAATAACTGCATAAAAAGAGGCTAGAAATGAGAAAATACGTTCTTGGCAATGTAACAGGATGGTTGGCTATCACACTACTTCAGAAGCATAACTTAGGATGTGGTTGTGCTGCAGTCGAAAAGCTTAGGTTTGTATTTGTACTTCTCTTTGCAAGACGCCCAAGTGAGCCCATTTCAATGGCATGTTCTCATKGTGCTGCTCTGTAATGTGTTCTGATTTCAGACTGGTGACACAATTGCCTTAGTTAAAATGACTCGCATGACCAGAGAGAATTAGTAATGTCCAATTAAAAGCAGTAACAGGATATTTGTGAGTGACTGGATTCCCTTGGAATGGAAAGGTTTTGTAAAGGAACACCACTTCCAGATATAATTGCCAAAGTTGTTTTTTTTGTCTCATGTGAGCAACCATATTTGCTGCTTGATAGATTAACACCTTCCACGGTGGAATCTAAATCTGAAGTGACTAGCAGCAGTGGTGAGTCACCAGCTCTTTGTACTGCAACTGTGCTTGCTTTGGGCAGAAAATGGAACAAAGATTCTTCTGCTGCTCGGTACAAAAAAACCCTTGCACCATCTTTGAAGTCTTTACTTCAGAATTATTGGAAATGAAGCTTACAACTCTTATTTACATGGGATAAAGTTCTGGTGACTTCATTAGTTTTGGGTCCTATCTTACTTCTCAAAASAATCTAAAGAACGTATCACTAAGAACTGGAGTTATAGTGTGAGTGATGAGACTACGAAGGTTTCTACCAGAATATTCCAAGCAACAAAACCCTATGCAACCCTCAATATGTTTCAGTTCTTAGCTTGCCACTGCAATTTGTTTCTAGCAGTAATGCTAGCAATGAGCTGATGTTTACATCTATAATACTCCCATAATGAAAGGCCACATGTATGTGCCTGTAGAAAACATACACACAAAATTGTGGCTGCACAGAGACAATGAAGCCAACAGGCGCTGCCAGAAAGCCACGTGTTGCACAGCAGGAATGAATTTGCTCACAGCCAGCAGTGCACCAAGCCCATCCGGCTGCTGCTGCTGCAGCGTTTCAAATCACCTCTTATGGGACAGAAGTGGGTTACACAGGACTCCAGCAGCAGAGGGACAATAATTATTTCCGAAGTATGTATTTTGGACTGGACACGGCATGAATTTACTGAAGAGATGGAAGACAGACATCTTGTAATGTCAGTGTCTGTGCTAGGGGTGACAAGCCTGAGGAGCAGGTCACAAGGAGCAGCACAGGCCAGCCCTGAGAGTGCTGTCCCTGCTCCCCACGCTGCCTGGCAGCCAGAGCCTAGGACCTCCACGGGGACTGGGAACATCCAGCTGCACAGAGCCGAGCATGGAGACGTGGTCGAGGATCTTCACAYGTCTTTTCACACCGGTCCTGATTCATAACTACCTTGTGTGGAAAAGCCACCAATGTACCTTGATTCCCAAGGCAGCAAATCACAGGAAGTGCAGCCACCCCACAGCTTGTTCTTCTTCGAGGGGGAGTAAGTGAGCCTGATCTCCTCATAAGTAATTTACGGTGTTCAATTACTTCTACAGAATTTAGGGGCAAAAAGACAGAGTATCTATCTCTTAGATACCTAAGAAAGCTTTAAATTTAGTACGGAAATTTCTAGTAAAAATTCCTAACAAGAAGCTGAAAATATTCAACTTTAATCATATGTGTAGTTAGCCTGCTGTGAATGTAAAATACAAGGTAATGAAGTAATTGGGTGAAATTTAATGAGTTGAGGTTCAACAATCTAATGGTTGTTCCTGCCTGTATATTCCCTGCATTTGTACTTCAGAATTTTTGTTCTACCTGGCTGTGTTCCTTCTCAGCACTTGTGGGTTGTTATGTTTGTGAGGAAGCTACAGCCTCAGGAGGAGCTGAAGCATTCTGCTTATATAATGTCTGTATGTAGCACTTAGGGCTAATGTGGGATTATTGCAAAGTGTGGAATATATAAAATGTTCTGAAGAAAGTATGTTCTCTGATGTTTGATCTTTGTATACTTTCAAGCCAAAACAAGAAGAAAGGAGATTTAATCTGTGAAACAGATAGCAGCTAAGAAGCTGTAAGTGATGTCCAGGTGTTAGAAAGACAAATTAATTCTTGGAAGAACTGCTTTGTTAAGGTTTAGAGCTCGACAGGTTTCAATGATCTCAGACCTAGGGGGAGGTTAACAAGGCTTGGGAAGAAGGATGTGCCACTGATGGTGGACACAAAGAATGCAGAATTTATGGGCCACAAGGACATCTAGCAGAACTCCCAAGATAAAGAAGAAACTAATAAAGCCAACTCAGCAACTGTGCTGAAATCAGCTCTGATTGAGTAAAAGGTAATTCGGCAAGAGGAGATTGTGACCACCAACTCAAGAAACTACCGACTCAAGAGAAAGACTGAGAATGGAGACTAATTAGCATGAGAAGCAAGAGAATCATTAATAGAAGATATAATATTAATTAATAAGAGAACTACGAAACTTGTAGCTAATAAACACTAATTCCTTTGTTTGTTAAAATGTATAAATATCATGAAGTTTTGATAGTTGGGGTGCTGACTTTGTTGATCTGCCACCCAGCACCCCTTTCTATGCGGAACTGTAAATAGATCAAATACCTCGACTGTGCGCGTGGATTGGCCTCTTGCACACCGGGTGAAAGAACCTATTTTGGCAGCGGGATTACTCTGCATCCGTGTCTACATTCTGCAATCCCATGCCTGAAGTCCTCCGTAAACGTTCCTTTAAGGACTTCCTCGCTCCTGCCCGTGATGGCCTTAGAAGGCCTCCACCTTCTGCACTTGTTAGAAGATCTGTGTAGAAGTGACTTTGTGCTTTGATAGAATGTGACCTCAGAGATTTTGAGGGTCAGGTGAGGGGCACTCTCCAAACACGCAGAGGTGCCACAGAAGCAGCATCTCCCATTCAGATTCGCGGGCTGCTCCCGCCCCGGGCTCTGCCCCGGCCGCGGGGGGCGGTGCCTGCCCCGGAACCGCCGCGCGAGGCCCTCCCGCGCGCGGGGCATTGTGGGCGTGCGGCCGCCGCTGCGGCTTTCGGCGGGTCCCGTTAAAATGGCGCCGTAGGCGGCGGCGGGAGCGGGAGGTGCTGCCGGGTCTCTGGGCTGCCGGCTGGGCGGCGGGTCCTCGCCTTCCTCCTATCCTCCGCCATCCCGCCGCGCTCCGGCTCTGCCGCCCCCTCCCGGCCCCCGCGTCACCCCCTGCCTCCCGCGCGGCRATGGCGACTCCGGACCAAAAATCCCCCAACGTTCTGCTGCAGAGCCTCTGCTGCCGCATCCTGGGCAAGAGCGAAGGTAACGGCGTCCCCCCACCATTCCCTCTCCAGCAGCGCTCGGAGCCCGCGGGGGCTGCCCTGGCAGGGCTGCAGCGGTGCCGGCCCCCTCGGCGGGGAGCGTCGGCGGCCTCCTGGGCCGGGGGTGGCAGCCCGGGCACTGCTGAGCCGCTGGCCGGGCATGGCAGCGGCCCCATGAGCCGGCTTGCAGCGGCTTCGTGCCCTCCTCCTCCGGGTTCCCCGGAGCGCTTGGCCGGCTCGTAAAGGCGCTCCTCTCTTCGGGGAGCGGGGCACCGGTGCCGGCGTGTTTGGGCGAAAGGCGGCTCGTGTACGTGTTGAGGAACCTCCGCCTTCCGCCGGTGCCTCCTTGAGTGGAGCCATTGACGCGCGCCAGGTTCGCTACAGTTCCTCGGTGTCTTGATGCTGCCGCGAGCCTCCAGCAGGGGAGTGAATCTCTTGCCTGTTTGCGTAAGTTTCTCCCTTGTAATCAAGGCAAAGACTGTTTTTAGTAAGCAGTCGGAGGGCTGGAAAGGAAGACGTGCATCTGCTGAGTCTCCTTTTTAAGTTGTTCTGTCTATAAGCGTTGCTCACTAGACAAACTCATGCAGAAGCTGTTTTTGCATCTGTTTTTTTGTATGAGAGATGACTTTCTCCCTTATTAGTAATGGCTGTCAGGTCTTTTATGTATTTTCTCTCCATGCCCTTCTCTTCTGACAAATCCCTTTAGATATTTCCAGGACAGTAACTAAAATTCTTTAGCATTGATCTGTTGTAAAGAACTGGGTTCAAAATGACTAAAATGTGGCCTACATGTGAATTACTGCTATGTTAGAAATCTAGAAAGTAGCAAGGTACAAATATATGTGTTGCCTGTCTCTCAAGCTTTGTTTCCGTCTATTGGGGACAGCACGTCGTGGTCTCGCACCCCATCCTTGTCTCTCAATTAGAGAGATATGGGTTTAATTGATGAACTATTTCATGAATAAGGAACTGACAACACGGCCACATCCAAAGAGTTGTAGTCAGTGCCTCAGTGTCAAAATGAAGATCAGTTACAAGACCTCAGAAGTCTGTATTGAGATTGATGATGATCAATATCTTTATTAATAGCATGGACAGTGGGCTTGAGTGTGCCTTTGGAAGGTTTGCAGATGACACCAAGCTGAGCAGTGTAGCTGATGTGCTGGAGGGAAGGGGTGCCGTGCASAGGGACYTTGACAGGCTTGAGGAATGGGCCTGTGTGAACTTCAAGGTTCTGCACCTGGGTCTGGGCAGTCCCCAATATCTGAACAGACTAGAGGATGAGTGGATTGAGGGCAGCCCTGCAGAGAAGGACTTGGGGGGTGGATGAAAAATTGGATGTGAGGTAGCAACATGCATCCCAGAAAGCCAGCTGTATCCTGAGCTCCTTAGAAAGAAGCGTGGACAGCAGGTAGAGAGAGGTGATTCTCCCCTCTCTGCTCTGCTTTTGTGAGGGCGCATCTGCAGTACTGTGTTCAGCTCAGGGCCCCCCCAGCACTAAAAAGACATGGATGTGCTGGGGCAGGTCCAGAGGAAGGCCATGAAAATAGTGAGAGGGATGGAGCACCTGTCCTACAAAGAAAGTCTGAAAGTGTTGAGGTTGTTGAGCCTGGAGAAGGCTCTGCTCATTGTGAGACCTCATTGTGGTCCTTTAGTCCTTAGAGAGGGCTTATAAGAAAGACACTTTTTACCAAGGGGGGAAGCGACAGAGCAAGGGGTAATGGCTTTAAACAGTTAAAGGGTATGTTTAGATTGGACACAAGATAAAAATGTTTTACAATGAGGGTGGTGGGGCACTGGAACAGGTTGCCCAGAGGAGTTGTGAACACTTTGCTGGAAGTGTTCAAGGCCAGATTGGATGGGACTTTGAGCAACCTGATCTAGTCAAAGATGTCCCTACCCATGGCAGRGGAAGTGCACTAAATGGTCTTTGAAGGTCCCTTCCAGGCCAAACCATTTTGTGATTCTGTGGGTTCATCTGAGAACCCTGGTAAAATTGGTAGGAAGTTGGAATCTTTGTCTTCACTGAACTGTTGAGTAGGGACTTTCACAGAAAACACTCTGTGTAACCCTAAGATTTTAAGGGTCTTTTTCGACCTAAATAATTCTATGATCAACAGCTGTTGATTGCTGTGTTTCGTTTTGCAAAATCTTTTCCTTCTCCATTGCATTTTTAAGTCTTCTGCAAGGCAATAAATTTATTTTTTCCAGAATCTATAGTAATTTTGTGACAGAAATTCCTGTTGTGAGATTTTTATCAGGATGTGGCAAGTTTCTACTCTTCCCCTATCTCCACCAAATCAGCAGTAGCTTCTAAACTGTTTAATACCTCTTGTGTTCTTCTATAACCACATGTTTCTTTTAGCAATTGGTTTAGCTGTATTTTAAAGGGTATTTCACATCAGTGTACAATTCTAAGGTGCTCTTAGAGCGCTGTTTTTAAAGCTGTTTCTTGCCTTTAACATTCTTTGGAAACTTTTTTTGATACAATTTGTATATGTTCTTGTTTAAGAGTACTTCAAACATTTGCTACCAGAAATCTCAAATTATTGTGCTACTTCTTCTTCCAAAAATAAATAAAAAAAATTGGAAAATAGATTGTCTTGCTTTACTGAAGCAGTGGATGCCTTTTTGAGGACATTATTTCTGTATTGCTTAATCCTATTTTCTTAATGACTTTTTGTTTTTCTTAGATTTGAATGGGAATGCAATCTGAACTCTATCTAAGCTTGGTTTTGGTATTATCGGGGTCTGTGATACTTACAAAAGTTACAGAGCATGAGAACAGAAATGGAAACCTCTGTTTATCAACTGAAGTATGAGTATTGAGGTGAGGTGGCTTAYTTCTAGTGACTTAAGATTCAGCTTCTTTTTGAAGTCGTAGTTTTGATGCAGCTCTGCATCTCCTGACTCAAATAATAATTTTATTTGCAAGCAATATGTGCAAAAACATGCAAGAGAACTGGTTTTTGTTATTTTCAAAATAAATATTGAACCTGTTCCTGTGTGTTGGGGTTATCATAATGTAACTAAAATCTGTTCTGTGTTTGACTAATAAAAGTGGAAATTTTTGCCAAAATCACAGTAGGTTCCTGCGTGTGGCCTGTAGCCTGCTTGTCTGTCCACTTGAGGGTTATCTGAGGACTTCTTTGAAGTGTCAGCTTAAAAAAAAATAATGTGGGTTGCCTGCCACATTTATCACCCGTGTGTTATGCGTGTGACAGATAGGAAGCCCATTCCTACCCTGCTCTTTATTCCTGTGTTATGAGGGACTCTAGCACTAAAACCTCAGCCTTCTAACACAGGACTTCCCTTGAAGCAGTCAACTGTAGTACATGCGTTAGCTCAGCTATTGATTTCAAGTCCATAGAGACTGATAAGTCAAAAAGTCTGTGTAAGTCTGTCATGAAAGGTGTGTGTGGTGGCTGTTACCCCCCACCCCCTGATATCTGTGACCAAGGAACACATAAAGACAATAAAGGAGTTTTGTTAGTACTCTCATTGTCTGTGTTGAGGAACATGCATGTATCCCTAGGCGGTGAGGAACCCACCAGACAAGTTATTTAGCATCTTGCTGTTTCCCAGGCTTGTAATTCTTGTTCCTTTCAGGACGGGATAAGTTTGAAATAAGGTATTTGTGTGTGGTTAGTGGTCTGTGTGCAGCTTCTCACCTTCTTGTGTACAATGAAGTTATGCAGCTTTGTATATACACATTCTCATTTTTGAAGCCAAATTTACAAGTATTATCAGTTTAGTCTTTGGAAAGTAATTTATGATGATCAATTACGTCTGCAGAGTTTAGGGGCAAAAACCTTAGACACTTAGGAGATCTTTAAATTTAGTAGAGAAATTTCTAGTGACGATTTGAAACAAGAAGCTGAAAACATCTATCTTGAACCATTTGTTTAGTTAACCTGCTGTGAATGTGAAGTACAAGGTACTGATGTAATTGGGTGAAATTTAGTTGGTAAATAATAAAGGAGTTGAGGTTCAGTGATGTAATGGTTGTTTCTGCCTGTACATTCCCTGAGTTTGTACTTCAGAATTTTTGTTCTACCTGGCTGTGTTCCTTTTCAGCACTTGTGTGTAATGTTTGTGAGGAAGCTACAGCTTCAGAAGGCACTGAAGGGTTCTGTTTATATAATGTCTGCATGATAATAGTGCACTTAAGGCAAGAGTGGGATCACTCTGTGTCCGTGTCTACATTGTGCAATCCCATGCCTAAAGTCTTCCATAAACCTTTGTCAAGGATTTTTTTGCTTCTGCCCCTGATGGCCATAGAAGGCTTCCACCTTCTCCACTTGTTAAAGATTTATGTTGAAGTGAATTTGTGGTTTGGTGGAATTTGACTTTAGGCTCTCAGTGGTGGAGCCATCTTCTCTCTCTTCCCCCTTTTAAGATCATCCACTAAGTAGATGGCTTGCTTTGTTTCCAGAACCAGTCAGTTGCATGGGCCTAGTTACTCGGATTTTTTATGTTTTTTGCAAGCAGCTCTGCCTCTGAGAAATTCATTACAAGGTCTGCTGAGTTGTGTAGAAGAACTCTATTTAGTTTTGGGGTTTTTTTAAAAATTATCTACCTGAACTTTTTTTTACTGAAACTAAGGTTTGAAAGCTCTCTGTTACTGTGCTCTAGCCAGTCCTCAAGAAGGGGCTTAAAGCTTTCCCTGGTGCTGTATGTCTGCAGTCAGCCACTGTGGTTAGTTGGGGATCTGTGCACCTGCAGTTGGAGCTGTTGCTGACCTCTCTCTTACTCATGTCCTCATAGTGTCTAARAACTACTGTGCTGGCTTTGTATTTTCAATCTTCTGTGTTTCTCCAGGCTATCCACCTCACTTTGAACTTACACCTGATCTTGCAGGGAGCTTGCCCACCTGTGCAGTAATTTCTATAATTTCTGTATTTTTCCACCCCTATGTTTGTGGACTCCAGCAGTTATACAGGGTTGCATGGCTCTCTTTGGACAGTGGTTTTTAATCCTTCTGACAAAGAACTTCTTGTTCTTAGCTGTCTTTCACAAACCTGCTGGTAATCTTGAACACTGTAGACAAAGTGGTCAGCTCTAAGAAGTCTTAGTGCCTCCAATGGAAACAAATGGTATTGCTGTAAATATTCAAGCTAAATGTAGTTGGTTTTGAATCCTGAAAAGATCTTTATGTGCCAAAGTACTATTGGAGGTGTGCATGCTCTAGAAAGTAAAGTAGTATTTCAGTCTTTGGGGAGCAGTTTGCTACCTGAAGTCCATACTACGGCCTCAATTTAATCTCCAGACTGTCAGTKGCAGTTTTGTTATTGCTGTTTGATTTGAGTTTTTTAAACTCTGAACTRTTGGAATAGATGTTAACATTTCGGGTCTGAGGGGTAAAGCATGGAGTTCATTCAAAAGGTGACATGGAGGGGGTTTTACCTATGCTAATAACAGAGGAGATGCGAGTTGACAAAATAGGCAAAAATTCGCAGTGAGGGAAAGGTCTGAAAAGATTGTGACAGAGTTGCTGATAGTCCAGTGGGACATTCCTCAAATAAATTTGTTCACTAAGAATGCAGCAAGAGCCAGCCATATTAACAGAATTAAAGAATAGTAATGTTTCCTGTGCTGTGCTTCAAAGCTTGTGGACAACTTCCACGTAAGGAAAGATATGGAAGTGTGTGTGGCTTGGGCTTTATTTTGTGCCTTTGTTGGTTTTTTTCCCTTTGTTGGAAAAGAATCTGGAGACTGAAAAAACAGCTAATTAACAATAAATTTAAAATGCTTCAACTAAAAACTTGCACAAATAGAAGTTTAAGATAGTTGACAAAATCAGAAGACTGATGCAAAATTAATTTTTTCAGAAATCCTTCATAGAATCATAGGCTTCACTTGGAAGGTACCTTAAAGGTCATCTAATTCCAACCCCTCTGCCATGGGATGGGACACCTTCCACTAGACCAGGTTGCTCAAAATCCTGTCCAACCAACATGGCCTTGAATGCTTCCTGGTTAGGACATCTTTTTTTGGCAATATGTTGTAGTGTCTCACCACCCTCACTGTAAAGAATTTCTTCCTAGCATCTTGTCTAAATATCTCTTCTTTTATTGTAAAATCATTCCCCCTTGTTCTAATACTATCTGCCTGTGTAAAAGCTGCTCTCCCTCTTTTTTATAACCCCCTTTAAGTACTGAAAGGTCTTTGCACAGAGCCTTCTCTTCTCCAGGCTGAACAACCCCAGCTCTCTCAGCCTGGCTTCACAGGAAAGGTGCTCCAGCCCTCTGACCATCTTCGTGGCCTCCTCCGGACCTGCTCTTAACAGGTCCACATCTTTCTTGTGCTGGGGACCCCAGAGCTGGATGTGGCACTGCAGGTGGGGTCTCACGAGGTCACAGTAAAGCAGTGAATCACCTCCCTTGACCTGCTGGCCACTCCTCTTTTGACGCAGCCCAGGATGCATTTGGGGCTTCTGGGCTGTGAGCACACATTGCTGGTTCGTATCCAGCTTTTCATCCATGAGAAGTCCCAAGTCCTTCTCTGCAGGACTACTCTCAAAGGGTTCTGCCAGTGTGCAGTCACGTCTGGGATTACCTCAACCCAGTGTAGCACCTTGCACATCATAACCAGGCTGGTCCTAAAATTGTAATTTTCAAACCCAGTGTTTTCTCCAGGAACAATCAGTTTTGCTCACAATGCATGTAGGTTCTCATCAAGAACAAAATAGCAATGGCAGTGGCATTTGAGACTATATTCTAGTTTATCATTGTATGACATGTTAATGCAATTGGTTTTTTCCCCAGGTGATACTTCACAGTGATGTAGAACTTCTGATGTGGGTAAAACAGAGGAGATACAGCAGCACTGCTGTCTTGACAAACATAATATGGACTCATGGTATATGTGAGAAGGTGAAAAGTTTTACAGCTTTTCTTCCAAGCCTGGTTTTGTAACAATAGCACATTAAGCATTTTGGGAACATTTTGTTACAGGAAAGAAGTTTGTTTGGGTTTGTTTTCTTCAACGTGTGTTTTTGGCAGCATCTGTATCTGAGTAGTTTGCAGCAATAATTTTTACCTGGTCAGTGCCACTCCTACAGCACTGAATGCAGTTTAGAGTGTAATTATTTGACAATAATTTTGCATTTGTGTTTAAGCAAAACTGTTGTCTGGGATGATGGACAGCTGACTGGAAAAAGAGAGTGGAGAGAGTTTGCTAATCTTTGAAGCCTTGAAAGAAAGAAAGTGATTACTGTTTGGTTTAGCTAAGCTTTCTTTAGTATGGTTGTATACTTTAGAAATTATGTTTATAAACGTATTTAAATAACCAAATGTCTTCTTTCCAGGAAACAAGGTTTCTCACAATCATGATAATTAATATTGGAAAAACTTTGGTTTTTCAGGAGTTCCTGTTGCCCCCTTCTGGAAACTTAATTGACCTATAACCAACCTTGTTTAAAGAAGTGTTCAAGAGTATAAAGTGAATTTTAGTTCACTTCCTTAAAATGATAGGTAGTGTTAGAAGCTTCTTTATGGCAAAAGTCTTGCTGAATTTCAGAAGTCTTCTGAAATACTGACTTCCTGGAAGTATATTGGCCAACTGTCTCCTTGTCTCTTGAACTTTTCCTTTGGATTTTATCTTTAGTCCTATTTCTCCTTGCTTTCTTTACAAGGAAAGTCTTTCTGTGCATTGCTTCTATATTTTTTTCATGTGCTACACTTGTATTTTCTTCAGCTTTAAAATGTCGTTATCTGCCTTTTGAAGTAGCTCAATTCCAGTACTGCATTGTGTGTAGGAAAGTTTGAATGGCTGAGCAAAGTATGGCTCTTTGAAGGATTGATAGGTTGCTTTGTTCAAAAGAGACAGTTTTTAAAATTTTTTTTTTTCTTGTGATTCACAAGTGCTAGTTCTCTGTTCAGCTGTGTGGCTGCTTATCATTATCATTAATTCTGTATTTATTACTTAAGGGATATATAGGCTGAGGAGAAGTGGCTGTCTGTGTCTGTCTGCATTCACTGCTCTGATCTGACCTCTGGAAAACAAGTCCTGATCAATGTTGTTTTTCCCCCCTTTACCTCTCAGACAGCTCCGTCAGATATATTGAGCTTCCTGTTACATAAGAGTCATGCTGTAATCATTTTTTGATGAACGATGTTCAAATAGATAGATGGCTGTATATTTTAAGTACATCTGCTGTCATAATGAGGATTCTTTGAGGAGGGAAGCAGTTAGATGTGCGTATTAGTTATAAGCTATGTGAATTTTTATTGTACTGACAGATATCTGTTTTAAGTTATGTTTAATCACTTTAGGTACTGAAGTTATTTTACGGATTCATGAGAAATAATCTGCCGGAGAAACACCCACAGCAGGGAATTTTGTTTGTAAAAGACAAGCTGGACTTGATATGAATAAAACATGAAAATGTGAATTACATAAAATAGAAAACCAGTCTTGCTACGAAGCTGTTGAATTGCTGTTGCAAATCAGCAGTGTATAAAGAGCAGATAACTTTGTTCCATGTTGTTAGTAGTGTAAGAGATGTAAAAAGCAGAATTTATTGGATGAATTTTTAGTCTTTCAAGGAGAGCTCTTTCTCAGATGCCTTGTTAGAGCAGTATGGAAAAGTCTGTACCAAGTTTCAGTGCTTTAACTAAGTCTTGCTATGATTGATGTTGTAATAGAAGGTTGTTACAGAAGGTTGTATATCTTCCTTAAAACTTAGCCAAGGGGCAGGTTTTCCTGTAATGGGTATCTGCTGCTAAGTATGCAGTTGAGGAATTAATGGAACGGATGTTGTTTGGGATGTTGTTAGTACCAGTATTTGACTTTAATTGACCATAGAGAGTACTTCCTGAAATCCTGAGTTCTGTAATGACGTACATTAAACTTAAGAATTACACAGAAATGCTTCCTCATACTTAACTCTTCACACCTGATTCATCAGTAGCTGGACTATTACATTTTTATATTTGTATTTTCAAAACCTTATTGCAATGAAAAGGTGGCTTAGTCTAAAAGAACAGGAGGCATTTAAGTTATAGAGGTTTGTGACCTTATAGTAGTCTGGATATTGGCATTTTCTTCTCTGACAGTAGAACAATACTTTTGTTCCTTTTGTAGGCCAATATCGTCAAAWACTGTTAAATGTTAATGGTCTGAGCAGACTGTTTTCCTGATTGTGTGAGGTGCTTCTTTGTGTGAACTGGTTAATGCTTGCTGTTCTGCAGTTGTATTCTAGTAGAGTAGGACCAGTGGGTGACATTTATAGTACAAGACAGTATAAAATGGACATTCAAAAAGAATGTAGGGCATTCAAAGACAATCTAGCACATTGTAATTTTTAAAATTTCAAACTTCTTTCCACACATCTTTTTAGATTTTCATGCATGTAATCAATAACTGACTCTCAGTATCTCCCAGGCAATTTTTTTTTCAATTGTAAATATTAGTTAATTTAAGAGATGATAAACACTTAAAATATTTCTGCTTCTAGTGGTACTTTACCTTATTTCATTTTTCTGTTCCTTTTGTACATATTTGTCCTGACCGGCATCCGTGGTTTTTCCTTGGCTGAACTTCTGCTGCATTACTTGGCAGTTTTCCCTGAAAGCTGACTGCTCAACTGTCTAAATAAAACACATGAGGATCTGATGCATTTCCACACATAATTGTTATATACAGAGCAGACAATATGCAGAATTGCTTAGATGGATTTTTTTTTCCCTGAAGTAAAAAGATTCAAATACCTGACAAACACACTTAGATATTTTCTTACGTACTGTTTTCCTCGTCTTATTACAGTTGTTTCTAGATAAGGAGTGAAAGTGCTTCTGACCTTGTATAAAGGCACTTGACAGGTCTGTAGGCTTATTGTTTGATTTTTCAGGTCAATAAATAGGAACATGACTAGCTGTAGAGGCATTAATATTGACCTGGCCCTATCTCGGTGTTATCAGACTGTTAGCTTACCCAGAAAACAAGATATTTGTGCTAAAACAGTACTGTTCAGCAACAATATTAAAAATAGAATTATTGCATGAGGAAGAAGCAGTGGAGTGAGGTCACTGGCTTGTGTGACCTCTGTCTTAGTGTCCGCATTATGCATTGGGATGTGATGCTGGTATCTCTGAGCTGGCTTTGAACCAAAGGGTGAAGCCATGCAAACTGTTCTATAAACAAAACCAAATGCAAAACTAGGATGCAAACTGGTAAAACCACTGTTGTGGATATCCAAGTGAAGATCCACAGGTAGGTGGTGCACATGACTACTGCTGTGGTGTGTGAGCTGTGTGAGTCTGTGCCAAGTCCCACAGCATTTCTGTCTGTGGTGTGGGCAGAGCCAGCTAAGCGTGCAAATGTTCTCTAATAACTGGGTAGACCTACGTGTGTCTTTCAGCAGATAATAGGAAAGGCTTATTCACAAATTTTGGTGCAGTTAYTTGGAATGTATACAGGTGAGTGTGTTTGAAGTATAGCTTTAATACTTTTCGTGGTTTGACACTGGCCAGATGCCAGGCACCCAGAAAAAAGCTGCTCACTTACTCTCCCCTGCTCTGCAGATGGACGGAGGAGAGAAAATTTAATGAAGGGTTAATGATTTGAGATAAGGACCGGGAGAAAACACTTCAAGGGCAAAACAGGCTCAACTTAATGATATGAAGTGAATTTATTACTAACAAGGTCAGAGCAGGAGAATGAGAAGTAAAATAAGCCCTTAAAAACATCCTTTTCTCCCCCGAGCGCCTCCCTCCTTCCCACCGACAGTGCAGGGAGATGGGGTGGGGGTTTTGGTCGGTTCATCACCCAGGATTTTCTTTCTGCTGTTCGGGGAGAGGAGTCGTTTCCCTGCTGCACGGTGGGGTCACTCCCATGGGAGACAGTTCCCCACAAACTTCTCCAGTGTGGGTCCACTCTCAGGAGCAGCAGCACTCCCAAAACTGCTGCAACGTGGATTCCTCCCACGGGCAGACAGTCCTCCCAAAACCGCTGTGGTGTGGGTCACTCTGCCGTAGGGTGCAGTCCTCCCAAGGACAGGCTGCTCCAGCCTGGAAGCAAGGCCTCTCTCTCCATGGGACTGCTGCTGGATCACAGCCTCCTCTTGACATCCACCCTCTCCAGCATGGGCACCTCCCTCACGGGCTGCGAGTGCATCTCTGCATCCCCCGTGGCCCTCCATGGGTGAACCTGTCTCACCATGGTCCTCACCATGGCCTGCAGGGATGTCTTGGCTCTGGTGCCTGGAGCTGCTCCTTCTTCACTGACCTTGGTGTCTCCATTGTTGTTTCTCTCACACGTTCTCACTCCTACTCTGACTGGAAAATCACAATTGTGCCCCAAACTTTGTTTTGGTTTCTTCTTATATATGTTATGATGGAGGCATTACCACTGTGCCTTGGCCAGCAGCACATCCATCCTCAGAGCCATCAGGGATTGACTGTGCTGGACATGGTGGAAGCTTCTAGCAGCTTCTCACAGAAACCACCGCTGTGGCCCCACCCCCACCCCCCCCCCCACTACCAAAAACCAGGCTCTGCAAAACCAACACAATACTATGCTAAACTGGACTTTACTTCCCTCTGGTAAGAAGCGTGTCTAAGAATTACAGCACAACATTATCAGATGTACGTTTATGCCGCTTTCAGACATAGCAATGTAATCTCATGTCTAACTTTTGTTTTATTAGTTTTAATAGAACTTTAGCATTCTCCTTAATTGAGAGAGTTTTCTTTTTGCCTTTCAGCTGATGCAGCCCAACAGTTTCAGTATGCAGTGAGAGTTATTGGAAGTAATTTTGCTCCCACCGTTGAACGGGATGAATTTCTTGTAGCGGAGAAAATCAAGAAAGAACGTAAGTGCATCTTGTTCCTTCCTTAGAAGTATGAACTTCTTTGTGAAGTTAATCAGGTTATTTCTCTGAAAAGGGGACAACTCTGCCTCACAGATAGTTATCTAATCTATTATTAATGCTTACTTCCTGAAAATCTCATGATGTAAATTCCATTAATTTCCTCGTGAATACTCCTGAGTGGCTATTTGTATTCACAGCTTAGACTTTTCTGAATGCTCAGCTTAGACTTTCCTTGCTGCTTTGTATCTTGGTCACTGTGAAGATAAAGAATGATTAATATTGCAGTCCTTTCACCTTAATAGTACTCAGAATTTATGAATTCATAGTTCTTTTTACAAGACTAAAAGACTGATATTTTTGAGATGTGCACTTTAGGAATATTACACTTTGGCACAATTAACTTCATGAGCACCTGTGTGAAACTTGCTGAAGGAGAATGGGAATTGATGGAATGATTTGTGACTTTCCTGATATTTCTTGCCTTCAGTTTCTCTGCAAGTTTTCTGCAACCACCTTCTCAAAACCAACATTGTAGATGATGTTGCAGTTTTATTCCATTGTGCTCTGTGCTGCTCTGAGTCAAGTGTTGCACTGTGTGTATCCAAAGGGGATGTGATGCATTCTTCTTGAAAGGCCAAATACTGCTTTCAGCAGATTCTGCTGCACAGTAGCATGTCCAGAAACAATTACTTGAATTGTGCTAATGAAATTAAAGCTTCATATTTGAGCTTTGGTTGTTCAGAGAGATTGAATTAGGATAAGTAACGTCAGTGGTTGTAACTGATTTAAGGTCCATGGGTATTTTTTGCTAATGCAGAGCTTCTGTGACTTGCTGGTAGGCAAATAAGTCCATTAGAATTCATCTAACTACAACTCCAAAGCACTGGAATCTACAATATATACTTTCTACAAAGCTTTGGCTACTTCTAGACAGCATATATTCTTTGGGCCTGTTGCCAGTTTTCCAAACAGCATTGTCTCCCTCATCTTCCTTCTCCCCAGCTTCAGCTTGTAGGCTCGTGTTAGTGGTCAATTAGCAAGTGACGGCATGTGTATCCTAACTTTGCATTTATTTTGGAGATGGCACACAAGAAGTGACTTTGCCAACTAAGTGTGCTTACCAGTGACATTTGATGCTAATTAACATTTCTAACATTTAATAGCTATTTTTCTGATCACTAAAGTTTCTTTGGATGTTTTTATTGCCTTGGGTTTTCTTAACATGGCTCTTTCTTATGTAAAATAGCTTTTTAAGAAATCTTAGTTTGAAGATGTTTTTCCTCTGAGAAGACACTTCTGTAACTGGCATTGATTTGAGACTTATTTTTTGTAATATATAAAAGTAGTGTGACCTTGAAATTCTGCCTGACTTGGAGCAAATGGCACTGCTACTTTTTTCTTGATTTTATTGCCTAGAATAGATACATATACACTCCAGTTTTGTGAGCAATTACACATAGTTCTTATAACATTCTCTAATGCATATCTGCTTTCAGTTGTGTCTTCAGTCCCTTAAGTCCCTAAACCTACTGAATGGCAGACTAGACTTCAAAAGGGCGCTTACTTAGAAAATGTATATTTTGATTGATCTAAGAAAAGCAGGTGCTTACATTGAATCACTTTTGTTGCAAGAATTTTTAGAGCTGGAATGCAGGTAACATGAAAACAGGCAAAATGTTTGAGTAAATAGAATGAAACAGTTCAGCATCATTAAGCTTTCTTGGTTGCATTTTCTAATTTACCACAAATATGTGTTAAGACATGACTGTTACACTTCTTTCAAATTTTTAATCTACGTTTCTTTTTTCCTAACAGTTGTGCGACAGAGAAGGGAAGCAGATGCTGCTTTGTTTTCAGAACTCTACAGAAAACTTGGTTCACAGGTAGTGTAATAAATGTGTAAAGAGTAAAGAAACTGAAAGCACACATATACATCCTTCTATGTTAGAGTTGTTTTGGAGAGTGCTCAGGTCAGGAACAATATTTTTTCTGGGAGCATGGTTGAATACTGGAACAGCTTGCTTAGGGAAGTTGTGCAGTCTCCATCCTTGGAGATAGTGGAAACCTGACTGTGTCCAGTCATGGAGAACCTGCTGTAGATGACCCTGCTTTGAGCAGGGAGATTGGACTAGATGACTTTCAGAGGTACCTTTCAACCCTAGCTGTTTTGTAGTTTCTTTTTTTTTTACTATGAGCTGTTTGCTATTAATTAGAAATGAATTTGGATTTAATTGTAATTTAGAAGAGAAGAAAGGATATATTTTTAGTATTTGATTCCAGTTGCCTGAAGGGGTACTTCATATGAAGAAAGRAACTCTGTAAACATAAACTGTTCATTTTATGTGTAAAACTGATGAATTTTCTCATCATTTGTTTTACAGAAATGTCTTGTAGTATATTGATTTTATTAATCTAGTATTCTCATGCATCTGAATTTTTAAGTGCTCCAGGTCTTTAATGTTGAAAGTTAAGGGTTTGCTGACTTTGATGGCTCGAACACCAATGTCAATCAAAGAATACTGCATGTTGATATTCTGACAAAAGATGTTAGTGTGTAGAAGACCTGAGATTGACAAGATAGTGCTAAGATTTAGATTACAAAAAAGATGTTCTGTGGAGAGTATGACTAGTCAGAACTTGGTTCTCCTCCTGCCTTCTTCCATACTTAACTTACCCGGTAGTTAGTGTTTGGAGGTAAAGTTACTGAGTAACTTTTAGTGGTTTCAATATCCTGTGGATTTGTGTATTATTTGCAGTGGTTTGTACAGCAGAGCACTGATTTTCAGATGACTTTTAATACAGATTTTCTGTAACATGTTTCTCTAGCTTATGTACTGCATTGCCACTTGGCAAGCAGTAATGCTGCAGAGCATGATGACTAATCTTTCAAACAAAATGCCATGCCTGTATTATATGTTTGGTTATTCTTCTGAATGTAATGCATGCTATCTCCTGGTATTTTACTGCCTCCTCAAACATTTGAGCTTCTTTTAACTTTTTTTTTTCCTGTGGTACCATCTTGTGTATGTGAAATGGTATCATGGCTTCTTTAAAATTCACACTACCAGTGATTATTCAATCTGCTGTTAGGTTTATTATTAATGGTGTGCAATCATTTCTTTTTCCCATGAGCTTAGGGAAGGACATAGAAGGGATACACGTTTTCTGAATCAATGAGGCTTTCTTCTTCCAGCAATTCTCTTGAAAGCAACTAGGAGAGGGAAAAAAAGCATGTGTGAATCTGTTCTAACTTCCTTTCATGTATTACTCCAAGTAGAAAAGGAGGTCAGTGCTTATTTTGGTGACAGCCTGCCAGTTGAGCAAACCATGCTTCTTGGAGCACTTGGACTTATTCTATCCTGGCCACTAGAAGGAGGAGTAATGTTGCTGCACCTTCACCGGTTGTTCATGAGTTGCTGTATTAGTTACCCGCAACAGATAAAATACCTCTACTTTTTGCTTGTTCTTGAGATCAAAGCAGAAGATAATAGACTTCTTCTCTACATAATAGTGTAGAATTGTGGGAGAAGAATGTCTCCATTTACTCTTACATAACAATGTGGAGCTTTGGTAGGTTTGGTTAGTGGACTCTGTCCTGGAGAAAGGAATGCTCCATGTCCAATATTCTTACACCGTGTAACACATACACACTAAATGTGTAGTTTGCAGGAGGTAGGAAAATTAGAAAATGGTGAAAATGAAAACGTGTTTAGAAAAGAAAATTTCGAAGTGACCTTAGAAGTGCTTTTTGGAAGACTGATAGCACTGAATTATGTTGCTTCGTAAGGGATAGAGTCTGTGTTGAATCTTGATATGACTCAAGTTTGTTTTATATTCAACATTGCTTAGTATTGCAGATTGTAACCTGATCAGTATTGTGAGGGAATTTGTATAAATTTCTTTGACTTAACTGAATGTCTGTCATAAGGTTCTATGCCCCTGGTAAATCCAGGTGCAAGTGTTATGTTACTCCATAGCTCTGTGACACTATCTAGGAACATGCATGTTTAAAAGAAAGTATTTTAGTACTTTCCTTCACTTTTAAGTAGTCTGTTTGTAGCTTGGGCTTTAGCTGAAGCTGGTAAGCTTTCTGCTGAGATCTAAAACTGCTGACAGTCTTACTCTAACAGTCTGTATGTATCTTTTTATTTGTCTGTTTGCTAAAGACTATAGTGTGTATTCCTCAAGTTTCATATTAACAGTGTCTCTATCTTATGCTATGAAAATTTTGGTAGCTGTCTTAAATGGCATTTAAAGTAATAGAAATTGAAGCCTTCGCTTCTGAAGCCTCCCTGTAAAGGAGAGTGGAGGGAAGAGGGGATAAAAGAAAGCTCTTTGCTTAAAACGTCACCAAGAGTTTTCCTACTTCACATTTAGTTTAAGTTAACATCTGCATCTGAGATGTTTTAAATGGTGAAAGTGTGTGGGAATGCTGGTAACAGTTCAGCTCTGTGTAAACCTCGTTCTTAGTAGCTATGAATTTTAAATTGAGCCTACTTGCTGATCCCAGAGCAGGTGAGAATTCATGATTTGAACACTGTGGAGAAGATTCATAAAATTAGCAATACAGAGGCTGGACTGCACATTGCCAGTTTATTGAAGAACGTGGCTCTGAGTTAGTTTTATTTGTCTGGAAAATTTATTTATATGCATATATATTAGTAGGTTGGATAATTAAAAATTTTGTTATTAGCAAGAGCTAAACTCATTTATGTTTGCCTTCATCTTTTTTTGAAGGGCATTTTGAAAAACAAATGGTCAATACTCTACCTCCTGCTTAGCCTTAGTGAGGATCCACGTAAACAGTCTAACAAGGTAGGTGAGGAGACCTTCATTACTTCTGAGAAATAGTAAATGTGTGTAACTTATTTTAGATGTCATTAAGAATCATTATCCAGACTTAACCAACACCTTGGGTTGTTTTCATGGTATCTGTGTGTGAGGCTGAAAGGAAGAACACGCTTGACTTAAGTATCTGCAATATTTGGTCTAATTTTCTTACACTTTGTAAACATAAAAATATGAGTTGTCCAACACATGTAACTGAAGTTGTGACTGTATTAGATGGGTGGTTTTTATGTTTGCTTCCTGCTTGGTGGTGTAATGTCTGCTCATGTGCTAATGAGTTTTAATTGGAGCAGAGAAAGCAAAATTCCTCCTTCAGTTGCAGCTCTTGCTAGCACCAAAGTGCTTTTTACAGCTATTGCTAATGACAATTTGCAGGCAAAAAGAAGCTATATTGCTAAAAGTACTGTTGCTCACTGTAAGGAACTTTTTTGTCGTGATAATTGCAAATCAGCAAATATTTCTTTGCATGAATATAGTCTTCAGATATTTCTTGTGTTCTTGATATTACACTCCTGTTGACTGAAGATGTGACTTAAAGCAATTCCTACTTTTTTTTTTCCCCTCCCTTCTCAAATCCTTTCCTTTTCAGGTGTCAAGTTATGCCACGCTTTTTGCTCAAGCATTGCCACGGGATGCTCACTCAACCCCTTACTACTATGCCAGGCCTCAGACCCTTCCATTGAATTACCAAGACCGCAGTGCTCAGTCTGCCCAGAGTTCCTGCAGCATGGGGAGCAGTGGGATCAGCAGCATCAGCCTGTATGCCCTAAATGGGCCAACACCAACTCCACAATCACTCATTCCAGGGTAAATTTTACCTTACAGATAGGTTTGGAGAGGTTTGTCCTTTTTCTTTTTTTTTGCTTCCCTCCACACTGCCCTTTTGTGTGCTATTGGAAATTCCACTGTAGGTGCACAGAAGCTGAATTCCTGAGCTGAACWGTTCAGAATATCAGGTGCTGGTAAATGACCATATGGAGTTACAAATGGCTGCCCAAATGTGTCCATTCTTAACTGCCATCTTCTTGTCTCTTAATTTTCCTTCCCACCCACAAGAGTTGTGACACAAACACAAAATCACAATAGATGGCATTTTCAGAAAGGACCAAAGCTTTTCTTTTTTGAGTTGAAGATATATTTTTTAGTAGAGTGTATTTGACATGAGTTATTGAATTTGTATTATGGAAAGAATTAGTGCTGACAGAACTGGATTTTATTGTAATTAATAGGCTTTACAATACGAATACTGCAGTGGTGAGAAGATGATGTGGTTCAGGATTCTGAAAGAGGAAGCACAGTAAAAAGCAATATTCCATCCTGGGACTTCAGGTTAGGAGACTTGAGGCTCTTCTGGGATCTTCTTGGAAAGATTGTCTGAGAGACTGCCCTGGAGAAAAGAGGGATTAAAGAGAGAACAGAATACAATAATTGTTTGAATGATCATCTAGTTCAGCTGCTGGACTAGAGAGCTGGTTAATATTCAAGGATCACCTCCTGCAAGCTTAAGGATGAGATGGGCAAGGAGGAATTCAGGCAAAAGTGGCAGGAGGCCTGCATGGATGAGCAAGTTTTTTCTGACAAAACTTAGACATAAAAAACTGTACAAAAGATGGAAGCGCAGGGCAAGGTGCAAAGGAGCATCCAGGGGCAGAGTGACTGCAATGAAATCTTGAACTGACCTAGAGCTTAGTCTGTCAAGGGGCGTGAAGGCAAACAGCAAATACTTTTGCCACTATGAAAGCAGTAAAGGAAGGCCAGAGAAAATGTGGGCCCTCTGTTCAAGGGGCGTGGACTGTGGTGACATGTGGAAAAGGCTGAGGTACCTGGTGTTTGTTTTGCCTTTGTTTGTGCTGGTAAAGCCGGTGCAGGATGCTAAGACCCTTGGGGAAAGTCTCTGTTGCTCTGGAAAGCATGTCCAGACATGTGATGGACAAGGAGGGGGAGTAGAAGTAGTCAGCAGAGACTTAAGGAAAGAAAAACATACTTGACCAATCTTAGAGCCTTCTGTGATGAAGAGACTGACTTGGTGAACAAGGGGAGAGCAGTAATTGTTTATTTCAACCTTACTGAGACTTTTGATGCTGTCTACCTGTAACAGCCTTATTGACAGACTTAACAAAATATGGACTAGGTAAGTTGACAGCAAGATGGACTGAACTTGTTAGACTCAAAAGGATTAAGATCAGTGGCACAAAGTCCAGTTGGAGCCCAGTCACTAATGGTGTAACCAGAAGCTGCATCCTTCATCCCACCTGATGGTACAGAGTGAATATTTGGCAGCCTTGCAGATGATACAAAGCTGGAAAGAGTGGTTGATAAAGGTCCCCAATGTGTTACTCAGAGGGAGTTCGGTGGGCTCCAGAAATAGGCTCATGGGAGCCTGCTGAAGTTCTAAGTCCTGTACCTGGGGAGGAATAACTCCATGCACCAGTACATACTGGGTGCTGACTGGTTGCAAAGCAGCTTTGCAGAAAATGTCCTGGGATTCCTGGTAGACACCAAGTTGAACATGAGTGTGCAGTGAAGAAGGCTAAGAGCCTCCTGGGTTGTGTTATGAAGGACATCACCAGGAGGGTGAGGCAAAAAAAACTTCTCACTGCTCAGTACTAGTGAGGACATGTCTGAGTTGCTGGCTTCAGTTATAGTACAAAAAAGACACAGGCAGACTGGAAAGAGTCTGGAGAAGGAAGCCCAAAACCGTTTAAGGGGTTGAAGCATCTGGCATATGAGGGGAAGCTCTGAGACCTGGAGTTGTTTAGCCTGGAGAAGAAAAGTCTCAGAGGATCTTACCTATCTAATGGTATGATGAGGGCAATAGAGAAGACTGAGCCAGACTGTTTTGGGTCAGGGAAAGAACAAGAGGTAACTGGCAAAGTTTTCAAGTCTATGAATCACAGTTAATCGTAAGGGAAAATAGACCTTCTTGCATTAAGGTGGGATGTGTGTTTGAGGGCAGGGGGTATATTGCGAAACACTGAAATGGGTTGTCCAGAGAGGTTGTGTAGTCTCCATGCTTGAAAATACTAGAAACATGATTTGAACACTGCACCAGGTAACAATCTCTAGCTGATCCTGCTTTGATCAGGAGGGTTGTAGGAGGTGATCTCCAGAGTCCCTTCCAACCTCAACCATTATATAATCCTGATACAATATAGCAAGTTATGTCAATGAGGTGATCTAATATATCTGCTTGCTTAAAAATATCAGCAGAACCTAGCCTCTTTCTGGCATATTCTTGGTCTGACCTGTTCAGACTGTTCCATTTTATAGCAGTTACACTGTGCTCTTTAGTCCTGTAGTCTGTGAGCTGAACAACCCAAATTAAATCTTCCTGTGAGCTTCAYTCTTCCTGAACATCTCTTTATACCTCTTGTTCTTTTTTCTGGAGTACCTTCTTCTGAATGGCCTAAATTCAGTGTTGTACGCTCTTTGAGGCCTTACAAATGCTAAACACAACAGAGCTCAGTCTGTTCTCAGGACAGCTGGCCTCCTGAGCTGGTAGACATGGACAGGGAGCAGAATGGACTCACTGTAATCCAGGAGGGAGTAGTTACTGACCTGCTAATCCATTTAGATGCTCACAAGTGTATGGGACTGGATGTGATTTGTCCTAGAGTGATGAGGGAGCTGGTGGAAGAGCTCATTAAGAGTCTCTCCATCATTTATCATCAGTCCTGCCTCACCGGGGAGGTCCCAGATGAACTTGGCCAATGTGACATTTTTTCACATTTAAGACTTTGTTTGTGAGAAGAATTGACAAATTTGAAAGGAAGGCAAATTGGAAGTTATCTGGGTATTCCCTCCTTGATCACAACTTCAGACACTTGATACAAACTATCTGGCAGAGTAGAGTAGCTGGAAAGTGAACTTTCTCCTCTTTCTCTATTTTTCTTTAGTTCTTTGACATGTAACTGCAGTCACCAGTAATAACAAAACTTAAATATTTAGGTTTTTCTAGTGTGACTATTGTTTAGTATTCTTATAGCACCTTGACTTTTAATCCATTTCAGCATAATTACACTTTTCATCAAAGTTAATCTTTGGTATGAAATCATATATGTCAAACTTATACTACCCTTTTCTACAGGTTGGGTTTTTTTTGAAAGTAGACTTATAGGAAGTAATAAATTGCTTGTATGTTCTGTACCCTTTTTTTAAGGTTCCTTTATTTAAAAAAAAAACCTGCAAATGAAACATCTACAAAAAACTTGGGACACTTTTCAAAATTTGCATCACTCCACACCATGTAATGGGTATAGAAGCAACAACTTTAAAGATGTTTCTTCCTTTCATCCTTTTAGACAATCCTATCAAGCTCCAGGCGTTGGAGATTGCCTCCGTCAGCAGCTAGGATCACGTCTTGCGTGGACCTTAACTGCAAGCCAGCCTTCTTTACAAAGCACTACCTCAAAAGGCTTTTCAAATGCTGTCTCTCGTGGTGTGCCAAGGTCTAGGCGAGAAGGGGATACAAGTGGTGAGCCAAGATGTATTTGTTAAAGATAATTCTTTTATAATTGTTATTTATAGCCTCCATTATTTTTTTAAATTATTTTGGAATAATTTTATACATGTTGATATTTTGAAGAGTGTTTTTCTAGACTGTGCTTAATAGAAGAATAGAAGCAAATACGCAAGATGAGTATATTTGGCCACGATCTCTTTGGCTGGTTGTTAATTTCTTTTTGTACTGGTTAGTTTGATAATGTGATCTGGTCTTCTTAAAAGACTGGCTTTGTTCCAGTGTTTGTCAGAGTCAAGTGCTTGTGACTTGTGAGCAATGATGATCAGAAGATGCTACTGCTTTTAGAGTCAGAAAGAGAGCTCAGTGAATAAAACTTGTTGAAATACACATCTGTTTGTGATTGTCTCTTTCAGAACTTGGAAATATGAACAGGAATATAGAGCTCCTAAAGCTATTTCTTCTTTAAATTAGCATACAACAAGTTTACAGTCATTGTATTTAGAGCAAGTGACATAAAATATTGTCAATAAAATAAAAAATAGATAAATACAGAATCGTAAAATCACAGAACGGTTTGAGTTGGAAGGTACCTTAAAGATCATCTTGTTCCAACTCCCCTGCCATGGGCAGAGACACCTTCCACTAGACCACTAGGTTGCTCAGAGTTCCATCCAGCCTGTCCTTGAACACTTCCAGGGATGGGGCATCCACAACTTCTCTGGGCAACCTGTTCCCAGAATTTCCTCCTAAGTTCCTAATATTACTAGTTTATTTCCTTGATTAAATGCCTGTAAACTTGAAGCTGATGCCTAGAGGATCTATTTTTACATAAGTGTAACTAAGGAGGAATTGTTTATCAGGTGATCTCTGTGACAGCTCTTTTGCAGTAGGAGTGGCAGACTTTCCTGAGTAAGTGAGCTGATGGCAGATGTTGTTATCCTGTAGCATTGTTATTCTCTGGCGAAGAAAGATAAGAGATGCAGGTTTTTGTTTATGGTTTTTTGTTTGGTTTTTAAGCTTCTATACAAATAAGTGTGGATATCTAGAAACTAAAATACAGCCTGTCTGCCAACCTCTGCATCTTTGAGTAGCAGTGTACCAACCAGTAGCTTATAGACCAGAGTTGTACTGGTGTATCTGAGGGCAACATTTGGCATCTAGAACCTAGTTAACAAGACTTGTGATGTGCAAGAGGACCTGTGCGTGTATATAATGTAAATATGTGTTTTATATATGTGGTAGATTTAATAGATACAAAAATAGGAAAAAAAAGAAAAACAGGAAAAAGAGATAGAAAAACATATAAAATCTAGCACTGCCTCTTGATTTGTTATACTGATTGCTATAAAAAGCAATACTTCTTCCGTTGAGTCAGCCAGCAGCTGTGACTTTGGTTCTTATGTGGGATGGGTATCTGACAGTTGTCTTAAATGTAGTCACTTGCTGATGTAGAAATAGAAGCAGGACTGCATCTAGAATATAGAAGTCTATTGTCAAGAAGATACATTTCTATGATTATGGAATTCTTACAGTTAATTTTTTTCTCTCTTCTGAAGTTGCTTGCTTTTATGCCAAGTTTTCTTATTGTTACATCTACACACAGAGCATCATAAGGCACATTGTATGGCTGCTGTTAATACCTATTGTATTATATATCAATTAAAGAAATGTGCACTTGCATCTTTTACCAGTTCACTATGAGTTCCTAAGAGGGGCAACCTATTCTCATGCACATCTTAATGTTATGAGGCGAGATTGAGTTTTAAGTGACATCTTGAAGTGAAGGCTACTTTTGCTGAAATAAGAGTAGAATTTAATTTTTTGTGTTGTTATTCTGGGAAAGTGGATTGTTGGGGAGGCAAACTGACAAGAGTAAGAATGCTGTCAAAATTGGGAGAAGCATGTTGTAGCATCTTGATTTCTGGATAATTGTTGTTAGAATTGTTTAATTCTTGATATCTTAACTGAAGTTACAAAAGCACATTGTGCTGGTTTGCCCAGAAAAGGTGGGATCATTTCAGTGGGCTGCACTGAATGTTGATCTTATGTTTCCTTTAAATCAATAAATATCTTAAATCTTTAACACAATCTAACCTCTTAACTGGAGATAAGAACCAGAAGCAAACTGTATGCTACAATAGCAAAGCCTAAATCAAAGATATATTTATCTTCAGAAACAATATTTACACTTAAATGTTTGCCAGCTCCATAGCTGTTATGCAGTCTGATTTTGATCAGTCTGCTCACTGAGCAGTGGCATATGTGATTGAAAGCCAATATTAAACAAACAGCTCTTTCTTCTGGATTAACTGTTGTTTTCCTAGGTGGATGATTGTTCTCTAAGTTCTATTTAACAACTTCAGCTGTTTGTTCAAAGAAAGATAAAGTTACTGTGGTGCTTGGCTCAGAACTTGTACTGGTGGTTGGATCAGAAGAGATAAGTTCAAGAACTGGCTGATGTGCTGGTTAAAACATAACATGCTGTGTGTCATACAAGCTGACTGCTCTGAGAGAACCACAGGTAGCATTAGAGGCAGGTAAAGGCAATCTTTGGTTTTCCTGTCAGATTATTTAGAGGACCTAAAACATTTCTTTACAGGTTACAAGCACAGGTTTTATAGGTTTTTTTTTTTCTTTTGGCTGTGCTTTTAAATAGCTCTTCAAAGTTGTAATCAAAACTAATTGTCTCAACAAATCTAAATACTTGTTTTGGTTTTGGTTTTTTTCTTTTCCAGGTTCTGTTGAAATAACCGAAGCAAATCTTGTAAGAGATGTTTTATATGTCTTCCAGGGAATAGATGGCAAAAACATCAAAATGTGCAATTCTGAAAATTGCTATAAAGTGGAGGGAAAGGTACTGTATGGTGACTTGTATTTCATATGTGAGCAGAGAAGAATATAGGGGAAAAACAGCCTTAAGAAACACATTAAAAAGTTAAAATATTACCACAAGTCTTTATTCCCTCTCCCAGCCTTTTGTTTTGTGTGGGTTTTTTGTTTGTTTTTGTTTGGTTGGTTTTTTGGGTACAACAGAGTAGTTTAAAGAGTGGTAGTTTAAAATCGATTGGGTAGATGAGATACCAGAAAGAAACTGTAGCATTTCACAAGATGTGAATAGCCTTCTGTCAACATTTCCCCTCTGCAGTGTGTAAGAATTAATATAAAGCAGATTAAGGCATTTGACTGCATTATTACTGGATTAAATTTAACAGCTTGAGATGTGGAATGGATGCTAGCCACTTGATGTTATGGGCCTGATTACACTTACAAGTGATCAAATGCAGATTAGCTAAGAAAGAAAGGACTGGTGATAGAACTGAAGAAAGGGCTGATGTGAATTTGAATGAAGGCATCAAATAGGGGACAAAGGAACAGGAGAGATGCCTGAGAGACCTTGCATTAAGGTGGTGAGATGTTAAGCGTATTTGCAATTCAAAAAAATCCCAAGGGTGAGATTGGGTCACCTGAGCAAAGAACAAAAATGGCTCTAGTTGCTTTAGCATCTTCACATTCAGGTTTTAGACAGTACAGCTTCRGAGTTCAGTTTCTGCTAATTGGTTTTCATGTTCTTGTTCGAAGACAATGCTTTTGATTTTTACTTGTATTAAAAACTTTCTACTATGACAATATTACATAGTCCTTAAGTGGTTGGGAAATTACTTTTGGCCATTATATGTGCCAAGAGCATGGTAGAGAGGTCTTAATGTTGATACCTGAGCTAATTTCTGTTTTTCCTTCATAATAGCAGCAAAGTGAAATGTATAGCTGTTCACCATTACTTTACAATGATGTTTAGGGTTGCTTAATGGAAGGATAAATGAAAAACTTAACTCTTGTTAAATCAGTTAAATCTTGTTAATAAACAGACTTTTAATAAACATCTACCTGTACATGATGCCAAGTTTGTAATTCCTGAACACTTGTGCTGAGTTAATTATGTTCCATATAACTTTTTATATGGCAAGAGAAAGGTAGCGTAATATATTTTTCTAGAGGAACGTGAAGAAAACTTTGTCAGTGATTACAAAATTGGCAATGGGTTTCATTGGTTTTCTGTGTAGCTTTCATAACCAGTGGGCTAGTTTGAGATAGGAAGCTGTTTTACTTTGAATTTGTAATTCAGTGAGTTTAATTACTGACCACGAACCATCTGAATAATCTTTGTCTGAGAACTTTGTCTTCAGTTATTTTTGTGAAGTCAGTTGTCTTCCATTCTTCCTTATTGGTACTTGTAGTGAGCTGCCAGACCCAGTGAAGATGAGATTATTTGACTCACTAGAGCTGTAGCTGGAACCTTTTCTGACAAGCAAGGAGGACAAGATCATACCTCCTCTTGATGTATCGACTGTATATTAGGCAAAATTGTAGTCACAGCATGGAGTTCTCCCTGAGCTGCACAAAGAACATCTCATTGTACACTGGCTGAGTTGTTCTTTGTTTGCCAGAAAGAAACACAATTTCTAAGATGCTATTCTTGCCTAAATATTTTCTAATCTTAGTGTTAATATTGGATGTGTTGGTGACATTCAGCACTGTATAAGGTAGCAGCTTCTGATTTGATCTGAGACACACAAGTGTAGTAACACCAAGCCAATTTTGCTTCTTCCTCATTTAATTCCAGTGGATGTGTATTGTGCTCAGTGTTTGCCAAGTACTCTGTACTTGCAGAATTCTAAATAGGTCTTACATCATCTCTTTGGTTTTAGCTGTGGGCAGAGTTTCTGTGTCCAATTATGCTTGTTTGTGCTGGAATTCACCCTAGAGAAGTTGTTCAAGAAGTTAAAGCTGTACCTCTGTGAGTAAACAAGAGGGCCAGGGACTGAACTCTGGTCTTACAACCAAATGCTGCAGCCTGGTTCAAGCCCACACTGGTGAGGCTAACACACTCTGACACTGATTGTTATCCTGGAGAATGCCTTTACCGCTAACTGAAAGGTATAATGAATGAGATTGATTCCCAATTCTTTAGCAATCCGTTCAAGTTGTTAGAGCAATTCCTTGCTTTGGACTGTTCCATCTGGCTGTAAAAGTTAAAATTGGCTGTAGAGGTGGGATAGGCCCAGTTGCTATGGGCAAAAGTCAATCTGCTTCTTTGTCTATTTTATCAGTCAGATTGTTTAGGGGTTCTTATTCAATTGAATAAGAAAAAAAAAAATTTTGAATACTTGATGGTAGTGTTCTTGAGTAATGGGGTGAAATGTGGTAGAAGATGATCTCAAGTAGGAACAGTGTCATATCTGTTGGTAATTTAGAGGAAAAAATGTGCTGATTCAGATGAAAGTAACAGTAGTAGCTAAATAGAGTGTTGAGACTAAGGCAGGCTTGTAGGGTGAGTGAGATAGAAGAAAACCAGAAACAGACTTGAAGAGTTTGGGAGGACATATGGTCAAATAACTTATAAAAGCTGAACTTAAACTTGGAATTTGGGTTCTCCAAGTTTGTGCTGCAGATGCCTAGTCAAGCATTGTCATTTATTTTCTGTTAAAGGTTTCTTTCACACGTAGCAATAACTAATTATTTTCTCAAAGTTTTTTCATTAGTTTCTGTCGTTGGCTCCTATTGTAGAACTCTAATATTTTCAGTCTTGCTGATTGTCAGGATAAGATGAAGTCTGATTCTACAACATGAAATTGCAGATTTCTTCCTTTCTTCTGAAGACTTTTTTGTTACTGCCGTGGTTGCCTAATGTGAAAAGTGTGTATGAATACTGTTACATTAAGATTTCCAAAAGAGAAGGTCCAGTAGTTTGTTGCTGCTGCCTTTTCAACACGTGTGTATAAATTTAGTGCTAATTACATGACTGACTGCTTTTTTGCGTTATCTCTGCTGCAGAATATAAAATGAGTGTTTCTTGAACTGGCTTATTTTATGAGAAAGAGCAACCTTTGTGAAGAAACCAGTATTGGCATGGTAGATTTGACTTAATTGCAAGCTGTTGTTTCTGTTAACTTCATAGGTGAGCTTGTCCAAATCTCTCCGAGATACTACAAGTAGACTTGCAGAGTTGGGGTGGCTACATAATAAAATAAGAAAATACACAGACCAGAGGAGTTTGGATCGTGCATTTGGACTTGTGGGACAGGTGGGTCAATTAAAAAAACCCCAAACAATTTAACTACAATATTTGGTCTTGTTTCCCTAATACTGAGTAAATGCAGTACTAGAATGATGCATAAACTTTGGAACTTGGATCATTCATCATTCGATTTACTCCTTTTGTGGATGCTGCATTTGGTATGGGTCATAGTCAGAAGGCAAGGAAAAGGCATTTGCTCTTGCTGGTCTTAAAGATTTGCTCCTGTAATTTGTACTTAATCTTTAAAAAAAAAAAATTTTTAATTCTTCATGCATGTTTTTAAACAAAAACACTTCTTAAATGGGATGGTGTCATCTCTGAGCTAATTAATCACCAGTTCATTTGTTAGTGACCTGTGCAGGAGACAGTCTTGTCAGCTGTTGTTGATGTTCATGTGTTAGTACTGCACTAGCTTACATAAAATGCAAATAGTCCATTATCTTTTACCCTTTCTTTTGAATACAGCATCAAAAGAATATTAATTTTTGTTTTTATAGGTTTCATCATCATGATTTATAGTCTACAGTAACTTCACTGCTGCTGTAATACCCAAAACCACATTTACTGCTAAGGCATTCCCGTTTCCTCTCACTTGCTCCCTCTGTAAAACTGGATATTATCCCTTCTGAGTCGACAGAAATGTTATCCTTGCCTCTAGCCATAACATCCTACCTAATCTGCCAAGAAATTGAAGTGCTTCTCCCTTCAATCTAATTTTTCTTAAGAGGTCAGTAGAGACACTGTAGTGCTTCCTACTTTTCTAATGTTTTATTCTGTTCCATTCTGTCTCTTATTCTAAGTAACCCTTTTAGTTACATATAAATAATTATTTTTCTACTGATCCAATGCTGATTTCCATGTTTTATATGGTAGTGCTACTGTATATGCATTTTCTTCAGACTCTCTCCCCCTTATATCTGGGTGAAATTTTATTCTTTATCTAGTAGCTTCCTGCTTGTGCTAATTTTTACTGTCTCTGGCTTTAATTTTCAAGTTTACAGCAAGGGAAGAACTTTAATTCTTCAGTGAATTTAAATGTGCAGTATCTTAGCTTCCGCATGCAGGTTTCAGATCCTGTGCAGAAGGCTGTGCAGTTAGTCAGCTGAATCTGCACAGCTCTAATGCTGCTAATTTTGCTTGAGGCAAGCACTTGTATATATTTCTAGGACATAAGCGTACAAATAAAAACTTAGATTCTGCTCCTGCTGTCAGTATCTGGACACAAAAGAGTATGCCTTCATGCTCTTCATAGCTTTTATAGCTGAGAATTTCAGATGCTGCACACTGTGCATTAAGGAATTTAGCACAAGAATATATATTGTGTTACAAAGCATCTTTTGCTTCATGTTATAAAAGAATGCTTGTGTAAACTCCCATTTAAACCAGGTGTAGAATAAGATGTCTGTCACCTCTTTTATTATGTTTCTGGTGACTGTTTTTACCACACAAAGTGTCAGGTATTGACATTAGAAGTAGAGATAGAATATTAAGCAGCAAAGRCAGGAAAATATAAAGTGTAATATATTGTTATAAGTTCTATTTTGTCCTCTGAAAGTAGAAATAATTGGCAGTTAATTATAATTTGCCTTGTATTTTGGTGTTTTGCCCATTTAGATCTAGTTGAGCTAGTGGGCATTTTAATTTTTTTCTCTTGAACAAGCAAGTGTTCTGTTTCCATCCTCAATTCTCTTTTGCTGCAGACTAAATCAGAATTCTAGGATAATGTCCAGTTTTTGTGTAACATTTTGCGAAACAAAAGTCTGGTTCGTGATGTGGGAATTGGCACTGGATGTAAATTTTAACTTGTAAAGCTTCCCTGAAAAATTGGTGACCAGTTAGATCTTAAATCCTTTTTGCTGCTAAATCAGTAAAGTCAGTGATTACTGTTTTTTCTTTTTGAGCAGAACAGTGCCTTTTCTTGGAGGCTCTGCTCTGCCCTCTATCTTGGCAAGTGCCACTTTAATAGGTTCAAAAATTTACTGAAGAAGCAAGTGAGAAGAAATGAAAAGTGGAGTTACACATAAAGGGATTTCTTTTTGCCCTTCAGTATCATCTGGAATAAAATGAATGTCAAATTTCTTTGTAATTTATAACGTTGAGTTGAAGAAAGGAACCTCCTTTCCTTAAAAAGGATACAATGGCAAGATTAATGACTTTTTTTTTCCTAGGCTTCTTAGCTGCTTAGCAGGAAAGAAGATTTATTTTCTCCTTGTGCTTCTAGAAATGATTTCTGCCTTTTAYGTACTCTAGTGAATAAATATTTTACTTCAAGCACTTGGGTTCTTTCTGTGAAGTTTTCCTTATTTTTTCCAAATTATTTTGACTGTAATTTTAAAAGGTCTTGAAGGGAAAGTCCTGGGAAATTTCCCATTTAAAAAAAAATCCATTAAAGTAGGTATCAAATTTGTTAGCTGAGAATTGGTTAGAAATGGATTCTGAAGAATTTATTCGTATGCATGGGGGTATTCTTCCAAGAAACCAAACAAAGAAAAAACTTTAAGTACTTTTTTGGGGATTTTAAAGTCTTTTCAACTTAGTTCCAAATTTGTGAGCCATATTTTTAATTCTGTTTTGGAAAATGTGTTGCAGTCATTTTTTTAGTCTGTGTGTTAGGTTAAGACCATTATAAAAGAAAAGCAAGACTCCCTAGAACCCTAAACTGGAAAATTACTCATTACTAAACAAGCATTATTTCAGGAATTGTTTTTAAAATCTGTCTTGATCTTTAAACAACCTAAAGTAGCTGTACTTAGAATTCTTTTACAAAGAAGAATTTTTGCTGTACTTCAGGCCTCAATTAACTTCYGTATGTTTTACAGATTTCTTCAGATATACTTCATGTTGTTCATTTTTTTCCATGTCAAGTGAAGAATCATATACATATAGTGTGAATTGATAAAAGGCCAAAAATTTAGAATACTTGATCCAACAGCACTTAGTGGGAGTATTTTTTTTGAGCATTGTGTTTTCTTGTTCATGTCATATAGTCTATACTGTAAATATAATGATGGTTGCCTAACTTCTGTGTTCTGTTGTTAAGGGCCTTCCTGAAATTGAAACTGTTACTTTACTGCGTAGTGTATCTTACACGATGATTAAAAAAAAACCCTTCAATTGGGTCGTGTTATAATTTGTACGTCCCTGTACTAATTATTAATGCCATTATTGAGATGATGTATCTACTCAAAGAGTTACATTTGTCATAGTTTAGTCTGTTGATAAAGACAGCAAGAAACAAAGTCACTTGATAATGGATATATATATTCTTGCAAAAGGTATGTGCATCTCTTAGGGAAGCACTTATACTTTGGTCAGTTTTGTAAGAGTTGGCTTTTATGCTGAAACTTGCAGCCTGATTCCCTTCAGGAAATTTCTGACTATGTTGAAAGGGTGGTGATAGAATTAAAACTGTTTTAGATAAAACCAGGAAGATTTCACCTGATTATTTTTCCTCTTTTTTTTTTCCTTCTCTTACAGAGTTTTTGTGCAGCCTTACATCAGGAACTTAAAGAATACTACCGACTTCTGTCTGTTTTACATTCTCAGGTAAGTTAAGTGATACTTATTTAACTTTAGATATTTACTTTATCTAAATATCTCGTAAAAGGTATACCTATGTATTCTGTTAGAATAAGAAGGATGTACAGCAGTTTCTGTTGATAGTGAACACAATTCTTTGACTTGTACATTTCTTACTCTTTGAATGCATGTAGCCTTGAATATTATTCTCTTAAAAATTCACTGGTATTTGATATGTTACATAAGCAAGGAATACAATGTGTATTTCTAAGTCTCTGTCCCTGTTTTGCATTCTTTTTGTCAGTTTCGTCTTGTATAATATCTTTACCATTCAAATCCCAAACAATGTGATGCATCCTTGAGGGGAGAAAAAAAAAAATCTTTATTTCAAGCAATGCATGATTCTGCAGCTAGAGATAACAGTTGCAACTTTTTTTTCTTTGTGGGGCAGTGTGTACATTTTTCTTGTCCCTTTGTTTGTTTTCTGAGAGTAAAAGAATCTGTTTGGCAGATGTTTCAGTGTTCTACTATTTTTCTGTAATGTATAGACCAACTCAGTGCTGATAGTCTTGCAGTTTGTCCATAAATGTTTGTAGGTAATGTGCACCTAGATTCTATCTCTAAAATTAAAATATGCTTTTTTTCTTCTGCTCACCTTTTTTTTTCTGAGGGGTTCTCAAGGGGTTCATTATTTGCCATGATGAAAAATTTATTCTGAGAATTGACCTAGAGCTAAATTAAACTGCCTTTTAAAATTCTAACTTCAATAAAACCTTTATAGTTTAAGTCATGGGCTTTTGTAAATATTTTCAAAGCATCTATTCCTTTTGACTCACTTGCAGTTCTTTAACATTCTTGACTTCTGGAATGTATGTTATATATGTTATATACTTTTGCTTTTTTTTTTCTGGCTATTATCCAGATTTTCCTCTTGTAATTATTTTCTGCTCTGTCCAAAAGGGGTTTTCTCTTTTGGTTTACTGGAGCTTTGATTAATTCTAACTTCCAAAACTTCTTGACCATTGAAATATTTGACTTTGAAATGCAGCTTCGTCTACCGTAGCTGTCTACCAAACCTTTCAAATGAAGAGATGAGTATGGTGGGAGGGAAGGTCTGTAAGGAGAAAATGAAGGTTCTGGGGTTGCTTATTTTCAAACCGCTTTTGACTTTGTGCTGGGTTGACCCTGGGCAGCAGCCAAGCAGCTGTCCAGCCTCTTGCTCCCCCCGTCTCTTGAGGAATGGGGAGAAAATAGAAGGAAGACAGAAAGATAAGTCAATCAGGTTAGTGACAGTTTAGAAGGGAAAGCAAGAGCTGTGCGTGCAAGAAAAGCAAAGTAGGGATTTCATTCACTAGTTCCCATTAGCAGGCAAATGTCCAGCTGCTTCTGAAAAGCCGGGCCTCAAGACACTTAACACTTGCTTGGGAAGACAAACTCCATCACCACAAATATTCCTACTTCCTCCTGCTTTCACTGAGCTTTTCTAACTTAGAAAGCTCTTTGTCCTCTGTGTACTTGGAAATGGTTTTCCAGGATTAGTTGCTCTGTCAGCATCCCAGGAAATGAAGTGAGTCTCACTGGTGTGTAGTTTTATGGCTCCTCCTTGGAGAGAGGGCTGTGTTGCAATTGAGAGTGGCCTTGCAGTGACAATGGCCGGTTCCTTCCCTCAGCATTTGTGGGTGCATCCCATCAGGTCCTGTAGACTTGAGCATATCCAGTTTGTTCAGTGTACCCTAACCTGATCCTTCTCTACTCAGTCTTCCTTGTTCCAGACTTCCTTTGATAATCTCAGCTGACATCTGGTATCCCCAACAGCAAATCTTACCAAAATACCAAGGCATAAAAGGTATTAAGTACCTTCCATTTTTCCTGTCACCCCTTTCCTGGCACCATTCGGTGGTTGAATGCACATTTTTTCCAGTCTTACTTTTACTGCTGTTTTTGTTGTTGGTCTTCATGTTCCTTGTCAGATTCATGTACAGCGTTAGAGTTCATCAGTGTATTGAGCACGTTGATTAAATGCATTTTCATAGGCAACAGTCAATACAGTGTCTGTAATGTACAGTTTTGCTGCAGCTGCAGACTGGAGTTTTTTGGGAATCCAGGTCCCTCAGCACCTAACTGACGGGGGTTCCAGAGTCATGTAGTGTTTGAATTTTCAGGAAGCTCCTGGCAACATTCCTCCCCAAAGGTGTGAAAGAAAGGAAGGCGATCCAGCAGTGGGGGACAGATTCTTTTGTGACTTGAAAGGTGGAAAGGCTTGAAGGTCATAATGCAGAATGAAGAATAAAGCTGTACCCTTCAGCTTCTTGAAAACATGTAGGAAACTCTGACTTAAAATTGAGTGTATGCTGCATTCCTAGATTCAGGAGATCATACAGGCTGCCAGCTTAAGAGTTGTTAGCTGCAGTTCCAGAGAGCAGTACAGAGAACAACAAAAATCTTGTCAAAGGGCTCTGTACTATCCTTATAACTTTTTGTCTTCAGAGCTTCCCCCAAGTATGTTTCTGCCCCTGAAAGAGTAATCCTGAGCATACTGCATGCTATTCCATAAGCTTTTCAGGTCTTTTCCTTGCAGACTGTTTTCATATTATCAGCCCATTTAAAGTGTGGTTCCATGCTGAAGGTGCACTATCTCTTCCCTAAAGTCAAAGAGTGGCTTTTGCTCCTGCATCTCTCCTCACTGCCAATTTCCAAAAAAAACCGAAGGAAAAACCCAAACATGGACCCAGGAGCATCTAGAAGCAAATGAATTTAACTCTCTTTAAGGCTGAACTTAATGTGGATGACACTAGTCTTAAATTTAGCTAGAATGTTGTATTTAGCAAAAAAATGTGCTAGATGAGAAGGCACAGAGTGGATTGGTTGTTATATACAGGAAACAGCATCTTTTCTAAGAGTTTGTCTACTTGGACTGCTCTAGGAACTTGCTTCTGTATTCTTGTCTTCTTGTCCTGCTTGTTCCATCTGAGCTTGTATGAGATGTGTATTTAGACCTTGGATGCAAATATTTGGCTTTTATTTTCCACGTTCTTGGTAGTCACATTGTGACAGATTTTTCTTATCATAGCTTTTAAAAAGTTCAGGGTTTTTTTTCAATGTTAGCAATTCCTTAATCTCACTGTAAGGCTAACTTAAATTCTGATAGGTTCTGGAGCAAGACACTGAACAGAATTTGCCCCATAGTGAACTAAAATAAGCTGAGTGTGCAATAATAAGTTTACCTTCTACACCCTGCCTTTCCTTTAGATGTTTTTCTTTACTCTGTCGTAATCATCTCTGACCAGTACTTGCTGTCTCTCAGGATCTCTGCTCTCTTTTTGTGATTATCACCTTGCTGTCTTTAACTTTCTTGGCCTTTGTGCTTTGTCTGCCTTATTACACTTCTGCTTGTCTGTTCTTTCACCTGTGCTTGATTCTCTCTTTTCATTAGATTGATTCTCAGGTTTTTGTCCAGTGATTTAATAAGAGAACACAAAACTCTGAGTATTTCAAGTGTATTAATAAAAATCTGACTTCAGAATGAACTATGAAACCTGAGTTCTGCTTCAGTCCTGCTTCAGTTTTGTTCTTTGACATGTCTTTCTGTTTTTAACTTGATCAGTTGCAACTGGAAGATGATCAGGGCGTGAATTTGGGACTTGAGAGCAGTTTAACACTTCGCCGTCTGCTAGTCTGGACATACGATCCCAAAATAAGGTTAAAGACACTTGCAGCACTTGTTGATCACTGTCAAGGTGTGTTTAACATTAATTTAATATTTCTGGGGAAGTTACATAGCTTTGAGTAGTTGCCCAGAGGTGGCTATCAGTATTATAGTAGTGCTTGTTTGGGGTTTTTTTTAGAAAATTTTAAGTAGTTAATCCACAGGATTTTCTCTTAGTTTAAACAAAACATGAGAAATTATAGTGCTGTGTTGATACATTCAGACTTGTTACTTTTTTAAAACTAGAACATGCTCAAAAAACCCTTCCAATTTTTACCATGCACTTTTCATGCTATTTTCAGTTACTCAATTTAATTGTCTTTCAGGGAACAGTACACTTAAAGCCCTACTAATAAATTAGTAAATGGTTGGCTTAGTTTCCTCACTATGTTGTATGAGTATTATGCAATACCTCTATATGATGGCATATAGGAGTAATTTGCAACTTGTCTGCATGTTCATGTGAAACAACAAAACCTTGCAAATCTGCAAATATCGTGATTTTATTGACAATCCACAAGAAGATGCTGGGGAGAGTAATGTTGGAGTTTACCAAAACTTCGGCTGATAACTGACCAAACTGATCAGTAACTGATGCTTCTCCCTGAGGGTACTTCAGATTTATGAGATTGTGGCCCTTTAGAAAGAGCATCTTAGCTCAGATAGAGCATCTGTTTTATGTTGATTATTGGAATTGGTAGCAGATCTTTTAAAAAGTGGGCTTTACTTTTAAGACATTCATGAAGATTTTGAGTTCTATGGCCTCTGCTGCAGGGAAGCTGTAAGCTGTGCAGCATAGCAGCAAAACCAAATATTCGATCTATTTTTTAACTTTTTTTTTTGACAGCCTCTTACCTTTCAATTGCGAGAAGACAGGAGATACCACCTCACAGAGCTATGGGGGGAACTATAACCTAGAAGCAGGAAAGATGTGTTTGTGTGCGTGTATGCACAGAGAATATCTGAGTGTCAAGTACAGGGGAGAAAGAAAACATACTAAGGCTCCTTTAATGCTTTTCTGGCTCTGTGTGATCTGATGCCTTGAAATTTGCATTCCTCTAAGCTACCATAAAGTAGACAGAGAACTCTGCTTAATGCTTTGGTGAGATTAATAATTTATGCCTCAAAACCTAGGAATTCCTCTGTTAGCAATAAAAAGTGTACTTTTGCTACGTTTTAGAATTGCTGTTTAGCAAGCTCAGTGTGACACATGGGTAGCTAAAATCAATGGCTGCTGAATTTAAATGGGGTGTATATGGTTTTCCTTCAAACATTTCTGTTCCTCTCCCCTATGATCTTACAGGAAGGAAGGGTGGTGAACTAGCCTCAGCAGTTCATGCCTATACTAAAACCGGAGATCCCTACATGAGATCTCTGGTTCAGCACATTCTTGGCCTGGTGTCACATCCTGTACTGAATTTCCTTTATCGCTGGATTTATGATGGAGAGCTGGAGGATACATACCATGAGGTAATTCATGTGCTACAGTAAATACTTGTCCCTGTTTGCTTTGGGGTATTACAATCTGTGGGAAGCTTAGAGGAGAATTTGAAAAGTAGACTGTGATGAAAATGTGTAACATCTGAGTGAGCAATATATACAATAACAACTTCAAATATCACTCTCTTCATGAGTTCTTCATGAATTTGATATCTGCAGGTTGCAATGATGCAGTATATTGTCTTCAACAAATCATATCCTGGGTCTGTTAAGTAGAGTCAGAATGGTGGACTGACAGTAGGTTCTTGCTTCTGAAGACAAAATAATTTCTCCATATCTTGCTGACTGTAACAACAGTAACATATGCAGAGTTCCTTGTAGCTTTTATTTTTATGGTTTGCAGAATACAGAAGTGAAACTATAGGGTAGAGAATTTACGTTAATCTTTTGCTTTTAATATTTATTTCAATCTTCAGTTTTTTGTAGCATCAGATCCTACAGTTAAAACTGATAGGTTGTGGCATGACAAATACACTTTGAGGAAATCAATGATCCCTTCTTTTATTACAATGGAGCAGTCAAAAAAGGTATGAATCTAAAAGTTCATCTTCTGATGATTTATTTGCCCTGTGCTGCTGCTTAGACTTCTGTTGAGAAAATAGAGGCCGAATTGAACAAGAAATAATCGTAGGCATTTTAGAATTATTTGCTGAGGAAGACTATAAGACTGTTTCTCCTTTCCATTCTCTAACTGTTATTTGTTTAAGGAGATTTCAGGGAGGGGGGAAAATTCATGTTTAAACCTTTTTGTGTTAGCATTGATGTTCTGGATTGCTGTGGTTGGGGTTGTGAAGCTCAGAGCACAGAAAGATGACGAAATATTTTCTTGTCCTGGTGGTTGTGGGTGGCTTCTTTGTTTGGTGTTTTATTCTTCCTTGGTTTCTTGCAAGTCAGTTTTTAAAAAAATTCATTTCTTCTTCAGGTCCTCCTAATAGGAAAATCTATAAACTTCTTGCATCAAGTTTGTCATGATCAAACTCCATCCACAAAGATGATTGCTGTGGCAAAATCTGCAGAGTCTTCAAAAGATGGTAGAGTATTAATATTATTCAATGTCTTGCCTTTGAACCGACCTCAGTACAATATGTGCTTTAGACTGTAAACTGTCTTTATGCATAGTGGGGTGGAAAGGAGTACAAAAGTCCCATCTGCCCTAAAACACAGATACTTTAATGGATACTTACTTTTTACAAAAGATGTATGATGATGCATGTGTGTAATTTTCTTAATTTGATAGGTTTGCTGGATGGTTGTTAACGTACTGAATTTCTGAATGAAACTGTTCAAAAAACCATCTGCCTTTCAGCTGCCTCAGCTGGGGTTGGAGCAGGGATATTCTTGACTGCCGCGATAAGAATTTAGTATGTTTGATGTCTCATAAAATATATTCCATCATACAATTCCGTAGTAATACTGAGTTAATTTTGTGGTTGAAAATTAATAAATACTCAATTAATTGTAAATAAGAAAATGAGCAATAAAAACAGGGTAGAAGCCTTTCTGTAAATGCACGTTACTCATAGGTGTGAAAAAATTAAGCATGTGGAAGGTTAGTAAAATTCTTTTGAAGATGACTTAAAATTGGTGTAGCCAGCTGTTGAACATGAAGCCAAAACTTAACTATCAGAATTCCTCCAGGTTATTTTGTTTTATTTAGAAAATATTTCGGTTTTAATGAATGAGAACTTATATACCATTTGTGGTTATTTTTTAGTGTCATATACATTGCAATGAAATTAACATTGAAATTAACATGGTTATGATGAGAAATAGCAAATAGTAAATATTTAAACCAGTGAGACTTTATGTCTAAATACTAAGCAAAGAATGTGTAGGATGCTGCTACATCTCAGAGAAAGGACAACATCCTGCCTTCTGATGAAAGTGATATTTTGCTACTGTAATTTCTTTTCATAACTTGTTTAATATACCCAAGATAGTCTGACTGTTAAAATGTAGCTCACTGGGATAAGTTCTCTGATACTAATAATTTAAATATTTTTCTGTCAAATTCTTGTTTTCTAAGAACATGCTTCTTTGCCCTTTATAACATTTTGTACAATATATTTTCTGTTATTTCTCTACTCAATGTGACTTATATAAAACTTTAAAGCTTGTGTATGTGGGGTTGGTGTTTTCTTTTTCCCTCCAGAATAACCTTGGATTAGATTTAATATTAACTCTTCACAGTATGGACTTTTAGTATGAGTACCTCCATGAAAGATTTTCTAGTAATAAAATCTCATTCACATCTGGAAGAATGTCATCTAATGTGATTTTTGTACCATGCTCAGTGCCTGCTTAGTCAAAGATGTGCTTAAAGTGCAAAGAGAGGTCAGGGTTAAGTGAATAAGGGCTGTAAAAGCATTTGAACAATCATCTTGCCAGCTACTCTTGGAAAAAAAGGAAAAAAATTCTTTGGCTGCCCTACTTTCACCACTTTATACAGCATTTATGGCCATGCTTTTCCAATATTTCTTTACATTTGCATTTGTTTCTTTCTTGATTGAATGGAAGATCTGCACAAATATAGGTTTCCTATTATGTAGGGAATGAGAGCTTCAAAGCATGTACACTATCTTAAGTGCTGAGAATAACTGTTTGAGACGGAAGTGTAGTTTTAGAAATATGTTACTCTATCTGCAGTGTGCTGAACGTGTGCTGAGCTTATGGTTGGCAGCCTAAATACCTCATGGTATCTCACTGCTTTAAATTCTGCATAAAACTGCATTTGTGTTTAGGGCATTTTACCCATTTAATCCTGAAAGAACATTCTGTGTCAGTGATGTTGGAAATTCTTCCTTTCCTGCTTGTTTGTGCCATCTGACAATATCTTGAAAGTCCCTTCAGATAATTACTTATTATTAAGGTCATGGAAAGCTAGGATACCAGCCTGAGTTCTGGATGCTTTTTCTCACTTTAAATCTGAACATTTCATGGGTTTGGCTGTATTTTTTTGTTTCTTTCATTTGCTTTGGAACTTTAACTGTCATGTTTCCCCAGTTTCCTTTTGATGCTGAAATAATCATGGTGTAGAAAACTGTCTGAACATGAAGAAGTCTGAGATAAAGAACTGTATAGAAGTTGGTCATCTTGCCTGGCAAGGAATTGTAGCATTTGGGAAAGAGGAACAGTAAAAAAGGCAGATAAAGTGACCTCAGCTCCGACATGTAGCTGTCCACAGTTTGGGAACTTCTGAACCAGGAATGATACTACATTAAGTAGCAACTCATGGACCTGGCTGTCAGTGCTTTTAGTATGACCCTTTCTTTACCCATTTGTGGCTTTTCAGTGTCCCGAGATAATTTTGCACAGTTTTCAAAATATGTGCCTAGGCCTTTTGTTTGTTGATGTAAACAAACTTTTGAGCAGTTTTGCATGTCAAACAGGAATGCTGCATTTTGCCTATGCGTGTGTGTGTGTATGCAGAGGTGGTGCATTACATGTAAAATTCAACTTTGCAGTCTGAGATGAAGGGCTGTGGCCAGGTCACTCCCTTCAAGGCAAGGGGAGCAGTACTAAGGAGAGGGGAAGGGCTGCTTTTTCTGCTTGAAATAGTAAGAAGCTGAGACTGGTCCATGTATCCCAGACGTGCTGCCTTACACACGCTCACCCCTGTGTGAGTGGAGGCAGGACCAGCACGCATGACATGGTAGGCTTGCGACAGACAAGCCAGGGAGTTGCCTGCAGCCTGTTGGCTTTGCCTGTGCCTTGAGCCAGTGCTAGGCCCAACCTCTTGTGTCCTAAGTACACAGTAGCTGAGGATATTAGGTGGTAACTCTTTTTGGATTGGCTTGTTCTCTCTCGTTTTCCCTGCGAGGCTCCCAGCATCTTGAGGAAAGATGCTTGCACTTACCGCAGTCTGTAATAATCCTCACATCCCTAAGCTTGATGTGGGTTACTTGACTAAGTATTTAGTGTTGGGAATTTGAGCACAGCAATGTATTATAAAAGGGTCATCTCTTTGACACCTCTGTATATTCTTGCACTTTTTGCATCTTATGGAGGGTGTCTCACTGGTTACTGAATGATGGTTTGGAAACTTCAGGGATTGTCATTGAACCAGACATTGAGAGTTTTCCCTTATTAAGAGTTACTTCTTTTTTAGGACCACTGTGTATTTCTTCAGTTTATAAGCATTTTTTTAGTTGATTAATTAAAATGAGAGTATACCCTTTAATTCTGAAGAAGTTCTGAATCTTAGGATAGTTGGAAATCCAGCATTTGGAGTATTGCTCCATGCTGCCTGGAGAGGCCACAGTTCTTGCTGTCTCATAACAGCTTTATTGGAGTAATAAAGCTTTCTTAATCAGCTTATAGTTACAGAAAACAGTGAAATAAGCTTCCTACTAAAGGGTGGTGTCCTGCTTTCTGTCCCAAAATTAACATGCATTAAGGGTGGAGAAGAAAATATCGGGTTGCTAGCTGTTCCCCAGGTAATGCAAGCATATTCCTTTTTCTCTTGTTCTCTCTTACATATGGGAACTCTTTTCTGTTGAATGTTCTAACATTCTGATTCTTTGCTTTGTTTTTTCCTCCCCACCCTTAGAAGTGGCTTCTACTTTAGATTCCCTCCAGCAAAGGTTTTTCCTAATTGAGCTTTTAGATTTCCTTAAATTATTTGATTTTGCAAATTGCAGCTTTTCAGCAAGCTTAAAAATCCCCAGTTTTTTATGTAAAAGTGATGAGCTTTTACTGGAAAGTACAAACAGGGCACAGATTAAAAGTAATATTGTTGAAGTATAGGCTGCTTTAGACTTGCTTTCACTTCAGCTATGGCAAATGTATAGTATAGTGGATCAGAAGAAATGGCAATTTTTCTGTTTGTGTGTTTCAACTCCAAAGCTTTTTTGCCTCTGTTTTGGAAAACTACTAATTTAATTTTAATATTTATTTTCTTTTAGCTGCTGATTTGTTCACAGATCTGGAAAATGCATTTCAAGAGAAAATTGATGCAGCTTATTTTGAAACTAGCAAATATCTGCTGGATGTTCTCAATAAGAAGTACAATTTGCTGGAACACATGCAGGCCATGAGGCGCTACTTGCTACTTGGTCAAGGAGACTTCATCAGGCATTTAATGGACTTGCTCAAGTAAGACAATAGGAAGGGTAATTATATTGAATTTCTGATGATTCTGTGCACAATCAGCACAGAAACTGTTTTGCTTTTGGAAGAGGACCCTCTAAGTACCTTGTTCAATTAAACCTTTGAGTAATAACTTTTAAATTCTGGGTTTTATTTCTTTGACCCTGAGGCTTAATTCTTTCTTTTTGCTAAGAAGTACATACAGTACCATTTCRGTCTTGAAAAGTTGCACTAATGTACATATCTTTATGCTGGCCCTGTGACAGCCTCGAGGGTGTTAGCACTTCTCTTGCTTCTGTCAGCAAGTTTAAGCAGAAGAGTTGTGCTGCTCTTGATGCCACTGGTTAGCACTGCTGGGATTGTTAGGCCTCTATGTTTTGGAGGTGTTTGGCCAAAACCCCTCAAATTTTAAAAACCTAATTGATGCTTCACCAGCCTCTGTTTTAAGCACTCAGGTGCACCTACAACTACTGATTTCAGTTTTTAACATGTATTTGCAGTCTCACTTTTACATGCTGGTGCTACTGATGAAACTTACGTCAATCAAAAATGTCATTTGCTAGGCTTTCCTTTGGTCTAAAAGGCAGGCTTTGTAATAGAGCTTCTCTTAACTTGTTTGTAATCAAAATCAACATTGTCTGGATTTGTATGTGACCATGCTTTTTAATGGAAAGCAGAATAAGGTTGGTTTGTTGAGTCGGTATTACATTTGAGGCAGGAGGAGTGAGAGGCTTTCCAGTACTGATCCTGCAGGAGAGAGGGGTAGTACATGCCTGTTGCAACTCTTGGGAAAGTTTAAGTTATGTAGAGGGGGTAGGTTTGTGTGCTTCTGTCAGCACTTCTGAGCCCATGAGATCGCTATCAGTAAATTTCTCAAAACTGAAGTGGAATTATTGGTTTCATGTGTTAATGGTGTAATCTGCCTCATTTTAGATAATGAATGCAACTCAAATTGCAGACTAGCTAAACTAACAATCCTGGTAACTTCAAATTACTGGCATTAAATGAGGATGAAGTTAGTCCTCATGCTGATCTTTGGAGTATAGCTGCATATCCATATATGTATTCTGCTCATACTGTGTGAATATTTTGCTCATTGATTTTCTTTGTGGTTAAAGCTGAAAGAGTAAAATGAGAGGCTTTGGATGTCTGTTAGAGAAGGGTTTTGCTGTGTGCTGCAGTTACTACTGAATTGCTCCTGCAGAGTATTTTAGTAATGTGCTATGACTGTTTCATAACCACCAGGCCAGAGCTTGCACGACCAGCTACAACCTTATATCAGCATAATCTAACTGGAATCCTGGAAACAGCAGTGAGGGCAACTAATGCCCAGTTTGATAATCCTGAGATTCTCAAGCGATTGGATGTTCGACTTCTGGAGGTCTGTTGCATCATGGTGACTCTGACCTGAAGCATAACTTTGTGCGTGTGTCTGCATGCGGATATCTATATAAAACAAAATTTTCATATATGTATATGAATATATTTCCCCCCTCCCTTTCCATTGAGGTTTACTTCAAATAATATAAACCTCATTTAATAAGTCTTTTTCTTTTCCCTTTTTCCTGTCTATTGTCTATTTGTATTTCAAGATGTGGGTTTACAGCCATTTACAATACAAAGTTGAGTATTTGGGGCCTAACAGGAATTGATGCTGGTGGCCCTGATTTGAAATTCTGCAAACAGCTCTTACTGCTGTTGCTCTTACAAGAGTTGGGGCGGGGAGGGGCAGGTTGGGGTGTGTGTCTCCTTGTTGCCCCTAGTTAAAAAAAGGGAAGCAATGAAAGCGCATTCCATGAAAGATGCCTTAACACTTCAGTTAATTTGAAAGCTGCAGTCCCAGGAGTAAGAGTTGAATGAGGAGCTATAGCATCTGAAATAGGCTATTTCTGATTTCAGATGCCAAAGAAATTTTCCTTACCTTTGTTTTCCTTTACTAGGTTCAGTGGAGAAACACTGACATTACAAACATCAGCATTTGGGTGGGATGAGTCTCACCCTTGTATCAAAGGGTTTGATTAATTTTTGCTTCATCCACTGTTTTCAAAAAGAAACTCCTGTATCTCTTGTTGAGAATGAGAGTAAGCAAGGGTTGGTCCTCAGCATTAGTATGCTCTGATTATACACTGAAAGTAGCATATCTTTTTAATACAGGTATCTCCTGGAGACACTGGATGGGATGTCTTCAGCTTGGACTATCATGTTGATGGGCCAATAGCAACGGTAACGTCATACACTGCTGGCTGTGAACATCTCTTGGGTGCTGAATTAAATCGCTAAATACTTTTTTTATTGAAGTAACCTTTTTTTGTTCTGGAGTGTGAGATCAGAGATACAGTGGGTGCATCCTAAATGCAAAAAATAGTATCAAGTTAGGCAAAAATCTCAATTCTTACCAGTTAACTGTGAGTGCTGAAAAGCTACATTTAAAAACAATCACTACTGAAAATCAGTAATTCATTTGTTCTAGCAGAGTTTTTAGCAAGTACTTAATAAATTGAGTGCTCCTATTCTTTGATTATTACTAGTCTGTAGATGCTAATTTGGGATAATTTGCAAGGAACTGAAGAATGTGTTTGTGGAGAACTTAATATATGGTGTCTAAATGGTATATGATAGGTAGTTGCACTCTTTATCAGAATGCATTTAGCCTCTATAAAAAACTTGTAAAGAACTTCATATTTAAGCAGGACAGACTGTGAGTCTGACCAGCAGAAGGAATTTGCATATGTAGCTTTAAAAGAGGCTTAGGCTTTATGTTCATGCCTTCTTACACTTCCAACAGTGCCCTGTGCCTACTTGAACGTTAGGTAACTGTTCAGCCCTCAAGGGAGGATCTTTCCAAAAGCTCTGGGGCCAGGAAACTTTTTTTTTTAAAAAACAATATTGATCAATAAACTGCATGGATCAGATAAGATGAACTGTGAAGAGGTTCTTGATACTTTAGGACATATGGTATGTCTTAATTTGTACTGATATTTCCTTTGTTTTGTAGGTATTCACACGTGAGTGCATGAGCCACTATCTAAGAGTATTTAATTTCCTTTGGAGAGCAAAGCGAATGGAGTATATTCTTACTGATATATGGAAAGGGCACATGTGCAATGCAAAGCTTCTGAAAAGTATGCCAGGTGAGAGGTGTCCAGATGGACGACATGCTTGTAAAACGGATCTAGATGACTGCATCTTATTTTAAACTGTGTGTTAAGAGGGGAAAAAAAGGTCTGATGAATGATGTTTAGATAAATTTTGTATTTTGTTGCTCCTCTTGACTAGCTGTTTAATGGTAGATGATGATGATGAAGGTAAAATAACATTATTGTAAGGAGAAGTTTCCTATTTGTTGTTTTACTTAATCCTTGGTCCCTGTCTTGAGAAGTTGCACTCATATAAGTATCTTTATGTTGGCCCAGTTGTGAGACTAACTCTTCCATCCCTTTGTGTTCATCTTCCTTGATGGCTTCCTATTTGTACCGTGTGTCTCCCTCTTTCTTGTGCTGGCTGTTAACTAATAAGTCTCATACATGCACGGTTCTGAATTTACTAGTTTTACCTTCACTCATTCCCTTTGCTTTTGTTTACCTAAGAGCAGAAGAGGCTAAGAAAAGAAAGATGTTTGAGAAGAAATAGGAAAGCTGTGAAGTGTAGTGGCTTTGGTGTATGTTTCATGGACTGGGACTTTTTGATCCTGTTTCTCAGCTGAAAATATAGTCATATTTGTGAGCATCTGCACTGGCTCACTCTTGAAATTTGTTTAAATCTATGTACAAAAAATAGCTGTCGAAAGTTCGGCTGCTTTATGGCATATAAATTTGTAAATATTAGTATTTATTGTTTTATAATTTAGAACTTTTGGTGGGTGGGAGAGGACACCTGGCCTCAGAAGGCCACTGGGAAACAAGCTCTTGTCAAGTTTGCTCTAGTGCACAAGGCTGACATCTGGAATGATACAGTATGACCAGGTTTCCTTTCTGCAACTGTGAGATAGGATTTAGTTTACTGTCATATCCCTGTCCTAAATAAGTGCTTGTTTGGCTGGAAACCAGTTATATGTTGCTTTCTTGGTTTCTCTTCCCTTTGAGACTGTGGTGCAATTAACAGATTTTATTCCATCACCTGATGGTCTTCAGGCTGTAGCTGTCTCCTGTTGCTCCCATTACTTGTTCTTTTGTTCTCAAGAGGAAGTTTGTTTCCAGCACTTTCTGAGCATGCCCTCGGTGTCTCCTTTGGCTCACATTTTCTAGGAGGTAATTGTGCAACATTCTTTGCTCCTCTGTTGCCAGTCAGTATTGCTGCTGCCATCCAAGATTAGTGGCTGTGTTATGAAATATTCAGTTTGGTAGAAAAAAGTTTACCAAGCTGATTTGGTGGCTGTGCTTGTCCTTGAAGTCTTTAACATGCCATCTCTTTGGATTTTTTACAGAGCTTTCTGGGGTGCTGCATCAGTGTCACGTTCTGGCATCAGAAATGGTCCATTTCATTCATCAAATGCAGTATTACATTACGTTTGAGGTATACTCTACCCATCCAGTTAGTTACTTAAAAAATGAAGCAGTTTTAATATTCTCAATGTGTTGTGTGTCTCAAATTTCAAAGAGCTTGTCATCTAGCAAATCAAAACAGCCCAATCCTGTATCATTGTTTCAGGTGCTTGAATGTTCATGGGATGAACTCTGGAACAAGGTCCAACAAGCACAGGACTTGGATCATATCATTGCAGCTCATGAAGTTTTTCTGGACACAATCATAGCTCGGTGCTTGCTGGATAGTGATTCCAGGGTAAGTCCTGTCCTTTGCATTGAATTGTAACTTTATGATCTTGGCATGTTTTAGGAACCACATGTTAGGAATATAACCATATGTTAGGAATGTTCTTTTACATGGTAGAAGCAAAGGAAAAAGTAATTTTTATTCCTCTGATATAAGATTTTAGAATGGTAGTTCTGTACCTACTGCCCAGACATAGTGACACGTGTTGATAATAAAACTTGCTGCAGTGTGGGCCAGTTGTTTTTGATCCTAAGAAGCTGTGTGATCATGCAACAACTGACTTAGGGCTTTGCAAAACAGTTTCTCCAGCTGTGTGTAAAAAAGATTTTTTTTTTTAATTTACTCATGTTCTGGAGAATGGTCGTAACTTAAAACTCTTGTGCTGTACAAACATTTAATTGTTTTGTTGCCTGTCTCACAGGTACTTCTCAACCAGCTTCGAGCAGTTTTTGATCAGATCATTGAGCTCCAGAATGCCCAAGATGCAATGTACAGAGCTGCTCTGGAGGAGCTGCAGCTGAGGTTGCAATTTGAAGAGAGGAAAAAACAGCGTGAGCTTGAGGTACAGTAAGGATATCACTAGAATGTGAAAATTAATTGAGGCAGATATACTTGTCTTTTGAGATATGGAGAATTTTAGATACCATGTAGAGGTACAGCAAAAATGAAGAATGTAGTTGGGATAGATGTAAAAGTCACCAGCAGTAGCTAGTGACTTTAAGCAAAACTGCTGAGTGGTGTATTTGATTTCTGTCTTGCCCCAAATCTCTGAGTAGATTCCTCTAGTGGAATTTGTAGGATGAGAAATTTAGGGCTCTTTTAGATGAAGTAAATGGAACCCTTTTGCAAAAAATGTCATAGCTCAATGTCTGCCCCCCTGCTGCCAGACTGTGACATGCAGTGTTGGTGTGTGACTTGCCTGCTTTGCTAACCTCAGATTTTTCATGTGCTGTACAGCCACCAAGGGGACTGATAATTTCAGTATTGGAGGCTCGATGTTTGTCTTTCTATGGCAGTGGTTGATTTTTATAAACCTGATGTAGCTGGGCAGAAAGTGGCCAGGTTAGCAATTTCCATTGTGTGACACTTGACCTCTTAACTTGTTTGGTCTCTGTGTAGGGCAAGTGGGGTGTAACTGCATCAGAAGAGGAAGAAGAGAACAAGAGGATGAAAGAATTTCAAGACTCAATACCTAAAATGTGCTCACAGTTGCGAATACTGACTCATTTTTACCAGGTGCCTCTTAAATTACATATTTTTAAATAGGCTGAGGTTTGTGTAGAAATGAATTTCAGATATTGAGTAGGTGTAATTTCTGTATTCATGTGTGCATTCATAGACCTACATCTTCATTTCTTCCTTCTCTACTTACAAGCCCATATTCATCGTTCCTTAGTAGTCAAAGGTTTGTGATCATCTGTGTTCCCCTGACAAAGGGGAAGAGTCTTCTCATGTAAGTAGTCTTCTTCCTCCAGTAATGAAAGTAATAGCTATCTTTTGGTGTAATCTGAGGGGAAAAAAACAGAATTACTTCTGCATTCCATTTTTTCTGACTATCCTTGCAAGTCATTGCTATTAAAGACTGCAGAAAGTTTCTTAAGTGCCTAACACTTAATTTTAAGCTCACCAAGGTGGGCAATGGATAAGCTGTTTGGGGGAACATGTGTAGGCTATCTTCTATAATAAGTAATTTATTCTGGCTTTGTCTTAAATCGTTATATCTGCTGCTAAAGCTATCATTCCCCAGAAGAATCATCTGTTAGATTTCAGAGAAAACATTTCAGAAAGTGATGAGAGGGACACAGCACTATGTGCCACAGCACAGCCTTTCAGGTCAACTGAAAACCAACCCTGTTCCAGCTTGTCTCTTGACTTTTAACATGTGAGATACTCTTGATGTGATGTACTTTTTAACCTCTCTTACTTACCACTTTTGTGATAGTTAAGATTTTTTAACCTGAAGTTCAGATTTTTTTAAAATGTCAATACTGAATTTGACTTAAAGCTGTAGGACCTGCTTTCTTCTTGCTGTTATTTCTTTTATCTTTCTTATTTTTATATCCCTCAATACACATTTAGTCAAATATTAAGCATATAAGCATGCATTGTTTTTCTAGGTAAGTGAATGAGTTCGAAGTGGTTTTGCTGTCTTGTTACCCATGTGTTCATTTTACCTCACAAGAGTACAATTGATTTGTTACAGTAATTGTAGTTGAGACTTAGCACCTGTGCAGCATGTGCAAAGCTCTTCCCCATCCTTCTGTCTGGTGTTTCGCATCAGATCCATTTGATATTCTGCCCTCCCCTCCAAAGAAAATAGAGCCAAAGTCTTTAAGTGTAGGTTGTAAGTAAATTGTAGTTTATGTGCTCTACAAGATTGCTACAAGTTGGCAATGTAGGTTTTGCCTACTTGGACTGTATTTGTGCTGAGTCCTACTATGGATTTTCCATACAGGACTTCCCTGGTCAGTGTTTGTGACCTTTGGAAGTAATGGAGTGCTCTAGTTATGGGCATGTCCATGTTAAGATTTAGTGGAGATTAGGAATGACTCACTCAAGTGAGTCTTCCCATCCTCCCAAAATTCTCTCCTTTGCTGTATACTGCGGGGCTCCTGCAATCCCATGGCTAGAGCCAAATGGGAAGATGGGATGCAGAAGTGTGCCTCCCACATGCCAGGTGAAAATTCCCCATAAAATCTGCTCCAAATGTACAGTCCAGTTGGGTCTGCAGCACTAACTGCCCTACTGGGCACATGCTCTGCTGTCTGGGGTGCCATGTGCTGCTGTACAACCCGCATCAAATGGGTGTGTGGGAAGAAAGCAGTGCTCTAATGCTGGCCTGGCCTGCATTGTACCTGTAACACAGACACCAGCTTAGGTCTCCTGTTGGCACAGGTTGGATCCTGAATGCTGTCTCGAGGCGGTGGTGCACAGAGGCAGATCCTCTGCAGCCTGGGGGCCCTCAGACAGATGAAGTGTGCCAGCGGGGCTCAGGGAGGGGGCACCATGCTTCAAAAGACCAAGGTGTTGGCACTGGAGACTGATATGCACGGCAGATATTGGAAGATAAAAATGAAACTCTGGGGTTTTGCAGAARGAATGAATGCAGCATAACTGATTTGTTAACAGTTGGATATGAACCCTTCTGCTTGCYTTTTCCCACCTTCTCTCTGCCTGTTTACCAGGTCTGTGCACCACCTGGCACTCCTGTGCARAACTGTTCTTAGCTGGATCTTGGGTTTTTCTTTCTCCTTCAGGGAATCGTGCAGCAGTTCTTGGTCCTGCTGACAACCAGTTCTGACGAAAGCCTTCGGTTCCTCAGCTTCAGACTGGACTTCAACGAGCACTACAAAGCCAGAGAGCCAAGGCTGCGTGTGTCGCTGGGCACGCGAGGCAGGCGAAGCTCTCACATGTGAAACAGCTGCTGAGGAGGCACCTCGCTGTCCCGAGGATGTTGAACCTCTTTGGACACGGCAATCAGTGGTGACATAATGCAACCAAACTGTGTCATCGGTGTCTACCATTGCTGCAGGCAACTTGTTTTCAGTCGTGTGATTGTGTGACACTGTATAGCAGAAAGCAAAAAAAAAGGCAGGGTTTTTTACACTGTTTCTAGAATTACCAGACTCAATGGGCTGATTGGACCTCATCCAATCAACTTGTTCAACCATCCTTTTAAACAAATGCCAATTTTATTTGAAGCTTTCTGAGCTCTTTCCACTGTAACTTATATCTGTGTCCAAGATACCACGTTTTTTGTTTATAGAAAGCACCATTTCCTTTTTTAACAAGAAAATAAGAAGGTTATTTTTTCTATATGTACTTGTTCTATTTGAAGAGAGCTTTTGTTAAAGCCAACAGATCAGGACCCAGACCTGTTGTCCTTGTTAAGAAGCTATACAGCATTTCATTATGCTGATTTTCAGTGTTGTGATGTGTTTGACTGTGTGAGAAACTTTGTATCAGGAGACATAAACTTATATTTAATTTTTTTGTTGTTTTCAAAGTTAAAAACCTGGAAAAAAATTTAGTGGGGAAATTCTATCATTACTGTACAGGAGCAAACTATAGAAGCAGAGTCAGGAGTGTATCTGTTGCATATAAAACTGAGGTTAAAGCCTCAGTACTGTGAAGGAAAGTGTTGGTTAAGATGGAATAATTAATGTTCAAAATCAGATATGTAAAAACAAACTGACTTGGCTAATGTTGACTTCATTCTCTTCTCTTCCTATTTTTGTCATTGTAAATATTTATATATTGCTGTCCAGATATTGGGGAGAGGGGGATTCTTCTTTTGAAAAGTTGTCATTATATCAGGTCATTTATTATGTTCCACAAGTGCAAGCCTAGAAAAATAAAAACACAATTATCTTTCAAACACGTGTGTTGCTTTTTGTAATTGAAAGCTTATGATTTTTTCACAGGGTAGGGAGGGAGAAGCTTCCAGTTAGAAGCACATTGATTTACAGACCCCTGCCCATTATAGGATTTTGGTACTAGTCTTATCTACACTGAGAGTTGTGTACAGTTCATTAATTAACAATTACCCTCATATCATCCAGGCCCTGTAGCCTTTTTTGCCTTTTGCCCTTACCCTGATTGAATCCTTGGGAAGCAGAGGCACCTAGCAGGCCATGCAGGTAAGGCTGCTGTAAGTCATCATGGCAGTGAACTCTCATGGGGACAGTACACTGACTTGCAACCCTGGACTAGATGGTTTGCCCTCTGGTCACCAGGATTCCTGTTGTGCAGGCCTTGCAATCCTTGCTTTTGTTAAAACATGTAAGGCTTTTAACCCTGTGCCCTGCTGCTGGTGTAAGTACTGTCACTGGGTATAGTGTGCAGGCAGCATTTCAGCTGTAAGCAGGGATGGATTCCAAAGCTAGTGATACTCAGTGACAGGAAAGCTGAAGGATGCTGAGCTTGGCATCACACGTTCACAGATCATTTGGCAGGCACGGGTAACTCCATTTTTGTGGGTGTGGTGGCAGCATACTGTTCTTGTAAAATCTGGAAGAACAGCAGAGATTATTTGATTGTGTTTTGGCCAAAACTGTTGGGAAAAAAATTAGCTGCATGGGCACTCCTTTGGCCTTTGGGTTGAGAGGTGTGTTGCATGATCACATCATTAAACAAGCTAGAGGCCAGAGAGGCAGCACCAATGTTGGAACTAGAGGACAAGTTCCAGAGGAAGGTTGTGCTCTCTTTGCTGCTAAAATGAATCCAGCAGTACCCAGGAAACCCACAGTAGTGGCCGTGCTGGGAATGATCATTTTGAGGTGATTCTACAGCAACCTGTTGATGTAGGAAAAGTTTTCACTGCTGGAGGAGTTGCTCTGACTGCCAGGCTGAGGGGACCAGTGGGGAGCTGCCATTGTCCTCATGCTCCTTTGTGGGAGGAGAGCAGTTTTTGATGCTCTAACCTGGCAGCTGTTATGTTTATTTCAAAATACAGGAGTTTTCTTGTGACAACCTCACCTCTGTTGGCCTAATGGAGTCAGCAATTCCTAACAAAAGTGAGAGAGAAATGATCTTATATTTCATTTGTGCTCAAAGCCTAATACTGAATTGTACATAAACGTGCATAGTTAGAATAAAAGTTGACAGTCTCCTGCTGCTGTGACTGGACAAGTGGCTTTCCTTGTAGTGGGTGGCAGCAGCACCATTAAGGTACATTTCTGAAGAGAAATGTATGAGATTTTCACCTTTTTACTTTATTTTTCAACACTGAACTGCTTACATACTACAATCAGTGTTGAGGAATAATTCTTAGCAACACATTTACTATAGAAGGCTGTTTTTCATTTTGTTTGGTATGTAATGCACACTTCTGGCTGGTAATTTCAGTGTTTTACTCTTAGAATTACAGCATCTGAAACTACACATAGAGCTGTGGGTCTCTGTCTCCAGCCACGTTTCCGGGCTGGAACAAACCCAGCTCCTCCCCTTTTCTGTATCCTGTCCTGGGGCCGTTGCTAACTGAGCCTGCATGCTCAGCTGCCTCCTTTTGGGGGTTTCCAAGGCTTAAAGAAATTTTGGAGAAACTGCAGTAAAAGTAGAAATGCAGAAACTGAGAATAAAACTATTGCCCAACTGAGGATATCATCCCATATGAAACACTCTGCTGGATGAAGAGCTATCCTTGTGGTGCTACCACTATCATACATACTTTAAAAAGAAAAGAACTGTAAAGTATTTATCTTATTCTTTTAAACTACAAGGGATATTTGTTCTGGTAACTGATAGGGAAATTGTGTCTTTACCAATATGAACTCTGAAGAAGTTAAAACAGCCCCCAAAAGTTTTATCTCCCTCTGTATGTTACAACAGCTCGACTGCATCAGGGTACAGTATGATGCAATTTAGTATTTTCAAAGCATCCACTAGGACATGCAGAAGCTCATGATATAATGTATTTTCCAGTGAATTAGTTACAGGCTTAGGGTAGGAGATCAAGGACAGAATATAATCATAATCCAGTTTTGTTTAAGTGATTCTATTTTTCAGTCAAGGCCTTGTGGATTTTCTCCTCTTATACCAGATGCAGTAAATAAATGCCAAGGTCTCTCAACTCTACACACAAGCATACTATTTATCTAAAAAGCCTAAATCCATGTGACTTATTTTGTTAAAATTAGTTGTGGAAGAATTCTGTCTTCCTACTGTCACAGATGTAAGATGGACGTCCATGTTTTGGGCAAGAATTTTTTCAACCATTTAAAATAGCATTGCTCTCAAGAATGGCCAGTTATCTTTGGTCAGTGTGAAACTATAACTTCCAGTATGCTACATCTAACAATGACTTTCAGTGTTGAGGACACTCTTTAAGTACATATGTAACTTTTTAATCACACTAAGAGTTGAAAGGTAATGAATGCTTGAAAAAAAGGGAGGTATTTGGACAATTGAAAATTGAAGGTATTTGGGCAATTGAAAATTGAAGCTTTATTTAAAACTTCTAGACTTAAAGATTGGGGTTGTCTGTGATCTTGCATAAATGTTTCCTAAGGCTGACCTTAGGAACAAGCTGTGGGTATGCACATTTGTACTCATTTCAATTTGCACCTGAATCAGCAGCCTCAGAGATGACGGAAAGTGTTTCACACTCACATAGGGTGCTCAGGGACTTCTCCAAAGTGCCTCATTAATTTTGAAAATCGTCTTTTGACTACTTGAAACCTAAAATACCAGTTTAACTTCTAGTACAATTCTGCTAACTGGAGAGAGGAAAAAGAGTTGGGAGAGCTACAAGAGATGTGCAAATATTGGCAAGTATAGCAGGGATAGATACAAGAACCTGCTTTTTCAGAAATCAGAGGAAATAATCCTGTCCGATTTCTACAAGGACATTGTAACCGTTGCTTGCTCTACCCTATTTAACAAAAAATTACTTACAGTACCAAGGATAACAATAAACCATTACAAGTAAAATAATCTCATTCTGCAGTTGTTCTGAGTGAAAAGTTTCTGCTGCCATTATTTAACAAGTTGTATATCATTCTGAGGGCTTGCTGAACCACAATTTTAAAATATAATGAAAACATGTTGGTTTTATGTTGACAAGAAATACTATGAATTTAAGGTATGAACCACTCAGACTCCCTAAAGTAACAAGCTCCCTGATGTAGTATTTTAACTTTTTTTGTTAGCTTTGTGCAATGCAGTCTATAAGTCATGAGAATCACTCATAAGGATTAACTTGGTGCTTACTCTCTTTCACTAGAAGAGCAGCAAAGGTACTTCAGTCAGTATTTCTTTTCTTTTTTTTTTTTTTGTTCCAAAGTTAGCTTTTTGCTTATACACTTTGACTACTCAGTATTGTACATTCTACATCACTGGACTAAAACTGAGTGCCACATGAGTGGAAATAGACACTCAAGTGCAGGGGAAAAGCCAAAGCTGACCAGAGGTGTATGGGGTCAGAGAGAACACAGAGGTCAGGAGAGTTAAAGAAACCAAAGTGATGGATATYTGCTCACAAAAGGAGAGAAAGGCAGAGCAGAAGAGAGCAGGAATCCTGAAAGGCGGCAAATAGTGACCAAAGAGATGCTCAGGAAAGAGCAGAGAAAGAAAAACACCAAGAAAAATCTGAGGAGTGTAGGAGGTGAAATTTCTATTACTGCGCAATTAATTTATTTTAGCTCTTTGTGGAGCAAATTATGTTAATTGTTTTCCTCCTGAAGTTATCAGAACAGCAATTAAGTTAGTTAAACATTAGGGTATAGAAAATGCAATTGGAGTGATTATTACCATCAGTCTAAATATTAAAAGATATCATAGGAAAAAGCTGTCACAAGGTGATTACCCAGTGTATGAAATCTTCCAGTGCCCTGGAAAATGAAAATTAATTATTTGCATTTGAGATATGTGCCACAAGAACAAGGTATTTAGGCATCTAGGATGCCTCTCACTTCTACAAAGGGAACATTCCCAAAGCTGCTCAAGGTCACTTCATCACCCTTTAAAGTTTTTCCAAAAATTACCAAGAGGGAGGCAAAGAACACAGTCTTCTGCCTTGCTTTCTAATAAGGCCCAGCATTCACTCCTTAAAAGAGGGTATTTGTACTGAGTTTTACCTCTTGTTTCTGTTGAACGGTGCTGCAGAGCATAAAGAAACAGAGGGAAATTACAGACAGACCTGTAACAGTAATTAGAAAGGCAAATGGGAGCTTTCCTTTAACAACCTGATGTGTAAAAATAAGAACTGGAGCATATTATGATGGGTAGAAAAGGAAGAAACTAAAATTCTCTAAGAAACAAGCAACTGAACCATCAGATGGAGAGAAGTGAAATTGCACCATTTAGTGGTGAACAGAAAGCATAAAGAGAACATAAAACATGGGGTGAAAAATGGTATTTGATAAATGAGAAAAGCAGAATTTCCACTCATTGCAACTTTATTAACACAATTAAAGTTTAAGACAAAACCAGAATCAGATCCAGACTTATCCCAGAGTTAGAACGTGTGCACAGGTTCCAATATTTCACAGGCAGAAAGTTCTGGAAATCTAAAAGAAAGCTTCTGCAAATGAAAATATCAAAACAGACATTAATAAAAGAATAGGAAATAATTACCTAAAAAGAGTAATCGGATGGTAGCCAGGAAGCAAAATAAAATAATAAATGTAACAATTTCTTCAATTAAGACTGTAAAAGGGCAATACTGTGACTCAGAAGAAATAGCTGTTTAGAAGAAGTTTACAGGTGCGCTTGTGGCTTAAACTAGAGGGTTTCTTAATGGGCAATTGTATAACTGCAGGCTTATTTTAAGCTTGACCTTTCTCCTATATAAATAAAAAACTCCTTAAAATCACTTTTAAAGGGATAGGAAGGTACCAAACTAGATCAAATTTTTGTTTCAGTTTTAGCAAGCTGATTTGAATGCACTTTACTACTTGTAGCAGTCACCTGGCCATGCTGAGGGACTTCCAAACCTCACCAGCAGAACGAACTGTATCGGGATGCAGAATAATAAAAATCCTGCTGATCCCATCCCTTGCCAGAGCCAGCAATGCTGCCGTCCAGCGTCACACACCCCACAGACGTGGTCTCTCTGTGTCCCTGGTCAGACCAATCTCTTGCAGTGGCTTGCAAAACTCCAGCTGAAGCTCTTCATAAACCTTTCACATTTCTTGGACCTGCTGGTCTGTGCTCTAGTACATGGATACAGAGCAGAAGCACTTTGCTTTTCAAACTTAAAGACTGAAATTCCTGAGGCAGCCTTTAGAGGACAGCGGAGAATTGCAAATGATGCATTTTCAGCTGTGGCTTCCTAATCCGGGATACTTTGGTTTTTACATGAATTATGAATTCTGATTCAAAGTGCAGACAAAGTAATAATGTGTGCTGTTCACAGACTTTGGTTTTTCAAGACAAGGTTGTGACTTGTAACAGCTGTATTCTTAATTATATTGTAGCCTTTTCTATCATTAAGAATTCCACTTTCCATCTGGCTAAGCGCTAGCCTCACTGAATGAATTGCTGCATTGTCAAAAAGAGCTCACTGCTTCATGTTGAGCTCTAATGGAAAAGGAAACAGTATCCCCAGGTAAAAAATCCTGGAGACCCTTTCTGGAGGCTGTGGTGATCCTAGCCTTCGGCATGGGGGCTTTAAACCCGTAAGAAATTTGCTGTCTGGGTCAAAATATTTCACGTCTCCCTCCCTGGGAAGGTTTGGGTCAAATTTTTGGAGACCTGCTAGCAATAATTAGACTGTAGTTCGGTTTTGCTTGAAATCGCTAGAAGCTGACTGGGGCACATGGGCGGAGTCTCTGCTGTCGGGTGCCACGTGCTGCTGTACAACCCACATCGAACGGGTGCGTGGGAAGCCGGCAGTGCTCTAATGCTGGCCTGGCCTGCACTGTACCTGCCACATGGACAGAGGCTGAGGTCTCCTGTTGGCACAGGCTGGACCCTGAATGCTGTCCTGAGGCAGTGGAAAGGGGGAGCACGCTTTAAAAGACCGAGTTGTTTGCACTGGAGACTCTGACGTGCACGGCAGGCATTGGAGGGTCCAGCTGCTGCCAAGCAGTTCTGACGAAAGCCTTCGGTTCCTCAGCTTCAGACTGGACTTCAACGAGCACTACCAAGCCAGAGAGCCAAGGCTGCGYGTGTCGCTGGGCACGCGAGGCAGGCGAAGCTCTCACATGTGAAACAGCTGCTGAGGAGGCACCTCGCTGTCCCGAGGATGTTGAACCTCTTTGGACACGGCAATCAGTGGTGACATAATGCAACCAAACTGTGTCATCGGTGTCTACCATTGCTGCAGGCAACTTGTTTTCAGTCGTGTGATTGTGTGACACTGTATAGCAGAAAGCAAAAAAAAAGGCAGGGTTTTTTACACTGTTTCTAGAATTACCAGACTCAATGGGCTGATTGAACCTCATCCAATCAACTTGTTCAACCATCCTTTTAAACAAATGCCAATTTTATTTGAAGCTTTCTGAGCTCTCTGCGCTGTCAGTTGGGTCTGTGTCCAGAAAATCACATGTTCTTTTGTTTGAGAAAGTACTGTTTCCTTTTTTAACAAGAAAATATAAATATTTTTTAATATATACTTGTTCTATTTTAAATTACTTTGGTTATAGCCAAGAGTTTTGGACTCAGACTCAATGTTCTTGTTAAGAAGCTATATAAAGCATCTAGTTATGACCATTTTCAATACTGTGATATATTTATGACAAACTTACATACTTTAATTTTTTTCTGTATTTTTTTCAAGGTTAATATTACAAATAACAGTCATTTTCTAGGGGAATTCTATGGTTACTGTACAGGAGCAAACTGTAGAAGCAGATCAGCAGTGACCTTTTTGCTTATGACATATCCTAGGAACTAAAGTTAAAACCTCAATAGTGTCAAAGGAAAGTATAGTTTCTTTTCAAAATCTGATGTTGGAAAGTATCTTGGGTAATTGGGATCTACTTTATTTCTCTTTCCTTGTCTATTTTTCTGCTATATATTTATATATTGCTGTTCAGATATTGGAGAAGGGAATGTGTCTGGGTTTGTTTGCAAAAAAGCCGCTATATCAGATATATTAGCAGGARGGGGGTGACAGAGGGCAAGGGAGGTGGGGATTCAGCTGTGATGTCATTTTCCTTCATATCACTCTCAAGAGGATATGAAATTTTAAATCAAAATCAAAAGGGGTAGATTAACTTCTTAGCAGGCTTCCAATCCCTTAAAACAAATTTGCTGACCAAGACTTCACAATTCTTCAGTTGAGGCAAAGACATTGTTTTGCCTCCTCTGAGCTCCAATATGATGTGCCCAGTAATTTTCACCAGAAGAATCTAGGTGATAGAACCTGCACCTTACACTGCCAGTCTGTTTGACTGTACTAACTGTTTGTTTGCCTGCACTGCATGTTTGAACTAGTACCATGGCCAGTATTACAATGACCAACTCCACTGTTGTGAGGCAGGCACTGTGGTTCTTCTGAGTTGTTATTTCTGAACAGCAACTGTGGATAACAGGTATATGTGATAGCTGCTTACAATTTTGGTGTACAGTAGAATTAAGAAATTCTGATTTTCTCATCATTTGCTTTTGGTGCTGAGTTAGTGTAGGATGTCTCATGATCAGGCTGCTCTTCTGAAGCTGCTGGATCCATACCATTGCCCCAGGATTCCTCTCCTGGAAGTCATGGATAGTTGACTGCAGCTGTTGTTGAGATTTGTATTTTGTATGGCAATCACATCCTCTTTTTGCTTATATTCTTGAGTTTTGCCTGTGTTCTTCTGATTTTGATTCTTTTCTTATATAGGCAGTATCAGTTAATATTCTTCCTCTGTAATAGTAAAAATGTTTCAGAAAAGGACAACAATTGGTCTGAGAGGTCTTTTCCATCCTAGAGTGATGAGGGAGCTGGCAGATAAGCTTGCAAAGCCGCTCTCCATCATTTACCATCACTCCTGGCTCACCGGGGAGGTCCCAGATGACTGGAAGCTGGCCAGTGTGACGCCCCTTCACAAGAAGGGCTGGAAGGAGAATCTGGGAAACTCCAGGCCTGTCAGCCTGACATCAGTGCCCAGCAAGGTTATGGAACAGATCATCTTGAGTGCCATCACATGGCACGTACAAGATAGCCGGGGGATGAGACCCAGCCAGCATGGGTTTAGGAGAGGTAGGTCGTGTTTGACCAACCTGATCTCCTTTTATGACCAGGTGGCCCACCTGGTGGATGTGGGAAAGGCTGGGATGTTGTCTACCTGACTTCAGCAAAGCCTTTGACATTGTCTCCCACAACATCCTCCTGGATAAGCTGGCAACCCATGGCTTGGATAGGTGCACTCTTCATTGGGTTAAGAACTGGCTGGATGGCCGGGCCCAGAGAGTGCTGGTGAATGGTGCTGTATCCAGTTGGCGGCCAGTCACCAGTGGTGTCCCCCAGGGATCAGTGCTGGGGCCAGTCCTGTTTAATATCTTCATTGATGATCTGGACAAGGGGATCGAATTCACTATCAGCAAATTTGCAGATGACACCAAGCTGGTAGCACATGTCGATCTGTCGGAGGGTAGGAGGGCTCTGCAAAGGGACCTGGACAGGCTGGATAGATGGGCCGAGTCCAACAACATGAAGTTTAACAAGTCTGAGTGCCGAGTCCTGCATTTTGGCCACAACAACCCCATGCAACACTATAGGCTGGGGACGGTGTGGCTGGACAGTGCCCAGGCAGAAAGGGACCTGGGGGTACTGGTCGACACCCGACTGAACATAAGCCAGCAGTGTGTCCAGGTAGCCAAGAAGGCCAATGGCATCCTGGCCTGTATCAGGAATAGCGTGGCCAGCAGGACCAGGGAAGTCATTCTTCCTCTGTACTCGGCACTGGTGAGGCCACACCTTGAGTACTGTGTCCAGTGCTGGACTCTTCATTTTAAGAAGGACGTTGAGATGCTCAAACATGTCCAGAGGAGGGCAACAAGGCTGGTGAAGGGCCTGGAACACATGCCCTACGAAGAATGGCTGAGGGAACTGGGGATGTTTAGCCTGGAAAAAAGGAGGCTTAGGGAAGACCTTATCACTCTCTACAACTACCTGAAAGGAGGTTGTAGCCAGGTGGGGGTCGGTCTCTTCTCCCAGGCAACCACTGACAGAATGAGAGGAGCCTTAAGCTGTGCCAGGGGAAGTTTAGGTTAGACATCAGGAAAAAATTCTTCACTGAAAGAGTGACTGGGCACTGGAATCGACTGCCCAGGGAGCTGGTGGAGTCACCATCCCTGGACGTGTTTAAAAAAAGACTGGATGTGGCACTCAGTGCCGTGGTTTAGTTGATGAGGAGATGGTAGGTCATAGGTTGGACTYGATGATCTCAAAGGTCTTTTCCAACCTAGTTCATTCTGTGATTCTGTGCTTCTGTGATTCTGTGATTCTTTTCGATTCTATGATACTCACTGGTATGAGTTAAGATGCCAATTAAAATAAAATTACAGCAAAGATCTCAGTAGAGTATTGTTACCAGCTAATGCTGTGCTCCAGAGTTCAGTGGTGAATACTGACTGCAAATTGCTAATTTCAACCATCTGCACTTAATTGCTAATATCAACCATCTAATAAAGTATTATGTGGGGGGGAGGCGATCAGCTGTTTTCTCCATCACTGAAGTAACTACTGAAGCCAACACTGCCCCAACATATGAAACCAGAGACTGCCAGAGACTGCTATATGGTGTTTTCATACATACCTATAGCCTTTGTGTTCCTCCTGTCTGGAGGGAATAATGCAATCCATATGTTAGAGGGGAAGATCCTGCATTGCTGATAATCCCACAGAGTGTTTGACATTGTTGTGTAATCTTGGGTAATCTGCCTTGACATTGACAGGAAGTTTTCTTTTCCGCTTTGTTAGTGAAATGAATTAGTGAAAATACKGCAACAGCAACATTTTCTTGATTTCAGTAGCAACAAAGGGAACTTCCAAGTCATTGCAAATTAATATGCTGTGGAGTATCTCTGCAGACTGTCTCCAGAACTACTTTTATGGCTGTGGCAGTTTTGATTGTGTTAATTATCTGATTCAGTGAGATGCAGCCGCRTTCCCTCTTGTCCTTACAGCCTATCACAGTTACAAAGAGGGTCAAACTGGAGGGAGATCACTGCTGTCTTCCTACATACATCATTCACATGTCAGATGCTCAGAGCTTTCCTGCTAAATAGTGTGGAACTGGGCCTTTAATAGGAACTGATTTGGAGAGCTGTAATTTCAACATTCAGGGGATACTTGCCAAGCTTTGCTAATGATTTAAATTTGCAGTTGTATTTAATGTTTTTTTTATCTCTGCACACGCAATCTGGGCTCTGGAGTGCAGGTCTGGGCTCAAAGCTTCTATCCCAAAGGGAACCTTATCATCTAGACTAGGAGGCTGTAGGACAGACCTTGACAGAGCTTGTTGATGCATCCATCCTATTGCTACTGTTGCATTAAAGCATCTTCTTCCCACAGTGGACTCAGAGTTCGAAGGGCATCTGGAGCATGCTATTAGTCATATGTTTTAGTTTTAGGATGACTCCTGAAGGGAGCAGGGAGTTGGACTTGATGATCCTTATCAAGGATCCCTTCCAACATGAGACATTCTATGATTCTATGAGCTTGACCCCCAGAGCAGTGAATGCTGTTTCTTCCCACTGACCCCACTGGAAGATGCATCTGCCATTGAATTGCTTTAATGGCTATGCATCACAACTTAAAAAAATTTGGTTATGCATCACAAGTTTGAAAATTTTTTTCATGGGCAATCTACATGTATATGTTCCTATGGCAACATCAGCCCAAAGGATATGTTTATCTCCTTCCCTCCTTTTCTTTACACAGGATCACACAAAGCCATTGTTGGCCGGCATCTGGCCCTTAAGCATTTTTGGACAGTTTTAAATAAGAAAGTCTCTCTCTCTCTTTCTACCTAGTTTGGTAGAACTTCTGTTCCTTCAACRCAGCACTACTCTTGCTTTGCAAATCCAGAGACCACAGTAATAAATTCCCTCCTTTTCACTTTCATGTTAATTCATTCTTCTTTACATATCTGTTCTGTCCTGCTCTCTTGTTCTTTTCTATGCCCTCTATTATTTTGGTATTGCCGTCTCTCTCCTTTTCAACACCTTTTAAAAATGAAAGAAGTGAGAGAGACCTTGTACTACTCCTTTTCTTGGGTTGACATGTTTCTCAAAGAGTAATTACTATTCTTAAGAGTTTGCTACAACACAGACCTAAAGTATTCACTTTGCTGCAGCGTCTTCCCTGCTGAATTAGGCACCCTCAGAAATAATCCCTGTGTATGCAAGTTGAAACACTAACACTGTCTCACAAAAAATATTTTGGGTGCCTGTTAGGTTAATTCCAGTGCAATAGCTGTACGTGGTAGGATACCCACGGGGAACAACAGAACTCCCACCCAGGCACTCACTCACACACAGCCTCAGTGGGCTGGGGGCGGGGAGAGAAAACAGGAAGAGCAGAAAGGAGAAAGCTCATGGAACAAGTTAAAGCCAGGAAGGTCATTTACCAATGTCCTGGGTTAGTTAAATATTCTATTACCATCCCCAAAAGCTGGATAAATTTCATAATTACACACCTGGGACTCCTTATCTCAACTGAGATAAGCACTCCAACCGACAGGAAGTACTACCCACCCTGGTTATCTGATCTCAGGCAATGGCCCATTAGCACCACCCAGCCTGACTACTTAGCCTGAACCSTTCCGGAACATTGTGAAGGACCCTAGGACKCCTCCAAGCTCATTACCGAAACAATCAATAGAACACCYGGAAGATCCTCTTCCATTGTGAAAGTCCCCGCCCCTGGGGGAGGTGCCAGCCAAGAAGCACAGCATAAAACAAGGGGTTTTGGATGGGAGAGGATACCCTCGATTCGACGGGACTCCGCTCTCGGGACTCCGCTCTCGACGGGATTCTCGACTCGGCTCGACGTGACTGGACTCCGCTCCCCGGGATTGGACTCAGCTACTCCACTACCGGGACTGGGCTACCAGGCCTTCCTGCAGGATCAGTGCCTAACTGGACTGCACAGCTACCACCCTGGTCAACAGGGTGTCAGGTTGTACCGTGACTCTGTCGGTTTGTTTAAGCCCGTGTTTCTGTATTACTGCATTTATTTTAACCTTTTTTATTAAAATTGTAATTTTGACCTAAAATCTCTCGAGGTATTCTGTGTGGGGTTAATTTCCCCTGCTGGTTTACAGCCAAACCAGCACAACCAATTACTGCTGTAGGCAAAACAGACTCGACTAAAATTAATCCATTGCCAATTAAAATAAATATTTAATTACTGAATCAGGTAGTGAGACACATAATCATTAACCCAACACACATCCTTCCCTCATGCTCAAGTTCACTCTTTCATTTCAGACTCCTCTCCTCCCACCCTTGTTACCACTGTAGAGACACTCAGTCCCCTTTAGTGAGGCAATGAAGGACTCAAGGCGGGTGCTTGTGATCAGCACATAGTGGTTTCTCTCTGCCTCTCCTTTCATCCCACATCTTTCTTCTCCGTCAGTGTGGTCTCTCCAGGGGCTGCAGCTTCCTTTAGCAATATCCAACTGCTCTGGTGTGGGGTCCTCCCTCCATGGGCTGTAGGGTGTATATCTGCTCCAGTGCCTGGAGCACTTCTTCCTCTTCCTCCTCCTCCTTCTCCTCCTCTGACCTTGGTGTTTGCACTGCTGTTTCCCCCCTTTTATTACTTCTCTGCCTGTTCAGTGTCTTTTTTCCCTTCCTTAAAAATATTATCCTCAAGGCACCACCAGCATCACTGATGGGCGCAGCTGTGGGCAGTGGTGTGTCCACTAGAGCCACAGGGAAACGGCATTTTCTGGCATGGGGCAGCCCCTCTCACAGAGGCCACCCCTACTGCCCCCCTGCTGCCAGCCCCTCCCATTGATACTCAACACAGCATATTCCTTTGGCATCCAAAAATCAGCCTTAAAATGGGTCTTTATGAGTAAAAATAAGGAGTATTAAAAAACATATCTCAATGCAGTGGAGGGAGATTTCTGGAACAAGCAGCGTTTCTATGAGGCTCCTCATCCCTCTGTCCAATAAATAATGTTTCTACCCATATCTCTGTAGTCTCCTACCTACAAACTTAAAATTGTAGGCTTCCTACTGAAGATGTTCTGCATGAGGGAATGCTGTATCTTATACTTTTGCTGTATTATAATGATAATAATAATAACAACAACAACAATAATAGCATTACTGCACTTAACTTTCATTGTTCTGTAGAATACATGTCAGCTGAAAAATATTGCTCAGCTAGACCTATTAGACAGCTTTAATTTGTAAGGTGTTTTCCTAGGGTCTTTTTGACGAATTCTCAACCCAGATTTGCACCGCTGGATTTCAAAATTAATGCAGCAAASAGACCATCAGTTTTGTGCAGTGTCTCACTCTGAATTCTCGTGTCTGGCCTTACCAGAGTTTTTTCCTGGTGTTCTAAATGACTCAATAACAACAACAAAATCTGCTCTGGTATCTCTGTCAGCTGAGGTCACATAGCAATAGAAAAATGTTTGCTTTTTTTCAGGTGAATAAGACCCAACTCTAAGCTCCAAAGCAAGGGTTCAAAACTAGCATGAGGATAGCTATATTTTACTAAATTAAGAAATAACAGGACCAAAAGGCCAAAATTATACCCCTTGCTAGGAGGCAAGCAGTCTTCACTGGATGACCCTGTGAAATACTTACTCTGCCTAGTGAAATATCAGGAATATTTCAAGCAGAAAGAACTTGAAAACAAAAGGAAGATGAATAACTTTAGTATTTCAGTTGGGGTGAACTGCTCTTGGGGGTGGCTCTATTTCGTCTTGACTGAATGGTGTCTCTGGTGACCACTTACCTTGGATAATGCTGGCGAAAACCTGAAGTGAATTTTGATATCACAGTGGGCAAGCGAGGATGATGAGAAGGAGGTGCCTATCATTGTGCTGCGGCTTCAGAGTTGCTTGGTTGCTGTACTGGAACTGAAAGGCATAAATTGATATTTTTGTCTGTGTGTTTGGGTGCTACTGTTACTTGCATTGAAATTATCTAAGTGATTGCCTTTACTTAGGGCTAGGCAGAGCTAGTAGAAGCTCCTGGCAGCCCATTTCTTCCCCCTGCCATAAGAAGGTAGATGCTGCTGGTGGGCAACAGAAAGGAATTCTCCCTGTTCAAAATGCCTGGAGAACCAGAGGGCAGATCTCTCGTCTCAGGCCTGTCATGGGGGAATGAGGCAGAAAGGGTAGGTTGTCCTAGTTCTTTCTCCTCCTTTTTCCGTCGGAGAAGTGCACCATCAGGCATCACATGCCCATGTACATCTTACTGCCATTTTCTTGACCAGGAAGATTAATTTGGAAATATTTTATCTGGCACAAATTTACCTGACACCAGAGCAGAGAATGCTTTCAGGATGTAAATAATAATTGTCCTTTATGCAATGATGCTTTAAAACACAAATCAAAAGACAAAAAAATCACTTGTGCAAAAGATGTCGCATCTGCAAGTACGCTTTTAAACAAGTGCGTAGTATTCTGTCTGCTTGGAAAACACAAATTGCTCTTAAATCCAGCACAGATGGGATTAAATAACACCAGTCCATGTAGTTGCAGTAGATCACAAATCATGGTTCAAGACTGAACTAAACTTTGCCTTCAAACGGACATTAACAAACCATCTCCGAAGGCTTTCTAACCACCACCTGGACATCAAACAGTGATGTCAAAGAGTGACATCTCTCCCCTAGACACTGACAAGTGAGGGAGGTGGTCTCTCTGCAGCTGAGAGCCAATGTTTTAGCAGGTCTGGATTTGGTATCCATTTTAACAGATTTCTTCAAATGTGACCAAAAAAAGACCATTGACAAATCTTGATATGAATGGCTGGCTTGCATCAGTAAATCTTGGAATAAAGAAATAGTTGAAACTAATGGAAAATTTCTTGATGCTTATTATTTTAACTTTGGTCTTTGGAAGCCAAGATGGAAAAATATGTCTTGTTGGCAATAGGCTTCAGTAGTCAAGAACTGCTGTAATTCCATGCTTGCTAAAACTTTCCAGCTTGTCAACAAGGATATTTTGGGAGACGTTGTCAAATGCCTTGCTAAAATCAAGGTAGTATTCTCCACAGTTCTCTCCTCATGTATCAAGTTGTTTCATCATAGAAGGCTATCACCCGATATGGCTTATCTTAGTCACATTCTTGACCTTAATTTGCCTGGAAATACCTTCCATGAGGGCTCTATATGCATCTTTCCCAGGGAAAAATATGAGCCTGACTGGTGCGTAGTTTTCCAGAACTTTCTTTTGCAGATGATCATAACATTAGGCTTTTCCTACTTGTCTGGAACTCTGACCTGCATGATCTTTCAAAGATGACAGAAAGCAGTTGTGTTGGTTTTGCAGGGCCTGGTTTTTGGTAGTGGGAGTGCCACAGGAGTGGCTTCTGTGAGAAGCTGCTAGAAGCTTCCACCATGTCCAGCAGACCAATCCCTGATGGCTCTGAGGATGGACGTGCTGCTGGCCAAGGCTGGGCCAGTTAGAGATGGTGGTAACACCTCTGTCATAACATACTTAAGAAGAAACCAAAACAAAGTTTGGGGGGCACTTGTAATTTTTCAGCCAGAGTAGGAGTGAGAACATGTGGGAGAAACAACAATGGAGGCACCAAGGTCAGTGCAGAAGGAGAGGCAGGAGGTGCTCCAGGTGCCGGAACCGAGATGTCCCTGCAGCCTATGGTGAGGCAGCTGTGCCCCTGCAGCCCATGGGGGTCCACGGGGGATGCAGAGATCCACTAGCAGCCTGAGGGGGAGGTGCCCACGCCGGAGCGGGTGGATACCAGGATGCTGTGATCCAGAGGAAGTCCCGGTGGAGAGAGAGGCCTTGCTTGCAGGCTGGAGCAGCTGTCCTTGGAGAACTGCACCCCGTGGCAGAGTGACCCACGCTGCAGCAGTTTTGAGAGGACTGGCTGCCCGTGGGATGGACTCACGCTGCAGCAGTTTCGGGAGTGCTGCTGCTTGTGATCTTGGACTCACGCTGGGGAAGTTCGTGGGGACCTCTCTCCTGTGGGAGGGACCCCATGGTGCCGCAGGGAAACGACTCCTCTCCCTGAGCCGCGGAAGGAAAATCTTGGGTGATGAACTGACCAAAGCCCCCACTCCATCTCCCTCCACTGTCAGTGGGAAGGAGTGAGGGGCTGGGGGGAAGAAAGGTGTTTTTAAGGGCTTATTTTACTTCTCATTGTCCTGCTCCGATCTTAGTAGTAATAAATTCACTTAATATCTTTAAGTTGAGCCTGTTTTGCCCTTGATGGTAATTGATGAGTGTTTTCTCCCTGTCCTTATCTCAACTCATGAACCCTTCATTAAATTTTCTCTCCTCTGTCCAGCTGTAGCAGTGAGTGAGTGATTTTTTGTGTGTGCCTGGCATCTGGCCAGTGTCAAACCATGACACGAGTTTTGCAATGAGGCTAGCCAGCTCCTTCAGCTCCTTCAGCTGCATCTCATCAGGTCCCAAAGCCTTGCAAATACTGGGTTTGTACAGATGGTCCCTAACTCAGCTCTCCTCCACTTTTGATAAGAATTGTATATCTAAGTTTCCTGTACTTCTAAAGCTCCTGATACATTGCACGTTGTTAAAATGAACATTTCCTGTCATTGAATTCTTTTATACAAATGTAGTTTTTAATTTTAACTTTCATTTTTTTCTGATTATGATTATAGTTCCCTTGTTAAAGAAAGAAGACTTTTATGTCACTTGACACAATGCAGCTGCAAATAAAAATACTTCTTTTTCTTTTCACATAGAAGCCATTAAAATAGCTTTTGTGGACAAGTGGATCCAGGTTCTGCACCAAGAGCTTGTAATACCTGGACAAGGACTGCTAAAAAACCACAGAGGAAACACTAAATAACTGTGTGAAGGTGACAGAAAAGGCAAGTGGCCTGTATTTTCTGAAGCACAGTTTCTCACTCAAAGCTGAAATTCAGTAGTAAAAACAAAGCAGAAGACTCTGCCATGGGCATGTGTGAAGTTTGGATGTGTTGGGCTGATGATGAGGGTTCAGTGCCATAGACAGCAAGGCAGATCCTGATGCAGGCAGTGCTGGTAGCTGCAAAGATGTGCTGCCTGCTGGAAAGACAGGACCAGCTCTGGGGCTGACAACTCTCCCAGGGAGGCTAGGAAAAAATTTTGCAGCCTTTTCAACAAGCTCACACCGAGGCAAAATACAACCCAGCAAATGGAGGAAGAGGGGAAAGAAAGGCTCAGTCATTGATATGGCCACATGTAGCCTGTGTGGTTTTGAAAGTGAAGGTGGGCTAAGCAGAGGACTTCAGTTTGCAGGCCTGTTGCCAGGGAAAATTTCCCACGATTTCAGTGCGAGTTCTGCCAATAGGAAAACCAGGACCGGTCCCGTGTGAGGCCGGCACAACCACCTCGCCGCACCAATGCAGAACAACGCATTACATTCAGGAAGGGTATGCAAGATCTACGCTAAACCAACGACAAAGCTGATTTTGAAACGGTTTTAATGACAGACAATCTGCATACCAATTGACTCATTTGCGTATACAATAGCTTGGAACAATACCAGAGAAATATGTAAAAAGTCTGCAGTGCTGTATGACAATAGCTTCCAAGTATGCTGACCTTCGGCAAATGAAACAAATGAAAAGTACAGTACTCTTTTGATGAGGCATTAATGAAGGATTAGGAGCGGATACAGCTGCATCACACGAGTACTTTGTTAGACACACTGTTTTCCCTCCACGCCTTTTCCGTAATTACAGCAGAACACTGAGAGGCAGGCAGCGAGCATATGCTGTAGCACGCTGCATGTTACAACACCCGGGGTCAGGGAGCAGCGTGCTGTGGCCTGACCCCCCCCGGCCACACCCCGACTGTGCTGCACCCACCACGTGCTCCCGGCTGGCTGCTCCCAGGGCATCCCTGGGCAGGGACCGCCGGGAAGCGGGGATGGCAAAGAAGGGGTCCTCCTGAGGTGCATCCCCGCCAGCCGCGCCACCATAGTGCAGGAGGGTAAACAGAAGGCAAGAATATGAAGCCTACAGGAAAACATTATTAATAAGTGAATGGGAAGGACATGAACACTTGTGCGACTGCTTTGTCACCAGGGCTCTGCTATTCCATGTAACATGTTACATGGACATGTTACATTCCATGTAACACCTGTAGGGAGAGGGCTCACGGAAGAGTTTGTAGGTTGGACCACAGCCTCTCTATGTGCAACACAATCTTCTACGTGCAACTGCCCCCATTCGTTTCAAGAGATCCTAGCTGTTTGAAGTGGTGCTCAAACACTCAGTGCATGAATAGTGACTACTTACAGGTTTGCTCTTACCTTGTTTTCATCCCTTGGTATCCACCTCCAGAGTAGGGAGGCGTACCATAAATCTATGAAAAATAAAGTATATATACATGTATTTCCTTTTTTAGACCATTACACCAAAGCTTATTGGCAAAGAATAAGTTGAATAAAACTGAAGTTGCTAACATGCCAGGAGACTTTCTGTTTTAATGAATTGCCTTTGAGTTGTTCAGTTCAGACACAACGGGTCTGCTTCCTCACTCTTCCCACTGACACATACCCAGGATCACTCCCATGGAGCAACTGTTCCAGGAAAAACGTTTGTTTTTCTTTTTCTCTTTTTCTTTTTCTTTTTCTTTTTCTTTTTCTTTTTCTTTTTCTTTTTCTTTTTCTTTTTCTTTTTCTTTTTCTTTTTCTTTTTCTTTTTCTTTNCTTTTTCTTTTTCTTTTTCTTTTCCTTTTTCTTTTTCTTTTTCTTTTTCTTTCTCTCTCTTTCTCTTTCTCTTTCTCTTTTTCTTTTTCTTTTCTTTTTCTTTTTTCTTCTTTTTCTTTTTCTTCTTTTTCTTCTTTTTCTTCTTTTTCTTCTTTTTCTTCTTTTTCTTCTTTTTCTTCTTTTTCTTCTTTTTCTTTCTATTTTTCTTTCTTTTCTTTTTCTTTCTCTTTTTCTTTCTGTATTTTTCTTTTTTTTCTTTCTGTTTGTTTTTTTTTTCTGCAGAGGCATATACTCTGGTTGGATCCCAAGTATGTCTCAAGAGTACACCTTCCAGGTGAAGAATCATTAGCCCTATTTTTCAGTTTGGTTAGTATTTGGTCCTTCTGATCCCATGCCTTGATGTCATTGTTTTTCAAAGATTATTAGGGGTCCAGCTGGGAGCATTATTCTCACTGGCATTTCTATTTCCCCAATACCAAGTGTGAATGGTGCTTGTGGTTCTGCTGCATTTCTGGCAAAGCAAGGGTTCTTGCCGTTCCCTCCAGAGAGCCCTGACAAAGATCAGTGGGATGGTGTGTTTTCATTTATTTTCAGTGCAGGTCATTTCAGTCATCTGCCTCGGAGTTTATGCAGGCTGCCAGCAATGTTGGCACAAGTGCAAGTGAGTGAAGCAAAGAGGCAAGAACAAAAAGGTGCACATCTTAAAGGTGTATTTCCTGAAGTTATTTTTTATGTAGAAGAACTTTAGTAGCAACATCAGGAACCATATGAGCCACTACCACAACCATATGCTTTGAACAAGTCTTAAACACCTATGCTTGAGACAGCAGTGTTTTACTAGATCTGTTTAGGAAATGAGTTTTTGTAGGGTACAGACTTGCCCTGAGAGAGCAGTTCAGCCTTTCCACTGCTATTATTTAACAACTTCCTGATGATTTTTTTCCTATGGAAATTGTTCACACACCTTTTCTATGTCATTTGACTACTACTTAGTGCAAATCAAAACCCACTAGAATTTGCTGAAAATGGTCAGGACAGCTAAGTGCTTCATATTGCTACATAAAGCTATACAGACAGATACACATTGCAGCCTTTCCTATGCTGAAGTCATACACAGGTTTTTCAAACTGTCCAGCCGACATTCATACAATCATAGAATAATAGAGTCATAGAACATCCTGAGCTGGAAGGGACCCACAAGGACCATTGAAGTCCAGCTCCTGTGTCTGCACAGCACCACCCCCAAGAGTCACACCATGTGTCCAAGAGCATTGTCCAAACTCTTCTTGATTTCCGTCAGGCTGGTGCTGTGACCACTTCCCTGGGGAGCCTGTTCCAGTGCCCAGCCACCCTCTGGGTGAAGAACCTTTTCCTGATATCCAACCTAAATCTCCCCTGACACAACATCAGGCCATTCCCTTGGGTCCTGTCACTGGTTACCACAGAGAAGAGATCAGTGCCTGCCCCTCCTCTTCCTCTTGTGAGGAAGCTGTAGACTGCAATAAGGTCTCCCCTTAGTCTCCTTTACATCCACTGCCTTGGTATTGAAAGATAACATATGAGTATAAAATTTTCATGAAATGAAATATGGGGCAGTCTGTCAAGCACTTCGGAGGACAGATTCATAACTCAGAATGATTTTGATACACTGAAGGGATTATCTGATGTTAAAAAAGAAAGAAAAAATTGAATGTGAAGTGCATATCACTACATGTAAGAAGAAGAAATCGATGCAGAAATGGGGAGAATTTCTCTTTCCAAGTGTCAGCATCATGGATTCCCAGGAGACCAGTAGCCTAACCTGAACCAAATGATCCTCTTTCAGAAGCACCTTAGAAGAAACGCCAAATATAAGATATAGGAAAACTCTGGTGAAGCTTGCAGTGGAATCCCATGTCTGGCTTTGTGCGCTGGACTTCAAGAAAGAGGTGAGCAAGGAACACTGCCATGACAGTGCTCTTGCAGTGCCTAAAAGGTCAGATGATTATCCTGTCCTGTCCTATGGGAAGTTGTCAAGAAGCTTAATTTGCCATAAAAACTTTATAGCTTAATTGCAAGGACAAAATTTCTAAAATAATTTAGGTAAATTGATTTTCTGAGACCAGCTTGGCAAACAGTGGCCTGCTAGTGATGACAGCTGAATTGAACTCTAGAGTGGTGCAGATCACTTGGTCTCAAACTCCTGCCTGCTGTCATTTAATTTGTATAGGCTATGGCCATGCCTGAGCAATGTTCACCTGGAAGTCCAACTTTGATCTGACACTAGTCCATGAGAAATGGACCAAATGACTTTTTGAGGAACCTTCCAGTCCCACACTGATATTTCACAAACATCCTTCTCCCAGCCCTCAGTTACTGTACTAAATCAGAAGTCTGTACATTGGTATATAGTCTATGCTTACCCTGATAAAATTAGGGTGGTTGCAGTCAACATAAATTCATCCAGAACCTTTGAGAGAAATGTGAAACTTAAAACAGTTCTCAGCTGAGCAGGTAGCAAATGGTGAACAAAATTTCTCCTTTCATTGGATCCTGTAGATACAAATGTCTCATCTTTGTACCCACCTACAGAATAAAAGACCCTCCCAACCTACTGATCTAGAGCATCTACAAGTTTGTGGCAGATGAGCTGTCCGGCAGACAGTGGCAGACACTGGTGGACAGTGTCAGCTCTGTGTGATGAGATGTGTGCTGGGTATGAGGTTTCACCAGGCAACTATTTTCAGGCCTTCTCCTACTTTTTCAGTTGGTCTCTTGGGTAAGGAAGGTATAGGGTGCTATCTGAATAATATTGTATAATCCASCCCAAGAGAGTTTATAGTTTAGGAAATACGGTCACTAGAAACAGTAAGGATATAATTTCTGATTATGTCTCAGTTATGGGAGCAGTTTAAAAATACCTTGTTGTGAAACCCACTGGCTTATAAGTGGGTAGACTGACAATAAAGAACATGCAAATTGTAATCTTCTAATAGCCAAAAAAGCAAAAGGGAAAAATCTAACCAATTTGAACTTTCTTCATAGGGAACTTAGAATTAGCTGTATCGATTAGGAAGATTGGTCTGCAATTTCATTGGTCTGTCTTAGGAAACAGCCAGTACCTGATGGTTTAGAAGATCATGGAAAAATCTGAAAATACAGTCTCCCCCATATGATGCTGAATAAATAATGACTACAATTTTACATGCCTCGACAGTTGGAATACAATATTAAGAAGAAAAGAGAAAGCAATTATCTGAAAAGTAGACTGCAGTCCTGGTTTTGTTCTTAACAGATGCATCCATCTAGGCTACCTTTTCTGAATGAGTATCTCCTCTTTTCAAACAGCATGCTTTAAAAATACTGGGCTGATTTTCCTCCTTACTTTGGACACCCTCTGAAGTACAAAAATTGCCATACTGGCTCAGCCCCAGGCTTTATTTACCACAGAGCTTTGTGCTCTGAAGGAATCATGGAAATGCAGCAGGTGATGGAGTCTTACCCAGTGCAGTAAAACAGAATGGACCATACCCAAACTGTTCCAAAGAAATTTTTGTTTATCTGTCCTTAAAGAGCTCCAGCAGTAAAAATGCTACAGTGCCCTGAGTTGAACATTTCCAGTGTTCTGCCATTGGGTTGGAGAGTTTGTTTACTCCAAAAGTTTGTTTACTTCTTAAATCTCCAGGGATTCTCTTCCCTTGCCTCACTTGGGAGATTTTCAAACCAACCAGGGATTTCTAAGCAATTAAAGCAGGAGGACAGGCCTGGAGGTCAGTAAATGACAGTGGTTGAATGTCCAAGCAAGAAGAGACAGTTGAATTGCATAGCTGGAGGTGCATGGAAAATAGAAAGGGATGAAAGTGATTGACTAGAGAAGATGGTGAACTGAGATTGTTGTGACTGAAACCAGAGGTTTTGGCTTTCCATGTTTCTTTCCAGGCCACCCACACTTGTTTCAAGTCAACTGCACAGAAGCCAAACAAAGCAGTATGGATGTGGAACTGGGTAGGCTCATTGGTAGGCATTTTGGTAAATGTGGGGATGCTGCTGTTGGGTACAATTTGTGCTCCTAGCAACCTCTGATAAGTAAAGGGAAGAAGGCCTGGGAAAAGTGTCCAGTGTGACAAGGAGTAAGTGTTTATTGAAGTTTAAACATTTTTTCGTAGAAAGCCGAGTTAAAGATAACTTGCTTTGCCAATTACTGATTTTATTAGCTTTGAGAGTATACTTAGATATATACAGAAAGAGACCTGCAATTTGGCAATATACACTGCATACAAAGTAATAGCTTGTTTTAAAACACAAATGATGCTGACTATTATAATGTGAACTGTTTTCCAGATGAAACGAATGAAAGGGATGTAATTGGAGAAGTATGCAACAGTGGCTAATATGCTATTATTTGCAAAGAGATATTACAACTTATAATCTTCTTTCATGGGTTTACGTTGTTAGTGTTTAATCAGGCGTGTGAGTGTATTCAGGTGTTAAACCATTCTATTAGCTAGGAAAATTGCAGTATTATTTACTGAGCTGTTTGTGATATATTGTTGTTGGCTTTTTTACTTTTTATTTCTTGTCTTTGTGCAGTTTATGCAACTGTCCTTTCTACTTCTGTCTTGTACAAAGGCTTGTAAAGTGCCACTAGGGCAGATTAGCCATGTAAAAATCAGGGGCTTTGGGGTTTTTTTTACAAGTTATATGAATTAATTTTATTTCCCATCTTGTTTTTTGAAAGGCATCAAGCCACAAGCTGGTGCCTTTGAGCTTTTATCAGCTTTCCATAAAGTTTTTAAAAATATGTGAGAACACATAATATAGATGTGAAAACACATGCTCCTCCCCATTTTTCTAGCAAAGAATGGAACAGAGAAGCCTGGCGGTGGATTCATCCTGCGTAGGTAGAAGTGCTAACAGAGCAATCTGACTGTGGAGCTAACCTACCTTAGCTGGGGTTTTGGGGACACATTCTTGGACAGACCAGTTCCAGGGATCCTGTCAAGAACAGGGAAGGATCGGTGTACCAGGACAGAAACAGATCCAGGAGCCCATAACCTTGCTGGGGGAATACTGGGAGATAGGGCACCTGCTGCAGTCCCCATTGAAGGTCAGCAGCACCTATGAAGGCAGCAAGGATGGAGTTCATCTCCTCTGCCCTTGTTTCAGGTTGTGCCTTGCACAAGGAAGGATACAGCTAAGCAGAGTCTCCAGCATTTAATTACTAGGTGCTACCACCAACTGCTCTGAGACCAGAAAACTCACTTCCCTTCTTGAATCACTTGTTTGTACTTGTAAGCAACACCACCTTCTTGGAGTGAGCTGTACTGCAGCTGGCAGGGGAAGTGGAGGTGAAAATCCACAGGACATGGGCAACAGAAGAAGCAGTCTGTGGACACAAGAGCATCCAGCTTGTTTGCACAACATATAAATATGGGGACAGTCCCACTGTATGACAAAGAAAAGAGAAGTGGTGCTATACCCTATGGCTAACGTGACAACATGCAGTTAGAGCGTTTAATGATTACCAGTCATTTAGCTCACCTTTTTCACCATTTTAAAGATCATTTTTTTAATGCATAGCACTGAAGCCTAAAAGGAACTTCCTTCTAAAAGTATTTGGTAAAATGGATTAAAAGTCTGATGGAAAATTAAGGGACATGTCGATAAATTAAATATAGGGACATTGAGTCATATACACTAAAATTAATTTTCACTTGAAAAGGGGAATTCTCACCTCACTGAAGCAGGTGGAAAGACTCTTGTTGCTTTTGGTCAAGTGAGGAATTCACCCAAAGGGACTGGATGCTTTTGAAGGAGACACCCATCTGAAGTGAATGCTGAACCTGAGAAAATCTTGTGAAGGTGCCCTGAGTGAAGGTGCCCTGAGTGCATTGCTGGACAGATCCTTGTGTTTATATCTCAAGGCTTGGCGTAGAACACTTTTTCAGGATTGGCCTAAAATATTTGTCCAATTAAATCTTTTCAATTGAGAACAATATCTTCGTATTTCCCCTACCACAGTGATTTCAGATCAGAGGGTTCTGGCCAGATTACATAGAATGGGTTGGATTGGCTGGATTACATGAAGTCTGGGGATATGGCTCAGTAGGTGAAGTTAGGATACCCCCACACAAAGCCTCAGGCCAAATACATTCATTTTCTGACCACAGTGGAAAGAAACCTTTAAGACTATGAGTTTTGGCTAGCAATTTATGTCTGGAAGAGCAATATTTTGAGACAAATGAGAAAGTGTGGTTAAAGTTCAGTATGTTGTTATGGGAAGTATTTTAATGGAGTGAGACTAAAACAATCTTGAAAATTAATTTGCAAGAATTTCAAAATTGCCTTTGCTGACAGAGTTCTGTCTTCATCTGCTTTACTAAGAAAATCTACTGAAATTCAGACATTTCCAGAAGCTACTGCAGTATTCTTTATAAACTTTAGGTTTCTTTGCTAAACCCCTGTTCTGTCAAATGCGATCCTAATTATCTGATGTTTAATGTCATCCATCAGACCAATTTTTCGTTCCTCACATGCTCTTTCAAGAACTCTGATCCCTAATTTAATTAATGAATCATTGTTTCCTGAGTTATTAGCTGCATCTGTTCCTCTTCATTTTTTTGAAACAATTGCAATATATTTTTCACTTGTCTCCTTGAAAATACATGCTGAAAATTGGCTGGGATGCTCAAAAGAGCTATTGCTTTCAAGCCATTTTCCCTTCCCTTCCCTTCCCTTCCCTTCCCTTCCCTTCCCTTCCCTTCCCTTCCCTTCCCTTCCCTTC